>CM061143.1:36492887-37000387 GCA_030710495.1 Labroides dimidiatus | reverse complement strand
GACTGGGACTGTGTTTCATGAGCCAGTGTTGAGTCAGGCTGCAGCATTGTGAAACAACATGGGGCGGTGAACAGTAACCTGAGACCAACCTGAATAAGGAGCGCTGCAGAAATACAACCATGACAGAACAAAGGCAGGAACCATCCTGTGACATTGGAAATATGATTTATGTTTGAAATATATTCAAGCTAAGAGAAAAAAAAAGTCTGAACAACTTTCTAAACTGAGTTTCAAAACAAAGCTTAGTGCCAGACTGAAACCTTAGATAGGGATCTGAAAGTCGAATTACCTGAGGTCTGCTGAGCATCCAGTCTTGTCACCAGGGGGCCACTTCAGGTGTTCCACAAAAAGAGAGAGAGAGAGAGAGAGAGAGAGAGAGAGAGAGAGAGAGAGAGAGAGAGAGAGAGAGAGATGTTAAATGTTAAATACATTTTGTTGCATTGACAGCTCTCAGCTAAAGAAGCTGTGCAGCTCGTTGTGTCCGCTCATCTCTCTGCTGCATTGCATACTGCTTTAGATGAACAATGCCGTGTGAGGTTATACTTCTTAAGAACAGCAACTTTCTCTTTGCATATCAGACAAGTGTAATTCCCCTTTAAGCTGGACAAAAATAACTTTCCCACTTCTCCAGAAACACTCTGTGCCTGACATCTACCTGTCTTTTGGCCTTTGAAAGAGATATCTTGCTTTGACAGTGTTTGAAGACGTTGAGCCAAATCAGAAATCAGATATCCCTTCCCTGGTCCCGACAATGGATCAGACCATAAACATGGTGAGCTGGATTAGACTGATATCAAATGGCAGTTGTATGAAATTGTGCGGCAGGCCTTGAGTTTGAGACCTCTGACCGAAGATGTAGACATAAAGAATAACCTCAGTTTTGTTTTCTGTAAGTTTAAGGAAGTTTTGAGATGTGAATATATATCTTGGTGTTGTCAGCATAACAGTGATATTTTTCATTATGGCTACTGATAATTTGAACCAAGCATGTAAACAGAGAACCGTAAAGGACCTAGAACTGACCCTTGAGGAACACCTTGGCTGAAGTAAGCCAAAAACATCAGGACATGATCAGTTAGACAGAAAGGATTTTATTAAACTGCACTCCTAATTTAAAGATAATTATGTTTATATAATCTCATACATATAAAACTCTTTCCCTGTTATTTGATTTTGGTTGCACTCTGCAGATTTTCTATAAGAACCCTCGGTACATCCTGTTTGTCCACCTGGTGGTCAATGACATGATCCAGGTGACGGTCACGATCATCCTCTTCATCATCAGCTACATCGTCTATAGAATCACCGTCCCCGTCTGCTGCGTCCTCATCCTGCTGGCACTCATTGCCACAGAGAACACCCCGCTGAACCTGGCCTGCATGGCATTGGAGTGCTACATTGCTATCTGCATGCCGCTCCACCACGTGCGGATATGCACCATCAGGAGGACGTTGGTGCTGATCGGTTTGATCTGGATGACGAGTACGTCGTCTGTACTCCCAGATCTCTTCATCACATTCGCCACGGAGCCACTGGACTTCTTCAGCTCCAAAGTGTTCTGCCTCAGAGAAACAGCCTTCCCAAGTCCTATCATCATGAAGAAGAGGGACGCCATGTATTCAGTCTTTCTGTTTATCGTTTGGTTTGTGATCTTTTACACTTATTTTAGAATTCTGTTCACGGCAAAAACTGTGAGCAAAGATGCCAAAAAGGCCAAAAACACCATCCTCCTGCACGGCTTCCAGCTGCTGCTGTGCATGGCCACGTATGTTGGCCCTTCAATATTAAAACTTCTCAGGCAGTGGTTTCCTCAGGACTACACAGACCATTTGTTTACATATTATATCCTCATACAGATCCTGCCCAGATGCATCAGTCCAGTTATCTATGGCATACGAGACAACTCCTTCAGGAAGTACCTGAAGAGGTATCTGCTCTGTAAAGTCACTTTGTCCTGAGACGCCATCTGAAGCCAGATGATGGGCTGAGTGTAGAACACATGTTAGACAGACAGGAACTACATTCAGGAAATAAAGATGTTTGAAATCTTTGGAGGAGATGTAGCATTTGTATTTTCCTTCAGGACAGGTTGACTTTCTAAACCGCTCAGGTCCTGATGTGTGGAGGTGTGGTTCAGATCACAGTCACAGTCAAAGACAGGTCAACACTTTGCTTTATGAACTGAAGTGTATTTTAAAGATCATTTTATCAAAAAGACTTGCTTTTGTATAAAGCCAAACTAACTGACAATGGTTTTCTGAAGTCTTCCTGAGCCCACGTGGTAATATCCTTTACACAATGATGTTGGTTTTTAATGCAGGGCTGCCCGAGGGGTCAAAGGTCACGGGCATCCAATGTTGGTTTTCAGCCTTGCTGCTTACGTGCAGAGATTTCTCCAGATTCTCTGAATCTTTTGATGATATGATGGACCGTAGATGATCAAATCCATCAATTCTTTGCAACTGTTGAGAAACATTGTTCTTAAACTGTTGGACTATTTGCTCACACAGTTGTTCACAAAGTGGTGACCTTCACCCCATCCTTGCTTGTGAACGACTGAACCTTTCAGGGATGCTCCTTTTATACCCAATCATGACACTCACCTGTTTCCAATGAACCTGTTCACCTGTGGAATGTTTCAAACAGGTGTTTTTGGAGCATTACTCAACTTTCCCAGTCTGTTGTTGACCCTGTCCCAGCTTTTTAGGAATGTGTTGCAGGCATCAAATTCAAAATGAGTGAAAATTTACAAAAAAAAACAATACCTATAAATAAATAAATAAAGTTTATCAGTTTGAACAATAAATATCTTGTCTTTGTAGTGTATTCAGCTGAATATAGGTTAAAGAGGATTTGTAAATCATTTTATTCTCTTTTACTTACGTTTTACACAACGTGCCAGCTTCATTGGAGTTTGGGTTGCATGTTATAATTCTATTTCCTTCTTGTAATGTTTGCACTTTAAACTTGTTTGTTTCTGTAAATTTCCCTGCTGACATCACATCAGCCCTCCACTCCAAGGAATCATTTGTTACATAGAGACAAATAAGTAAGTAAAGTTTCTACCACCTGCATGAGACCCTCACTTTCATCTCACTCCAGTGTAAGCCGACTAATGTCATTCAAAAGAAGCAGACAATAAAGCAGAAAGGAAGACAAAGTTTGACATCAACATCAAATATTTGTAATATCATTCTAACTTTCCATGTTGGACTTAATGACTGGTCGATGATTCATCCTGACACAACTTCTGACAAACAGTGACATCAGCTCTAAGCTTTGTATAAAGCAGACCTCCAGTTTGAGTCAGTGCTGCAGACAGAGGAAGCTGAGCTGAGCTGAGCTGTCTCAGGTAGGAGAGTGTTTGCTCTTTAACATGAGATTGTCTTTTATGCACTGTCAGTTTTTGTGTCACTCTGGTGGCTATCAGGTAAGGCTTAAAGCTCTAAGAGTTCACCAGTAAGACAATGAGCACACTGTATTTTCAGTGTTTTCAAACTCTTTTTTAACTTTCATACAAAGACACAAGAATGAACTCACATTCATTTATGTAGCTTTTTTATTGGTCTCATTTCTAACAGGTCTCAGTTCTTACAGGATGTTGAGAATTGAAAGATGGTTGGGCTCTTCGTAAACAAAACAACACGTTTATTGACTTCTTAAACATTGTTCTGTGGATCACTAACCAAAGTACGGTCCTGCAGGCTCCTTGATCAACTCAATGAATTCTTCCACCTTGAGCTTCAACATGTCAGGAGGTGGAAGTTCTCGGGACTCATACTCCACAGCCGTGGCCAAAAACTTTATCGTCATGGCTTTCGGCCTCACAATCAACTACATCAACGGCACCCTGATCCACACCTTTAGGAAACACCAGGTCAGCTGGGTTACTCTTTGAACCATCTCTCTTTAAACTGTTCTGCTCACTTTGTGCGAATCCAGATGATAGTGGGAGTTTAAAGCTGCAGCAGTTCAGATCAATTTTGAACTGTTCAGATACATTTTTAATTTATTCCATTTGAGGGTGAAATCTCAAGTGACTTTTATCAAAGGAGAGTCTGTAACCATGTTTGTTGAGCTGGATATGTGATGTGCCGTATACACAGCCTTCCCGTCCTGGTCGTGTGCTCTGTCTTGTCTTGTGTAATCTGATCAGACACACAGCACTGCAGCAGATCCTTTGCTTCAGAGAGTCAGTCTCTCACTAATTCAAAGTTAACAAGTGTTTTATTTTGACTTTAAAGACTTTTGTAGACATAAACAGTTACCTGTGAGATAATTTCCTCCTCTTTCACGACTAGAAATTGTACTGAAATATGATTAAAATGTTGTTTTTGAAGAAAGAAGGGATAAAGAAAAAAGAGTTTAAGAATTACATCAGCATATGTATTAAAAAAAAAGACTGGCAGAAGCGAGGAGAGGAAACTGGAGATTAATCATCCCTTAGCATTATGCTAACAAATAACATGGAAAATCCCAGTGATACAGTGAAGCTAGTGAAAACAGCAAGTGGAGTTAGCACTACACTTTTTACAAAGACATTTAAAGGAACAGTCTTCATGAACCCATGTTTATTTCAAAGGAGATGCAGGAGCTTTACAAAACCAGCAAAACAACATGGGAGAGAGGAACAAGCCATGACAGTCATACAGTGGATTCATATATTGACAGGTGATGAGCTGAGCTCATGAGCACTGTAAATCACACACCTTAAAACAGATTTAAAACAAATCCTGTAACACACTTAAGAATGGGGTTTCTGCTTTTACAGCTGATGTACATCACAGGAAGGTGAGGAAGGTTTTGAAGGCGTCTTGTGTAAAACAAAGCCATTGTTAAACCTTTAGTCACCCTGCAAGAGAGGAGGGGTTACCTTTAACTTCAGCCTGTTATCATCAAATAATGTGAACTGTGACTGCACTAAGAAGCAGTCACACACACACACACACACACACACACACACACACACACACACACACACACACACACACACACACACACACACACACTAATTGAACTTTCTAACCTCTCTTTTCTTCTCTCCTCAGATCTTTTACTTGAATCCTCGTTACATCCTCTTCATCCACCTGGTGGTGAACGATATGATCCAGCTCACCACCACCATCCTCCTGTTTGTCAGTAGTTACATCTTCTACAGATTAAACGCTTCTCTTTGCTGCTTCATCATCACACTCGCCATCTTCACCACTCTCAACACGCCGCTGAACTTAGCCGTCATGGCGGTGGAGTGCTACATCTCAGTCCGTTACCCACTAAGACACTCTAAGTTTTGCACCATAAGAAGAGCGTACGTGGTGATTGGAGGGATCTGGGCGCTGAGTGCGCTCTCTGCTCTCTCTGATTTGTTTATTTTTTTGGCCACAGAGCCTGTGCAGTTATTTTACTCTGTGATATTCTGTACAAAGGACAACCTCTTCCGACACCAGTTTCATGTGAATAAGAAGGACGTGTACTTTATCTACCTGGTTTGCGTTTGGCTCACTCTTTTTTACTCATACTTTATGATTTTCACAGCCGCTAAATCAGCTCATGGAGACACTAGAAAAGCCAGGAACACGGTCCTGCTCCATGGTTTCCAGCTGCTGCTGGCCATGCTAACCTTTGTGGCACCTGTGATCAAAAAGGGGCTGGTCAGCTGGTTTCCCAGACATCCCATTAATGTTGTCTTTGTTTCCTATATCATCATCCAGATTCTTCCTAGGCTGGTCAGTCCAGTTATCTACGGGCTACGAGATAAAACGTTCAGACTCTATTTGAAGAAAGTTTACACTGTGTACGATATGAACCAGAAACCATCCTGCTTCTGTGGAAAACCTGCTTAGATCCATCTCACAGCTGCCTCAAGGAAAATAAATGTTAGTTAGCTCGGACCTGGATAATCAGACTTAACCTGATTAGATGATCTGAAACCATCTGCTTTGTTTTTGTACACTGATTCTTGAGACTTTGGCAAAAGCATGTCCTGCTAAGAAAAGTGTAAAATTTATTCACCATTAATTAATTGAGCCAAATCAACAATATTCAGTGTTGATCATATAACATTTTCTTCATTTTTGTTTTCATTTCAGTAGATTATATAATTATATGACAGCCCAGAACCCCCCCCCCCCAAAATCAGTTGTTCTCAGAGAACAGTTTATCATTTCAATTTGTTATAAAATTGTGAAATGACAGTTTAAAATCAATGATGTATGTGCCAGGCAGTAAATTTTCAACAAACTTGACCTATTTTATGATTGTTTAGAATGTGTCCTGAGATTTTGTCATTGTCAGTTATTTATACAAAAACAATAAAATCAGGCAATCACATGGTCAGCTTTGTTACTGAGGACCCTTTTTTATTTGTAAATTTGTTGCAATGAATGTCCACACAAAACGCTGATCTGACTTAGTCTAAAACTAACAAGACCGTTTGTCCATTTCAGACCTGTTTGTTAAAATAAGCTGAAACTGCTGCAGTCCTCAAATTTAGAATTCAGTTTTTATCTGAAATAGTCTGTTGAGTAATCTTATACGTGACACAGCATGCTGAGCTTGTTTTAAGTGAGATAAGTGATAATGTGGCGTTCATGTCTGGTGTTAGCTCTGTTAGCCATATCTTCTATGAATATCAATCAATCAATCTTTGCAAACAGAAGTTCTAACAACAGCATGGCTATCACAGGGAAACCACAACTAAAATCTGATCATAAGCTGTAAATATTTTAAACACATTTTAAAGTGTTCTATTGGAGATTATTCAATAACTCAATAACTTCATATTGTAGCGACCCTGCAGGAATAGGGGGGTGTTGACGGGGAGTTTGTGGGGGTCAGTTTTGGGGGGGGGGGGGGGGGGGCTGTGAGAGTTCGTGGCCGAGATTCTTGTTTGGAGCACTTTTTGTTGTTTTGGGCACTCCTCCAACCCCCAGGTTTAGCCTGTTCAAGAGGGCAATAAAGGCCAGTTTGTTGATTTAAAGCCAACATCGTCTCCTCATCATTCTGCTAGCTGGTTCCCGCGGTATCGGGCGCAACGCTACAATATGAATGCTGTACAAAAACAACAAAGTATAGGATCAGGCAGATCAGGTGTGAGCTTCAGCGACTGATAACACAAACTGTATATAGATAAATACTGCTGAGAACGGCAGCTGTCAATCATCAGACTAATAGTGTCTTCACATCACCACAGCATACGGAAGTGAGAAACATTTCTACGAGGTGTATTGGTTTTTTAAAGTCTGACTTTGGTCCATTTGGAATGAAGGGGGAGACAGAGGTTTTGATGTGTACTGCAGTACTTTGCTGTTTTGTACTTCTGTATGCACAGTTGAACGCTATAGTGTTTTAATGCGATCACTATAGCGATTGCATTAAAACACACTCTTGACGCTACTGTGATTGGCTGAACTGGGGAGGGACATCTGATTGGCTACAGACATTTTCCTGTTAAAAAAATGCATCTGTGAATCTAAGTGCGTCAGGGGAGTCTCAAAAATCCACACACAAATGCAGCGAGGTTCACAAATGAAAAGCAGCTCATAAATGTGCCGTATATTTGTGAATTTCTATTAAATATATATAAAACAACAAACATCTGTGTGTGAATCAGAAATGTGTTTGTGAATTTTGTTTTTTGATTTGTTGATTATTTTTACATTTGTGTAAAACAATATATATTTGTGTGTGAGTCAGAAATACATTTGTGAATCCTTCTGTGTGCATTTGTGAATTTTGAGACTGATCTGACTCCATAATATAGCACCAGTTCACAACAAACGTTATTTCAAGACACTTTTAAAAGCGTTAACAGGTCTAGACCTGTAAATGAAAATGAATTTTATTAACAGAGACCCAAAATCAAGACAAAATAAGAATTAATATCACAATTATCCTAACTCGGTGGGTTACCAACCTACCTTCTCCCTGCATGTTTCGTCTAACGTGAACCTGAAACTGGTCATCCCTTGGTGAATTGCATTCTTTCCCTGCTCTGTGTTGAAACTCACCCTGCCAGGCCGTCACACTCGTTCTGGTCTCTGCGGCCTGTTTGACCTCGACCCGACCATCGTCCTCGTCGTCACTTCGATGTGGGGTCCTCTTGGCCAGCCCAAACTCTGTATGTTTTAAAACTGAACAACATATGTTTTTCAGTTTTAAAAGATGTATATACAAAAATCTTTGTGGAGGTTGTGGGATCCAAAGTAAAACCAATGCTTCCTTGATTTTATTACATAAAAAGGGAAAAAAAGGATAAGGACAAGTGAGCAGCGGTAATGAAGAGGTATATCTCATTGTCATTTTATATGGACTAAATAAAAACAGACTATCAGATGGACTGATGTAAATTTATTTAATGTGTTAAAGGGTTCATCACACTTGCACATCCGACTATAGGCTTTCAATATATATGTACCTGCTGAGTCTTTGGTGCTTTTGATTCTGATGTCCAACCTCTTAAACTCTGAGCTTCTCCTTCACATAATTAATTTTTTAATCTAAATTTTCTGTAATGATGGGTTGTTTGATGGTGCCCAAAATGCAAACCAGACAGAAGAAGCTTTGAATAGGTTTTATTGAGGGGTATGGAGCAAAGGAGGGGAATTCAAAAGGAGAGGAGTGGAGGTGTAATCCTGTAGAGGGCCAGGTTTGAGGGCTGTAGTGAGGTAAAGAGTGTGGCACTGGAAAAAGGGAAAACAAGGGGGAGTAAAAAGTCACTTCCACAAAAAATCTTCAATATCTCTCTAGAAGCAAAGTCCAACCAAAATGAAGTTCAAAGGGCAGACTCACCACATTTTCATTGCAGTTAATTGCTTTAATCAGGAGACACTCATACTGACTTCAAACACACACACACACACACACACACACACACACACACACACACACGATCTGGACTGATGTAATCCCATAAATCCATGCTCATCACACTGTATATTAAGTCTCTTCATGGACAGGTAGAGCAGAGGTGTGTCATCCTGCAGGGTACGTACACTCATCCACAACACTTCATGTTTTATCCTGATACTGAGACTGTTCTGCTGTTTATTATCAGGTTGAATTATTGATGTGTTTGTGTGTCATGGATTAGGAATCATGTGTTTATCTATGATCAGGATTATTTATTGAGATCTTTCATCTGTGCTTCTTTTAAGTACAAAGTGTTGTTTAATCACTCCAGGTCCAGCTCCTCTAGAGAAACTAACAGAGCTTCACAAACGGGGCTTCTGTTGTTGTTCACTTTGTTAACGTGTTTTAAAGAGACATGAAGTCATTAGACGAGTTTATTCAAAGAATCTGAGAGTCTGTCCTGAAGGATTGTTGCAGTTTTCCTGTTTGATTCTGTTCTCTGCGGTTCTAGAAAGAAAACCGTTGCGTGCAAATAGATGTGTGTTTATTTCAGAAAGGACAGACTTTGGAGACATGAATCTTTCATCCCTGAATGGATCTTCAGTCGTGATTCAACGGGACAACTTCACCGCAGCTGTGACCAAGAATGTGATCGTCACAGCTCTCTGCATCTCCATCAACTACATCAACGGCACTCTGATACACACCTTCAGGAAGCACGAGGTACCACATGTGGCTGTTAGCTGTGCTTTCACTACTTTAGACTGTTTGGTCACATGAAAGTAGAGAACATACTGAGACCATCCTGGCTGCAGCTAATCATTGTGCTTGTATTATATATATATATATATATATATATATATATATATATATATATATATATATATATATATATATATATATATATATATATATATATATATATATATATGGGCAGCCTCTGATAGTGTAGAGGAAGAGAAGCGCTGTAAGGACTTCATTCGCTGCAGCTGTTAGGAACACTGCTACATGTGGTGTGTGTAAGAAAGTCATTCACCTCTTTGGTAACACCACCAATTTACAGAAACATGTTAAAGCAGCTCACCTTCCTCAGAACTCTGCTGCTAAAAAAGTTGAAGAATGATGAGGAGGGGGGAGATGCCCATACCAGACCCCAGACACAGAGATGGAGGTCTCTTTCCAGCTAAAAAATCAGGAGTGTCCAGGTAGTCTCCATCATTGTCCCCCACCATCACGGGCTGCTCTCAGAACGCTGACTCTCCACTCTCCATCAGAGCAGGAAAAGAGAGCAAGACAGACACAGACAGACTTGGAGAGAAGCTGTGCTCTCATTAACTCTGTGAGGAAATTCAAGTAATTTGCTAAATGTAAAGAAGAGACAATGCAACTTAAGTATCTCATCACACTAGTACCGATCTAATACCAATACCATTTGGCATCGATAGTATAAATATTTAGATCTATACACCCACCCCTTGTATGATCATCATCATCCAAAAAAAATATATTCCCAAAAATCTTTCTCCTGTTTTAACCATAATCCACTAACTAAAGGCAAAATCACAATATTAATCAATGATCATGACTTTTCAAGTAAAAAGATACTGACGATACTAGCCCTGTATTTACTTGCCATCAATTCGATACCAAAATTCCCAGTATCATTCACCCCAACCGTAAGGTGAGGCAGCCTCCTTTATTCATTCTTTTATTTTTTGAAGTATAGGGATGTGATTTATATATATATATTGGCTGGTATAATGTCTGTTCTTCTCACTTTTTTTGTGGATTGTGACTCTTTTATCCACATCACATCAAGTTTCCTCCTGCAGGTGTTCCACTCTAGCTCTCGTTACATCCTGTTCATCCACCTGGTAATAAATGACATGATCCAGCTGATGCTGGCCACTCTCCTCTACGTCATCAGCTACGCTCTGTACACCATTAACGTATCACTGTGCATCGTCCTGCTTATCTTCACCATCCTCGCCACCTACAACACACCGCTCAACCTGGCCGGCATGGCAGTGGAGTGCTACATTGCCGTCTGCATCCCCCTCCGCTATCGACAGATCTGCACCGTGAAGAACACCTACATCCTGATTGGTCTGATCTGGATGATTAGCTCCTTCTCCATCCTTCCTGACCTCTTCATCCTGCTGGCCACAGAAAAGCCTCAGTTTTTCCTCTCCAGGCGGTTTTGTTCCAGAGATTATGTCTTCAGAAGCATGTACAGTCTGAAGAAAAGAGACTCCACTCACATTGTTTGTCTCACCCTGGTCTGGCTCACACTCTTCTACACTTACATTAGGATTGTGTTTGCTGCCAGAGGAGCGACTCAAAACATTAAAAAAATAAGAAACACGATCCTGCTGCACGGTTTTCAGTTACTGCTCTGTATGTTGTCTTATGTCAGGCCATTGTTCATAAATAGTTTGCTTTACTTACTGCCCAAGCAGGTCCTGGCTTTACGCTTCGCCTCCTATGTCATTGTGCATGTCATGCCACGCTTTGTAAGCCCCATTGTGTACGGACTACGAGACCAGACCTTCAGAAAGCATGTGAAGAAGTACCTGCTTTGTAAAGTGAGCAGGAGAAACCACCCAGGGTTTGTCTCTAACACAGGATAAACGATGAAACTGCAGTGACAGAGTTTGAGTTCTGAAAATACAACTCATTTATCAGATAAAGCCTTCACCTGCATGAGAAATCTCATTAAGCTTAATATAGGCCACATTTTCATAAAAATTAAGACATACTGTTTTTCAAGATGAAGTAAGCAAAATATGAATCTAAATATCTAACAGGGTGCATCCTGGCCACTCTCTTTCAGTCTTTCACATCAAGCAGTGAAGCTTCATTAGATTGTTTTTCAGGTTCTGTTTGGTGATTAATGAAAGTTACTGTCAGGTCATGAAATTACCTTTTTTTTTTTCAAAGACATAAAGAGCTAAACCCTTTAACTCACTTGTGGTCTATTGAACTAGGCAGGGGCCTACATTGTGAAACTCAGCTGTTTGAGTAAAACAATATGAAATAGGCTCCTTGTAGCCTCCAATCATGTTTTAATATGAAAATAGCAAATCCATTTGAATATGCCTGTGCTTTAAAGCTGTTAAAATTGAAAACACAGTCAAAGGGCACATCTTTATTTCATAATACATACAGGGTACTCAAATTCAGATGCAGTCTGTCATTCGTCCTGTTCTTCACTTAAAATGTTGCAGAAGCTTCTTTGAGTTCTGAGCAGCTTACATTCTACTATGATGTTGTTTTTGTCCATTTCACCCAAAAATTCAAACTAATGGGAATATATCCAGGAAATCAATGCTATCCACTCTTTCCTCTCACTCCAGCACTTGATAACTTAGCTGACAGAACTGCAGATTTACTTTGAATAAATATCCTCATGAATGGGTTGTTGTGCTTTTTTTACATACCAAGAACAATAAAACATGATTCTTAGTTTTTAAGAGATGCCACATTACAAACGCTCAACAATCATATTCATTTATAGAATTCCATCCACCCATGTGCATCTGCTTTATCCAAAATCAGGTTGTGGGGGCAGCAGTTTGAGCAAGTTGTCCACGACCCCCCCCCCCCCCCCCCCCCCCAACAATGTTTCTTAGTTCCTGATGGGAGATTCTGAGGTGTTCCCAGGTTAGAATGGATATATAATCCCTGTTTCAAGCCCTGTGTGTGCTTACAGTCTCCTCCTAATAGGACATGTCTGAAAAAATTCCAGAGGGAGGCCTCCAGTAATCATCCTCATCACATGCCCAAACCCCCTCAACTGACTCCTTTCAGTGTGACAAGTTTACCCAAGTTAACTCCTTTCCCTTCATAAGGACTCACTCTCCACCCAAAAAGTGAACTATGGCCTTTGACTTTATCTGCAAAAATCAGAGATGCAACTTGAGGCCCCCCACACTGTGGAGCACTCCAGTATCAAGGATCATAGGCCTTGTGTCCAAAACCACAAAATGTGTTAAAACTGGATGAGCAAACTTACATGCCCCAACAGTAGCCTTGCAAGGGTAAAAACTACAATTGGTTGGAGCCTCCTTTCTATCACCATGGATTTGGCTTCCCAGGAAAACTGAGCAGAATTATACCCCAATAATAGGAGCACATTCTCTGGTCCACCTTTTAAAAGATGGAAGCTACTGTCCCCGTCTGCCACTCTATAGGCACTGTCCTGGATAGTAAAGAAGCATGTCATCCAAGACAACCTGTCAATTTGCCTTCAGCATCCGAGATTGTATCTCATTAACCCCTTGCCCCTTGCCCTGAGGAACTTCTTGACTTCCTCAGCAAGCTCTGCCAGCGATATGGAAAGGGTTCTCCTTATATTTTCAGACTCTGCCTCCTCCTAAGAGGACACATCACCTGGACACATTTCCTCAAAATGTTCTTTTCACTGCCTGATGTAACACTAATCCGGTTCAGCGGTTCTCCACTCCTGCTTTAGACAGCCTGCAGAAAGCTAGTACCTATGGGCTACACCTGGAGACCCCAAAAGGCGTCCCTCTTTTGCTTGATAAGATCTCATACCTCTAATGTCCTTGGGTTATCATAACAACAGGCACAGATGGCCTTTAACACTAGCAAGACTGGAGTTTTTGGGTACTCCTTTAAGAACTGAAGAGGGGTCATTTGATCCCCTGCCCTGGAATGCGGTGGCTGAGCAGTCCCTGTTGTTATTCTAATGTGCCACTAATTGCAGGCAGCCACATGCTGGGAGTACAATGCAAGGTGTGAAATCTAAATGAGGCCTTGGTCTTCTTGTGATGTGACTCTGAGGCTGAGCTGATTCTGAATCTGATCTATTTGAATGAGATCAAATTAGTCTCTCTCTCTCTCTCTCTCTCTCTCTATATATATATATATATATATATATATATATATATATATATATATATATATATATATATATATATATATATATATATTGCTACAAAACCAGATAAGTTTGGTATCAAGTTTTGCGACTTGAAATCAAAATATATCTGCAGTGTCTTTCCATATGTTGGCAAAGAACCCAGTCGTCCCAAAGAGGAGAGACTGTCCGAGAGTGTGGTAATGAAGTTGATGGGACCATTTCTGGACCAGGGCAGAACTGTCACGATGGATAATTTTTTTCACCTCCATCAAACTTGCAAAAAAGCTGCTTAGCCGGAAAACTACCCTTCTTGGGACACCCAATAAGATTCACAGAGAAATTCCCCCTTCGGCTCGAGAGACTAAATGCAATGAGTTCAGCACTCAGGTGTTTTCAAAGACTGACGCCACTCTGACACTGTACGCAGCCAGCCGGAAGAAGACGGTCTACGTTATGAGCAGTATGCACGGTGTGGTTCAGGCTGAGGACAGCCACAAAAGAAAGCCAAGCACCATCACCCAATACATAAAAAGATAAATATGTGGTTATCCAGCATCAAGCAATGCAGAATATTTACAAAAAAACCCAATAACATTCAAGCTTTCAAGAGGAAGACCGGAGTCAGAAGCAATGAAGTTACAGTTACAGTTGCTGGAAAACCTAGTTCTTCCTTTTTGGGAAATGACCCTTGGTTAGGTGAAATCCATGTAAAACTGTGATTCACACCTCTTCTCCCCCCTCCCCCCAGAGCAGCTCCTCTGACAATCTGCATTCAACTTCCAGCAAGAAGCTGCCACATTATTAGCATACTGGACAGACCACATTCCATGGCAGGGGGATCAAATGACCCCTCTGTAGTCACCAAAGGTATAGGGATCAAATGGTCCGTCCTTAGTCCTTCTAGTGTTAAGCCACAACTTTTAGCTGCTACTCTCACAATAGAGAGTTTAAACATGGTCCATTCGTATTCCATGACCCAAACCTCTCCCAGAATGTTCAAAAAAGTCCCTCTGGAGGTTGAGTTGATTACTTCAGGGGCAGGAGCCTCCACCAGACATTTCCAGTTCACCCACACTACTGGTTTGCCAGTAACCTTTTCTTTCATCTGATCCAACTCACCACCAAGTGGTGATCGGCTGACAGCTCTGCTCCTCTCTTTACCCAAGTGTCCAAAACAAATAGACACAGATCAGAGGATAGGACTATCAACACAATCGTCAATCTTTGCCCTGAGGTGGTCTGGTGCCAGTTAGACTTATAGGCCACCCCATGGTGTTCATTATGGACAATTCATGAATAGCAAAGAAGTTGAATAATAAAGCACCAATTGGGCAGGCCATTACCCCTGATCACCCCCTCAAGGTATCTTTATCATAACTCAAGTGGGCTTTATAGTCCCAGAGGAGAAAGATGGCGCCCCTAGCTGGAATTCCTTCCAGAACCCCACCCAAAGGCTCAAAGAAATCTGTGTACTCTGACTCTTTGATGTTTATGCATAAACAACATTCAGAGCCCTCCTCCCTGCAATCGTAGTCCCATGGATAGGACCGTCATTTTTCTGGGGAGAATCCCAAAACTGAGGCTCTCTGTTGGGACCTTGTGAGTTTCCCCATGCCTACTCAGTGCCTCTCCCCCTGGGCAACTATGGAAGAAGTGAGTCCAGCCCCTGTCCGGTATTTTGATTCCAGAGATGGTGCAGGTGAAGTACCTCCTCCCCACAACATGTCTGCCCTGCTGAGGGCGAGGTGACTCCATTTCCTATGTCACTTTTTATGATGTGTTTTAATAATTCATTCTAGGTCTGGACAACCCCTAAAACCAGTTTGCCATCTACTTTAGGTTGTGGCCCCTCTTTCCCTTCCTCTCACCTGCCTCGCCTGCCTTCTGTTTTTATTGCATCACGACATTCACTAGTTGGGGGCAGGTAGAGAGAGTAGGGGTTGGTGGGCCCCTACTCAATCTGTCTTTCTCACAGTTTTAATGCACCACATTACACCTAGGGTTGCACATATTCACAGTGGAGAGATAATAGGGATAATCCTTGTCTGGGATCAAGGATACAGAATAGTTGGGGGGGGGCACCAATATAGGACTGCTGTGGCAGATGGGGCCCCGCTCTTTATGGTTGAGACTTTGTGCCGGAGACCCTATATCCATCAAACGGGAGGATGCCGGTGGCCTTCGGGTTCTGTAGGGCTTTGGTGCCTGTGGTTGGAGGCTTGGAGTCCTGGGGTCAGATGGGCCTGGCGGGGTCTTGTGCCTCTCGTGCCTCTTGGTCATCCGGGTGGGCAGTCCCCAGCGCTTCTCTTGGTCCTGGCTCTTCTGGGGGCTGGGGCTTAACCACGACCTCATCACAGCATACCCACATACCGCCCCACCTGGCCTCGCTGCGGCTGTACCGCCTTCCCCTGGTCCTGGCTGAATGGGCAGAACATGCTTGAGTTAGGTATTCTCTCACACTTTCTCACCCCCTGTGAGGCATGCGTCCTCCCTCCCCTCGTCCCTGTAAGCCCACCCCCTACTATCAAGACCCCACATCTCTGGTGTCCCTGGTTTCTTACAGCCTCTCCCCCTGCACAGACCTAGATATACATAGCACCTGGACTGCAATCTTAAATGAATATCCCTGCCTGTTTGTCCTCCTTGTCTTGTCTTGTCCTTTCTGTCACTATATTCCCCTTCACTCGCACTCACACAAAAATTGTCTAAATTTCTCTGCCAAAGATAAACAGCTAATTCTGCCTTTGCTATTGACTTTTGTTTTGAGCTTCTGGTACCCCAGGTGCTGGTGAGGACCTGTGAGCATGGGCCCTGCTACAGTGGTCAGTCATTGTCTGCTCCAAGAATTGGCATACCACAATGACCAATGTGGACAGGCCTGTGCAACAGGGCAACTTTAATCTGATGTTCCTTAAAACCATGGCGTGACGTCATTTGGAGTGAGCCCTACAACCATGACCAAAGTAAATTATAAATTCCATATGACAGGGCAAGTCAGGGATAGGCTGCAAAGTGGAAGTCCAACAGAGTCATCTCCAGAGAAGACCATTTCTTCACCTTGCCAGCACCAAGGAACCATGGGCTGTCTTTCACAGATTTGCTATCAAGGTTTACAAGAAAATATGGCTGACGGGTCTTTGCCCAGGCAATTCAGAGCAAAGGGAAGCCAATCACCGGTCTCACAGGGCTGCCAGGAGGCCTGCCATAGATTCCCTTCACCATCAGGCCATTTGCTCTGGCATCTGTTGTTTGGAAATAAATGATATAGCACAATTTATTTTTGACTTTATTTATCAAATTTATTTTAATGTATCCAGTGTAGGCATATTATACATGGAATTAAAATTACTAACTGAAGCAGCTTGAATAGCAGAGGGCTATAATAAGTGATGTAGCTTATATAAAGCACAGGCTGAGTGAATTGTTCTGTTTGTTGTGGGAAATAATAGCCCATTTTAAAAAGTGCTAATATTACACCTACCAATTTAAAGTCCTAAGGCTGACATGGAACCATATTAACCGTTACAGGAACTAAATTTTATGTTTCTTACCATTTTGTTTTTCATAATAATCTTAATGTGTGTCGGAACTTGTCTGACTTCAATTGCTTTTTCAGTACATTACCTTAATGTCTCCAGGTTGTTCTGTGTGTGGTCAAGCTGGGATTTCCATTATATCTGAAGTCATTTAAACGCATCACAGCTCCCGTGGTCCAGCTCAAGCAGAATTACTAACCTTTCCTCTATGCTTGAAGCTACTGTTTAATCATAACATTGACTGACCATGTCATCAGCCAGTCAGAATTTGATGTGTAGTGACAGAACGCCCCTCGTGGCCCAGCGATGTGATGGCACTTATTGTGGTGTTTAAGTTTACTGTTATGGTGGATTGGTTTTTTTATTATTTTTTATTTTTTTAACCTTTATTTAACCAGATAGAAAACCCATTGAGATTTAAATCTCTTTTGCAAGGGTGACCTGGCCAAGAGGTCAGCAGCACACATCATAGTACAAAGATTGTTTCTAGAATAAGCTAAAACAAACAGATAAGAATAATACAGATAAAGTGCAAAAGTGAATAACAATACACGTTCAAGAGCAACAACACTGGTCTGTCGCCTCACACCTTTAGTTTAGGATGGAACGAAAGGCTCCAAAGGAAATGAGATCAGTCAGATTTAGATCCGTTTGGACAGCGTTCCGTGCAGAGTTTGCTGGAGTTTGGGCAGGTGATGCTGTTTCCCAGTGTTAATGCTGCTCATTGACGGAGATTAATGTTACTTTGTAAGTGCTTGAGGGAACTCATGGTTAACCAAACCTAAGTTAGATGTTCTGACTTGAGTAGCTGTTGTTAACAGGTCTAACCTCTGGAATTTCTTTGGAAGCTTGTTTTGTGACATGTGGCCTCAGTGTGCAATCTGGTTTATGAGTGACAATGGAAGACTGTATTGCAACGCTGCAGTAATGCACGTGGTGTGTGTTTGTGTGTTTGTGTGTGTGTGTCTGTGTGTGTGTGCTGTGAGTCGTGCTGTGCTTGTTTAAGATCTGTGACTGACTGTGTTGGCATGTCTGTGACAAGTGTGTGTGTGTGTGTGTGTGTGTGTGTGTGTGTGTGTGTGTGTGTGTGTGTGTGTGTGTGTGTGTGTGTGTGTGTGTGTACTGTACTGTAAACCTACAGTTCAACTGAGACATTTTGGTTGAAAGTTCTTCATCTGTCTGGTTACTGACTCTAATCTCCAGGATGGCAGGCTGCTCACTGTACTCACCTGATGTTTACCTCACCATCATTTCTACTACATCACTGAAAGCTCCTTAAATCACCACCTTCAGGATCCATACACACCAATTATTGATAGATAAAAGACAATAAATATTAACTGATAGATATGAAATATGAATTCTTTAGGGCTGCACTCACAGCAAGAAGGTCACAAGGTCAAATCTCTCTTCACCCCGTGGCCTTTCTGTGTGGAGTTAGCATGTTCTCCCTGTGCATGTGTGGGTTCTCTCTGAGTACTCCGGTTTCCTTCCACAGTCCAAAAACATGCTGAAGGAATGAAAAAATGCTCCATATAATGTTCTTGTGTTCAATAATTATCGTACCAAAAGGGGATAACGCTCCAATGAAAAAAGAGAGTTCTGGAGGGCGAATAAGGGACAAACTGAACTATCACCTTTGGTGTTTGGCTCCTGGATGATTATAAATTTCACTTGAACTTGAAAACTGGTGAAAATATCTCATGTGGAAACTTGTTTCACTGATAGATGTTAACCAGCTCGGTCTCTCTACTCTGCCGCCCGCGTCGTCTCATTCAAATCCACACAGCAGGGCCTCAGAGCAGGAGCTTCATCACACAGACTCACCACATATGCAGGGGCGTAGCTAAGTACTTAAAGGGCAAAAGATGATCTTTATTGTTAAAATAAATAAATAAATTCATCCTGCATTTCAAGGCTTTGGGGGACTTTCAAGCATAGTAGTGATTTGTTTCTAGTATGTTTTTAGGACCATTGAAATTAAGGGGCAACAGGGGGGAAAGGCTTTTTAGTGGGGGGTGTAGCTTTAATCAGTACATATAAAACATTTACATTTTTCTTTTCAAAAGTTTTTCAACATTTCAAACAAACTTCAAAAACTCTCTTTGTGAGGAGCAGCGCTTAACACCCTCCACTGTTCGGCCTCTGATGAAAACTTAAAAGATTTGATGACGTATTCTTTTAAACACACACACACACACGATCTGGACTGATGTAATCCCATAAATCCATGCTCATCACACTGTATATTAAGTCTCTTCATGGACAGGTAGAGCAGAGGTGTGTCATCCTGCAGGGTACGTACACTCATCCACAACACTTCATGTTTTATCCTGATACTGAGACTGTGCTGCTGTTTATCATCAGGTTGAATTATTGATGTGTTTGTGTGTCATGGATTAGGAATCATGTGTTTATCTATGATCAGGATTATTTATTGAGATCTTTCATATGTGCTTCTTTTAAGTACAAAGTGTTGTTTAATCACTCCAGGTCCAGCTGTTCTAAAGACACTAACAGAGCTTCACAAACAGGGCTTCTGTTGTTGTTCACTTTGTTAACGTGTTTTAAAGAGACATGAAGTCATTAGACGAGTTTATTCAAAGAATCTGAGAGTCTGTCCTGAAGGATTGTTGCAGTTTTCCTGTTTGATTCTGTGCTCTGCGGTTCTGGAAAGAAAACCGTTGCGTGGAAATAGATGTGTGTTTATTTCAGAAAGGACAGACTTTGGAGACATGAATCTTTCATCCCTGAATGGATCTTCAGTTGTGATTCAACGGGACAACTTCACCGCAGCTGTGACCAAGAATGTGATCGTCACAGCTCTCTGCATCTCCATCAACTACATCAACGGCACTCTGATACACACCTTCAGGAAGCACGAGGTACCACATGTGGCTGTTAGCTGTGCTTTCACTACTTTTGACTGTTTGGTCACATGAAAGTAGAGAACATACTGAGACGATCCTGGCTGCAGCTGATCATTGTGCTTGTTTGAACATGTCACACGTCAGCAGGTTGTGTTTGAATATTTGCAAACTGCAGCTCAGGGTGAGAAAAAATGATGCAGAAAAATCAGACAAAATGTAACGATAAAGAAAAACTGCCAATGCATTGCACCTGAAGTGAAATATTGATCGGGTTTATTAATTATTTTGATCCATTTCTTAGTTTAAGTGTTAAATCTGTGGTCTTCCTGTAATGATATCAGCTCTGATATGATCAGATGTAGCTCTGACAACCAACACCTGTAAGGAAAGAAATCATTCATACTTTTATTCTTTGATTTTCTAAAGCATCCGGATAAGATTTAAATATTTTGACTTGTATAACGTATGTCATTGTCACTTATTTTGTGGATTGTGATTATTTTATCCACATCCCTTCTGTTTATCTTTATAGTTTAATTTTCTATCTTTACAAAAGACACAGTTTGGAAAGATGTGACAAAAGGAAAATAGTTTGAAAGCTAAAAACATTAAGGACCTATTTTAACTAAATCTTCTCCAAATCAGAAACCTCTCTTTTAATTCAAGTTTCCTTCTGCAGGTGTTTCACTCTAGCTCTCGTTACATCCTGTTCATCCACCTGGTAATAAATGACATGATCCAGCTGATACTGGGCACCCTCCTCTACGTCATCGGCTATGCTCTGCACACCATCAATGTGTCAGTGTGCATCGTCCTGCTTATCTTCGCCATCCTCGCCACCTACAACACACCGCTCAACCTGGCCGGCATGGCAGTGGAGTGCTACATGGCCGTCTGCATCCCCCTCCGCTATCGACAGATCTGCACCGTGAAGAACACCTACATCCTGATTGGTCTGATCTGGATGATTAGCTCCTTCTCCATCCTTCCTGACCTCTTCATCCTGCTGGCCACAGAAAAGCCTCAGTTTTTCCTCTCCAGGCGGTTTTGTTCCAGAGATTATGTCTTCAGAAGCATGTACAGTCTGAAGAAAAAAGATGCTTATAACAGTATTTGTTTCACCCTGGTCTGGCTCACACTCTTCTACACTTACATTAGGATTGTGTTTACTGCCAGAGGAGCGACTCAGGACATTAAAAAATCCAGAAACACAATCCTGCTGCACGGATTTCAGTTACTGCTCTGTATGTTGACTTATGTCAGATCAGTGTTCGTAAAAGGCCTGCTCTACTTACTGCCCAAGCAGGTCAAGAATTTGCGCTTTGCCGCTTATGTCATTGTGCATGTCATACCACGCTTTGTAAGCCCCATTGTGTACGGACTACGAGACCAGACCTTCAGGAAGCATGTGAAGAAGTACCTGCTCTGTAAAGTGAGCCGCAGAAACCACCCAGAGTTTATCTCCAACACAGGACAGACGATGAAACTGCAGTGACAGTCTCGTTTCACAACCAGGTTCTGAAAAATAATTCATCTAATTCATTGTATCATCCTGCAAAAGAGGCTAAGAAACGTCAGCTCAGGTTGATGCTATTCTACAGGTTATTCTGGAACTTTAAAGAGTTTACTTTTGATAGTAACACCAAAACAAAAAGTCCTGCCTTCTGTAGCTCATACATGCACATGTGAAGTTATTAACTGAAATCACACTCTATCCCTCGCTTCACCTCTGCTACCTAACCTGGGGTTCGTAAGGGACTGTTAACCAACCAGGGAACGCTATTCCACACAACCTTCAGACACTGGTTGCATGGACTGTCCATCAGAACTGTGATGTATTCACTAGCATACTGTAAATCTGAAAACACAACAACATTGTTTCTTATTTGAACTCTTTACAGTAAAATACATTAAAGTCAAATATTTTGCCCAGTCCCTCACACTACCCATCCTCCTCTTAGTCCCTTGGTCTTGGGTTAAAGTGGACCCCTTGATGGGGACATGGGGAGAAAGTCCAGGCTTGGGGGGACTGAGGGAGGCACCTAAAGCAGAAAGCCACAAGGGTGTCTGGGGGCTTGCCTACCATCATCCCAGCCAGAATCTCCCTAACCACTATTGGGAGGTTCAGGTAGAGTCGGTAACAGCAGACTGGTATGCCATTTGTACTAGGAGAACATGGCTGTCCCAGTCTTTTTGGCATTTGGCAGTCACAGTGGTGAGCTATGTGCCAGCATGTGGTTAAAATGCTTGACTGGCTCTGGGGCAGGAGCAGTGGTGCTGGTCTTGTGTAAGCCTAATTTCTCATGCATGGCCGTAAACAAAGGACTCAAAGTCACAGCCACGGTCTTGGTCTCTGCCTTCTGGTCCCCCTTCACCAGAGCATCCATAATGGACAGACACTGACCATTGCAGGGAAGTATTGTGTGTAGGGCAGTTCCCATCTGATGACAGAGTCGCTGTGTTCGGCCTTGTTGAAGGTGTAATACTGTAATACTCCACCACTCTGTTTCCTCTGGGTGTCACCTGGGCCAGCACAGCACCTGACCAGACATTGCTGGCATCGGTACTGAGAAAAAAACAGGCATGACAAAGTCTGACAGGGACAAAATTGGGGATTTCTGTTCGTGCACTCTTCTGTTTCTTAAAAAAAAAAAGAAACAAAAACTCCCCTTTTAGTAGCAAGCAAAACAGGGGCACAGCTATGCAGGAAAAAACATTTACAAACTTCCTGTAGAAGTAGGCAAGGCTGAGGAAGCTTTATAGGTGCCAACACTGCTTTTCACCAGCCTATGGCCCAGGTAATGTCACTGCACATCTAATGAAGCAGCTCTTCTTGGGGTGTAGTTTCAGTCCTGCTGATGTCACTTTCCCCAGCAAATATCAGAGGGACCACAGAGCTGACTGGAAGAAAGCCCTGTGGACTGGGGGAGTGAATTTCAGCCAGTACCTTGTCCATTAGTCTCTGTGTAGCAGGGACATTGCCCAGGCTGAAGGGAAGGATCTTAAACCGCCATAAGCCTACATTTGTGATGAAGAGAGGGACCTGCCAATATCCTCTATGGCCAGAGAGGAGAACCATGAAGATCCTGCCACAGGGTCAAGAGACTGCCAGGGAGGGGGTAGAAGGGGGGTAGGAGTCTCTTTTTGTCACCTTGTTATGGGGTTGAAAGTCCAGGCAGAAGCAAAGGTCTTCATTTTGCTTTTTGGAGACCATGACAAGGGAGGCCCATGGGCTGGTGGAGGGTCTGATGAGTCCACCTTGTTGCATTCCCACCAGAGCTTTGTCTGCAGCTGCCTGTCTGTCCTGTGGGAGGTGCCATAGCAACTCCAGCAAAAGCTGCAGTGTTAGACCCTGTTACATGAGAGTCAGTTCATTGCCACATCCAGCTCTCACCTTTAGCTTAACCTTCTAGCACTCACATGTGCTCACATGCAGCCTCCTTGTAGGGCCTGGAGAAATTAGTCTTGGGCTAGCTCACTCTGGATGACAGGGGAAACATGAGTGTATGTATGGTAAACGAGCCCCTCAATATCGTTAGCCAGATCCTTTTATGGCCCTTTGGAACAACATTGTCAGCTGCACCACTCATAGCCGAGCAGACTAGCTGTTGAGAATAGTTCATAGCCTTTCAAGCCCTGACTGGTTCATTGTGGTGTCTTCTATCATCGGGTCTTAGTTGCAGCAGGCAAGCTCGACAAGGCATCCTCCGTTTGGTGGCTCCATGGCTAGTGCAGACAGGGCACTTAAAGCCAGCCCAGGCAGCACTTCTTATGTTGATTTCTCTGACGTGCAGCCACTGTCACTTAGAGCAGTGCAGAGGTGGAGCCTTTTACTTCTTGCAAACTATTACGCTTCAAATACACCAGATGTATCTGCAGTCCAACTCCGTTCTGCTGTGTGTTGACTGGAGCTGGAGTTGTAAGACCTTGAAGTTCTTGCAGTAACTTGTGATCCCGTGAGTTTGTATGTGAAAACAAACACACGAGTATACTGATCCTGTGAAGGGATTTCAATAAGAGTGACTGGCTGGGTTCGGAGCCTTTTCCATGACATTTTGTTCTCCTACCAGGGGTGAGCGTTCATGAAAGAATCTTTTATAAATGACTTTTCTTTTGATTCATTCCTTGGAAAGTTTGGTGTGCTGTTATCTGATATAAACTCCTGTTACTTTGTGGTTTTCCACCTTAATGATGAGCTTCACCTCATCCATATTTTTTGCTGTTTCCCCTTGATTTAATTCTGACCTTATTACTCCTGGCGCCTCTACTCATTATGACATTTGTGTGAAGTCAAGCTAAATATGATCCGGTTTTGATACAGTTTGTTTTATTTTGAAAGTCTCAGGCTTTTTTCAGGCAGTTTCTGTGCACGACTTCTTGTCCTGCTTGAACTTCTTGCTCTGAACTCACATGTCAGCAAAAATAGGATGGCTGCATATTAGCTGTGACCTGTCGGACCAGCCAAGCAGCTGGACCACAATGGAACAGATCCAGTGTGAGGTGACACATTGAATGGAAACCATCTGATCTGGTACCATGATGGAGCAGAGACAAACTGGAGACATATCTGGTGTATTTCAACTGTAATGCTGATTGATGCCTTTCTCCTGTGCGCTGTAAGTACACATGACATTACACACACTGGCTGCTACAAGACTGTCTCTGGTAAAGAAGTTTATGTTTGGCTCTCTTTTCTCTTTTTCTGTGTATATCAGCCGATGACTTTTCCTGCAGCTTTTGCTGAACAAACCTGACAGCCTTTTAGCTTTCCTTTCCTTCTGTTTCTGGCAGTCACTGTGCAGGGGTGTGTCAACACTTAGACACAATGATGGCACAATGATGGCACTAACACATGGAGGGGGGCCAGGGTGTGTGTGCTCTCTCTCTCTCTCTCTCTCTCTCTCTCTCTCTCTCTCTCTCTCTCTCTCTCTCTCTCTCTCTCTCTCTTTCCTTGTGAACCTGCCTGCAGCCCAACTACCATCCACCCAGCCTCAACTCTCTCATTCTGAACTCTGGACTCTTGATTCATTCATTCATTCACTGGTTGTAATAAAAACCCCTCAAACCAGCCTTCATTGCCTCTGCCTACCTCTGTGTCAACAGTAAACACTTGGTTCAACAGAACTGTGACACCTGGAGCTTAACTGTCAGACAGAAAAAAGAGGTCAAAGCAGAAGAAAGCTAAACGGGAGAGTGCTCGAGCACAGGCTAAAGGCTAAAACATTGAGCTGAAGGCTAAAACAAAAGATAAAGGCTAAAACACAGGCTAAAGGCTAAAACACAAGCTAAAAGCTAACACACAGGCTACAGGCTAACGTTTGTGATAATGTTCATTTCAACCCACATGCAGCAGTTATTCTGCAGTGATCTGATCAAACTTGAGAGTCTGTCAATAAAATGAAGAGTGAGGTTACGTTAGCTCTGATTGGTGAGGTTAGAGTTGAAGTTTCAAACAATAGATCTACATAACTACAAATAAATAAAAAATCTGAGGTTTACAGACCACCATGAACCAGGAGAGGAACATCACTGGGGGACTCCAGCTGTCTGGGGGTCCTTATTCGTGCTGAACTGAACACACAGCCTCTGTGAGATGACGAATCAGAGAGCACGCAGTCAACAGGCCACAGAACAGAGACAGACTGGAGACAAATCTGGTGTATTCTTGGCATAACACAGCGAGGTGATGAGTTAGAAAGCCAGAAGGCCAAAGCACCAGCACAGGACCACGCACCTACAATCCTCTTGTGTTCTGTTTTTTCTTTTAAATATTATTTGTATTTATTTTCATTTATTAATCAATAAATTAGTTATGATTATGATGTTATATTCTAACTGATAAAAACATATTCCAGCAGGATAATGTGTGCAGTAGAACTAGAAGCTTTGTTCATGTGTCTGTTACGCATCAAATACACCAAATGCATCTCCGGTGCGGCTCTGCTCCATCACTGCACAGCATTAGATAGGTTTTCATTCAAGTCTGCCCTGCGACAGGCCTGGTAATAAATCAACAAGTACGTTGTGTTGTATTTAATTTTTCTGCAGATATTCAGATTTTCTTTTTTCTATTTTTATTGCATTAATTGTAATGTACTTTTTTCCTTAAATTAATAAAATAAATAAAATAAAATAATATTTCATAAGTAAATAAATAGCTGTTTTAATAATAAATAGCCCATAGCTAAACACTGATTTTGATTCATAAAAAACAGATAAATAAATACCAGAAACTACAGATGTCTGACAGTGGTCAAGCCTCATTAGAGCATGAAAAATGTAATCAAACTTTAGTTTTGTTTTTATTTTCTCATACTGAACCCATACAGATCACACAGAGCTGGAGAAAAAAAAAATATTTGCATCACCCTCATTATGATCATCTTCATCATGTTTTCTTCTCCTGTTGGTGGTGATGATGATGATGAGGAGGAGGAGGAGGAGAAAGAGGAGAATGATGAGGGGACGACAGCGCTGTCAGAGGATTGATAAAGACTCACCTGTCTGCTGCCGTCTGTCAGTCCGACCTGGACTCAGGTGGGTGCAGCAGACGGTGGCAGTGGTGAGGTTTCTCCATCTCAGTCTTTATGATTTAACTCCTCTTCTCAGATGTTTGAATATCAATCTATGAAAGTTTCTTTTTGTGTATCATGACTGAAACTCCTGTCGTGGTAAAGATAAGTGAGACTTGAAGAAAAAGAGATAAGCTCTGTTTTCCAGGCAGTGATTGGAGTTTATGTGCTGATAATGGTGTTTTATTGTGTTTCTATTTGTGATAACTCATCATAGATGACTTCAGCAGAGGACGAGTCAGGCTCATGGAGAGTTTCAGAGTGCTGCCTGTCATTACATTCAGTGCATACAGATGTGTTTGGTTGTTTCTTAGAGAGATGAGGAGGATTTTGATGTTGATGAGTAGTGATGTTTTTGTCTGTTGAAGGCATTGAGGCGGTGTTTTCAAACGGGGCATCAACATGCTGCAAAAACTGAAGTCCAAGCAGACGCTTTTTTAAAGAGAATAAAGGCAAAAAATGAGGCCTGTGGGGTTTGTGAAGAGTGAAAATCATCTGCTAATGAGTTGAAAAAATTTGCTTCTTCAGTTTCGTGAAACACTTTACTTTTGTCTTTTAATACCGTGAAAGAAAACATGTTTCTGGACTTGTCTTGTGTTCCTGAAATCAGTTTGTACCAAAAATAAGACACAAACACTTTCACGCTCAGATTGTGGTTTTATCATGGACAGAGGCAGCAGATTGACTTTATTTTTCAGTTTTTTGTGGAGTTGTTTTATTTGTCTTCTGATTGTCCCTCTCTGTGCTCCCTCCTCCCCTCTTCTCCCTCAGTCAAATATGAACACAACAGACAACTTAACACTGAACCAGGTTTGTTGAATTTAAAATCTCTTACTGAATCTTGACATTAATGAAAGTTATCCCTCATTGTGTTCTTATAACTTTTAAAAACAGCTTCTGTTCGTCTCTAGTTTTGTGATCAGCTGGTGCATCACATTGACCTAAAGTCTGACTTTAATTCAACCAGGATTTTTTTTTAAAAAATGAAATCAAACTTTGTTCAAAGATGCAGACTCCAGACACTCAGGTTCAGTTTTATGGTTTAACAGCTCATCTGGAGATTTACTTCTTACTACATTTATTTTCACTTTACCCACATGTTCTGATCTGCAGGTTTCACTGACATGCTTATTGAGAGATTTAACTCAGAGTCCTCGTCTACAGTTCACCTTTATTTTAGTTTGAAGGGACAGATCATAAGAGCAGCCTGCAGCCACCTATTATTATAATTATTATAATTATTATTATTATTATTATTATTATTATTATTATTATTATTATTATTATTATTATTATTATTATTATCTTTTGGTCTTTATATGCCTTTATTTGTCAGAGGACAGGACAGTGGATAGAGGAGGAAATAGGGTGAGAGTGGGAAGTGTCATGCAGGAAAGACTTGATAATAATACTAATAACACTAATAATGATAATAACTAATGACAATAATACTTTGAAAAAAAAGTAAGCTTTCAGTATTCCAAAGAAAGACTCAACGTCAGTTTTCATGACATGAACGTAAACACTGACTGATCATGCTCTCTCTCTCTCTCTCTCTCTCTCTCTCTCTCTCTCTCTCTCTCTCTCTCTCTCTGGCTCCCTCTGCTGGTTGGAAACAGTTCATGCTGGTCAGAGATACTTTCACCACGGCCTTTGTGAAGAACCTGATCGTGGTTTTGGTCTGGCTCGCTCTCAGTTACATCAACAGCAGTTTGATTATCACTTTCTTTAGACACCAGGTAACAAACACACACTCTCACACACACACTCTAATGAGATTAAATTCAAAATTCTCGTCTATAATTTGCCGTCATTTCATTTTGAGGGGATGAATCATAAGAACATCCTTCAGCTGCCTGAGCTTGGAAACATGGAGCGTCTTGTAAAATGTAACTTAAGGATAACAAATCCTGATTTTATTATTTCTTTAACCCATCAGCTCCACCGAATCATGATTTTAAAATGTGTGTGAAGTTACAGCCACAGACAGATTATCCACATCCTGTAATTATTACATTCAGATTCAGAATACTTTATTTATCCCAAGGGAAACTGCATTTCATTTACATCCCGTCCAAAAGAGGGAGCACAGTGTGAGATTTAAAAAAAAAAAAAAAAAAAAACAACACCTCAAGAGGACAAAAAATCAAATACCAGACTTGTGCTCCTGACAGGAACAGGAGAACTGTGGGACAGCCAGTGTGCACAGCGCGGCGCCCCGTTTAAATCATCACCTCATCTCATAAAACCAAAGCTTTTTGTCCCATGGTTAATTCTCTGTGTTCATGTTCTTCTGTGACTTTAATCTTGAACATGTATGACTG
The DNA here is from genome assembly GCA_030710495.1 of Labroides dimidiatus. NCBI lineage: Eukaryota > Metazoa > Chordata > Actinopteri > Labriformes > Labridae > Labroides > Labroides dimidiatus. The sequence goes on along the minus strand of CM061143.1, from coordinate 36,971,350 downwards.
TATGTCTTCTTCCTTACTGTGGCTCTAACCCTTTGTAGAAAACCTGATATTTGTTATCATTTTTAATATGTGCATAGTTTATTTTTCAAAATTTAAAGAAAATGTAAAATCAAGAAGCTTTAAAGACTGAACAAACGTTCTAATCTCAGCTTTAATCTCCACATTTCATGGTGTCTTCACTCTGTCTGTGGGTTTTTTTTGTCTTCCAGTTGTTCTATGAAGACCCTCGTTACATCCTCTTCATCCACATGGTGATTAACGACGGCATCCAGCTCACCGTCACTGTCACGCTCTTCGTCCTCAGCTACATCTTCTTCAGGATCAACGTCTCCTTCTGCTGCTTCTTCATCCTGGTGGCTGTCTTCACCACCAGAAACACTCCGGTTAACTTAGCCAGCATGGCTATAGAGCGCTACATCGCTATCTGTAATCCTTTACGCCACCCTCAGATCTGCACGGTGAGGAGGACCTACATGGTCATCGGGTGTATCTGGTTCATCTCTGTGGCTCCAGATATCACAGATCTGTTTGTGACTCTGGCAAACGAGTCTCTGAGCTTCTTCCATCAGTCTGTGTTCTGTCTGCGTCAGAATGTCTTCAAAGATCCCATCCTGGCCTACAAGAGGCAGGTCTTTGACATCCTGTACTTCTCCTGTGTGTTCCTCATTCTGGTCTTCACCTACCTGAGGATCCTGTTTGCAGCCCAGGCTCTGTCCAAAGAGAAGACTCCTGCGCAGAGAGCCAGGAACACCATCCTGCTGCACGGGGCCCAGCTTGCCATGTGCATGCTTTCCTACATCTCACCCAGCGTGGAGATCGTGCTCCACCTCATCTTCCCCGGGAGGATCTTAGAAATCCGATACGCAAACTACCTCATCGTCTACATCCTGCCACGCTTCCTGAGCCCCATCATCTACGGAGTCCGAGACAAACAGTTCAGGAAGTACCTGAAAATGTACCTGCTGAGCCACAGGTGCAGGGTTAAGATGAGGGCAGTGAGCCCGCTGAACAGAGATAACATGTGATGCTTTATCATGTGACGAAGGTTTGATTCAGTGTATTAATCAGAGAGGGTTTTAAACACAACTGTAGTTAGTTGACTGTAAAGAAATATCTTTACTTTCATTAAGTCTTTACCTGTGTAACATGCTCCTTCAATTCACCTCTCACTGTCTTATTGTTAATATTCTATGAAGTCTGCAAGTTTATACATGACTGGGGACAAGAAATTCAAGAATCTCCAAAAAAAAGAGATGAAATGGATCCTTAAAGTAAGGAAAAAAAGGGAGGAAAAACATCAACCCATCCGTATACATCTCTCCAGGCCGCCATCATCAAACATGATCAACATATGAGGGCTCTGAGGGTGGTCTCTTTCCCTCCATTCGCCCCAGCTGTGGGTCGTCCAGGTGCACAATGCCTCTGTATGTTTGAACCCATGCTCAAAGAGAAATCCATGGAGGAGGCTCCAGTGTGAGGCTTTTCCTTTTCTTCAGCTCCTTTTCTGCTGTGAGACCAGCAGGAATCACCCTCTGTATTCAGTGTAAAGTCTGGAGGTCATTTAAGAAAGGTGTGACAGAAAAATGAAAGGAAATTAATTCTGTAGACCCGGTGTCCTGTCAAAATGAGCCACCTAACGCTACTGAGCATGTGCATGACCCATTCAGGGTTTCTCTTGTTAAATACCCATCGATTGACTTCAAACAGAAGTGGGGTTGATTTTGGGCACTGTGCACAATTGACAATAGCGTGGAATATTGACGTTAGATGATAACAGCATCAGGAAGTTCACATTGTATGACATTAACACTATGCATGTGGGTCGCCTGTGGAAACGGTCTCTGGCAACAACATTTTCATGTAAAGATGGTCTAAATCTATGTTAACTGCTCCTGTAACTCCCACACCGTGTAAATCAAGTTATGATTCTATACATGTGTAAATATCAAATAAAGTTCACTTGATTTGAGTTTCTGTTGCCTTATATTTAATGTGTCCAGTATTCAAAGGTGAGCTGTTGTGAAGCATTATTAGACACAAATTATGATAGCTCGTACAGTTTCACCTCGATTAGAAACATAAGACTCTGATGTTAAACACTGGAGGAAACATTCACAGGAGTAGTGTCTTCTGTGCTGTGTTACTTTGCTAGGTGTTGCTCCTTGGTGTTGCTCTTTGGCGCTGCTCCTTGGCATAGGTCCCCAGTGTTGCTCCCTGGTGCCACTCCTTTGCATTGGTCTTTGACTTTGCTCCTTAGTGGTGCTCCTTAGCACTGCTTCTTGGTGTTGCTCCTTGGCACTTCCCTGGTATTGCTCCTTGATGTTGCTCCTCGGTGTTGCTCCTTGACGCTTCCCTGGTATTGCTCCTCGGTGTTGCTCCTTGGCGCTTCCCTGGTATTGCTCCTCGGTGTTGCTCCTTGGCGCTTCCCTGGTATTGCTCCTCGGTGTTGCTCCTTGACGCTTCCCTGGTATTGCTCCTCGGTGTTGCTCCTTGGCACTTCCCTGGTATTGCTCCTCGGTGTTGCTCCTTGGCACTTCCCTGGTGTTGCTCCTTGATGTTGCTCCTCGGTGTTGCTCCTTGGCACTTCCCTGGTATTGCTCCTCGGTGTTTCTCCTTGGCACTTCCCTGGTGTTGCTCCTTGATGTTGCTCCTCGGTGTTGCTCCTTGGCACTTCCCTGGTATTGCTCCTCGGTGTTGCTCCTTGGCACTTCCCTGGTATTGCTCCTTGATGTTGCTCCTCTGTGTTGCTCCTTGGCACTTCCCTGGTATTGCTCCTTGATGTTGCTCCTCGGTGTTGCTCCTTGGCACTTCCCTGGTATTGCTCCTTGATGTTGCTCCTCGGTGTTGCTCCTTGGCACTTCCCTGGTATTGCTCCTTGATGTTGCTCCTCGGTGTTGCTCCTTGGCACTTCCCTGGTATTGCTCCTTGATGTTGCTCCTCGATGTTGCTCCTTGGTGTTGCTCCTCGGTGTTGCTCCTTGGCACTTCCCTGGTATTGCTCCTTGGTGTTGCTCCTTGGCACTTCCCTGGTATTGCTCCTTGATGTTGCTCCTCGGTGTTGCTCCTTGGCACTTCCCTGGTATTGCTCCTTGATGTTGCTCCTCGGTGTTGCTCCTTGGCACTTCCCTGGTATTGCTCCTTGGTGTTGCTCCTTGGCACTTCCCTGGTATTGCTCCTCGGTGTTGCTCCTTGGCGCTTCCCTGGTATTGCTCCTCGGTGTTGCTCCTTGGCACTTCCCTGGTGTTGCTCCTTGATGTTGCTCCTCGGTGTTGCTCCTTGGCACTTCCCTGGTATTGCTCCTTGGTGTTGCTCCTTGGCACTTCCCTGGTATTGCTCCTTGGTGTTGCTCCTTGGCACTTCCCTGGTGTTGCTCCTTGATGTTGCTCCTCGGTGTTGCTCCTTGGCACTTCCCTGGTATTGCTCCTTGGTGTTGCTCCTTGGCACTTCCCTGGTATTGCTCCTTGATGTTGCTCCTTGGTGCTGCTCCTTGGCGTCACTCTGTGGTGCTGCTCCTTGGCACTGCTCCTCGGCGTCACTCCGTGGTGCTGCTCCTTGGCATTGCTCCTTGTTTTTCCTCCTTCACATCGCTCTTTGTGCTCCCTTGCCCAGTCACTGCCTCTCCTTGCTTCAATGTTTTCTCCTGTGTGGCTGTTGACTTTGTAGCTTGTGTTTCCAGAAGAAGTGAAGCTGTGTGGCGCTGCTTCCTGCTCACTCTGTCTTTATTGTAACTTGTCCTTGGTACTGATTGTGGTGTAAATACTTGTGAACATTCATGTTCAGTTGTGTGTGTGAAGTACAGCTGGACTCCTTGTAGACATCTTTGTAAAAAAAAAAAAAAAAAAAGCTTTTCATGCTCTTAAAAACACTGCAAAAACTTAAATCTAAGCCAGTGATGTGTCTTATTTTTAATTATAATTTTTTTTAATAGACTTAATATGTATGATGGAGGATTGAAAAAAGTAAATTTCCAAGAATAAAGTCATAAATTTTGGTGGAATAAACTTGTTATTTCAGTCTGTATCTATCTGAAGAGCAGCAGCCGCCTGTAGAAAAATGAGGAACACGGAGCATCTTGTGAAGTTCTACTTTAGTTTAGGTTTGAACTTGGCTCTAATCCTCCGTCGTAGTGTGGTAGCCTACGGTGCTACGTGTTTCAGATGCCTTCATCAGAAAGCTCCAGGTTCTCTAACAAACTATTGGCAGAGATATTAAGAAGGCTGTTTGTCAAAGCTGGAACTCAACACAACTTCATCAAGAAGACGCTCTCACTTCATCCTCTGTGAGGAGGAGGATGGACGCTCCTAGAAAACAACCTTTCAGAATAAAGTTGGGTTTTTAAAACATAATTTAAATGGTCTCATGAATTTAATTACAGATATCTGCCATTTCTTTTTGAATCTTTGACATTATTGTGACTTTGCTTTTATTTATTTATTTTTTTTTTTTATTTTACCAATTTTCCAGTCCTGCAAAATGTCTTATTTCAAGTTATTTAAAGACAAAAAAAGGTCTGAATTGCTTGTAAGGGTAAAAAAAAAAATGTAAATGAGGTAAAAAATAAAATAAAATAGAGATTCTGTATTAAGATGATTTAATTTAAAGAAACTTTTCTAGGAACTTTTCTTATCATTCTTCTTTCTCCTCTAAATTTTGTGTCTAAAGTCACAGCCCATCATTTTCCTCCCTCAGTAATGACATAATCTGTGACATTATGACCTTCTGCCTATCACTGTGATCAATACACACACAGGCACATCAGGCACACACACACACAGAAACACACCTGGATATCCATCCTGTGCCTATATAAGTGAGGGCAGAGTGCTGCAGGTGGACTCAGACTCTGTCAGTGACTCCCAGCAGGTGAGATGAGCTCTGTAAGTTTTTTATTATGACTGCATGTGAAGCTGCTAATGTTGATGGTTTTCATGATGAATCAATGGTTTCTTTACCTTCTCTTTATCCTTGAAATGTAGAAAGTCAAGTAAAGTCTGTTATATGTATGAAACATTTATCAGCTGACACACAGAGAGAGAGAGAGAGAGAGAGAGAGAGAGAGAGAGAGAGGGAGAGAGAGAGAGAGAGAGGGAGAGAGAGAGAGAGAGGGAGAGAGAGAGAGAGAGAGAGAGAGGAGTTCTGACTGCAGATATTTCATTTTGTAAAGTGTTGATCTGGTTGTCAAACAGTCTAAATCATTATTCTATGAATTACTTTATTGAGAAGTCATCTTTCTGTAGTTTAATGCTCTCTGAATATGTTTCCCTCACAGACCACACAGAGAATATTTGCATGGTGTTTGTAGAAAACATGCAGAAACACACTCATGAGGAGTTATCTGAGAGGGAAAATGTGTGATGATACTCAAGTGTGTTTTATACATGTGAGATTATTCTGTTTTAGATCCTAAAATGTTGTTTAAAGAAACTTTTAGGGAAATGCTTTAAGTGCTGAATCACTGCTCTGCATAATCTCTGTATTTTTTCAAAATAAAAGCCTGCATGGTTATGATTGAATTAACCAGCAAGCAGGACATTTATTTTGATGAGTCATGCAGAGCAATGATGAATTAAAGTTGTTGTCAACATGATCTGAACACAGGATCTGAACTCTTTTCATAGAGAATATGTTTCATCATAGTCATGCAGAGTTAAGCCTGTCCTCCAGATTTCCACTCGTGCATTTTGCTTTATCCTGGAGTGAATGTAAAGCACAGATGTTTTATTTTTGAAGTCTTTCCTCTGATCTTTGTTTGGATGATGCAGCGCTGCAGCACACTTAGTATTTCACTTGTTATTACCGTGATCTGAACAGAGGATCTGAACTCTTTTCCTTCATATTTGTGTTTCATGAAAGTCCTGCAGGGTTATGACCAAATGTGCATACAGATTAAAACTTTGACTTTTTTAGATGATTCTTTTTAGGTGCTCTGAGAATCTCTCTGAAAGTGTTTAATTGTTTTTTTCTTTTTTCAGATTTCAAAGCTTTGTTCTTCACTCACTGTGAGTCATGACCTGACAGAGTGTGAACAGGGGATCTGAGGTAAGAACCACTGTCATTATTAATCTGAAATGTAGTCCATCATTACACACTTTAATTAGTTTTATAGATCAATTTATGGAATGAAAAGGTTAGCTGCAGAAACAGGACTTTCAATTCTGCAAAAACTGAAATCAGATCAAAAGTGTTGTTTTTGGAAAGAATTGTCTGAGAGACTTGATACGAGCTTCATTCACCCGACGAGTCCAGAAAAAGCTAACAGTGAGTTAAGAAAACTGTACTTTCCAAGTTTCTTAAATTGAGACATAGTTTTTGTTTCATGATGTTCCACAAGTACATTTCTCTTACCTCACTGGCTGGTGAATTTTGTTCTTTACAAGAAATTTTTGACTGTTCTTATTAAGGTTGTAAAATTTTGGGAAATTTCAAAGCAGGATCTTTCCACAGAAATTTATGAAAGTAAACCGGAATCTATAATGAGGAACTGCCCTGCAAATACTGAAATCTAAGTGTTTGTCTTATTGTTTTATTTGCTATTTTATTTTATTTTATTTTATTTGTTTTATTTATTTTCTTGTATTCAGACATTTTTTCTATATTTAAGAAATTTGATGAGCACTTTTTTTCTTACAACAATGGCTGATTTTTTTTTACTCAATACAAGCAATTCAGTCTTTTTTTTTCATATCTTGAAATATGTTTCTGAAGCTGTCAGCTGAATGTGGCTCATGTCGAGTATAAAGACACAACAAACATCATGCATCTCTCTCTCTCTCTCTCTCTCTCTCTCTCTCTCTCTCTCTCTCTCTCTCTCTCTCTCTCTGTCAGCTGATACTGAACTGATGCTGTCTACTTTACAGAGAGGTTCATTTTTACATTTCAGAATAAAGTCCTGTCTGTATTTATGGACTGAGATGTTATGAGACCTGCTCTGTGTTTGTCTCCATCAGTCAGCCCTGTGTGTTGTGTGAACAGTGTCAACCTGAACTCTGTCCTGTTCTGTGGTGTGTTTTCTTACCTTGTCATGTTTTTGTTCATATGACTGCAGCGTGACACGTTTGGTTGTTGGTTGGTTCCTGGTTGGAATCCAGGAGAAGTGTACACCCATTTGGCTATACCAGAGTTAGCTATTAGCTAACTTACATCTGTGGTCCCTGGGCAGGAGACAGACACATGCAGACATCATGCAGAGAACTGCACATGAGTCATAACCACTTAACAACTACACTGAGATTAACAGTTCAATAAACACTAAACAAGCATCAGCAAAAGCATCAAAATGTTCAGAGGTCTAGAGGTCCAGAGAGGTCTCTTATTTCAAGGTTTTAGAAAAAAAAAACTTGGTGAGTTTCTTGAAATAAGCACAAAATCTTAGTACAAGAAACTTAGCAAGTGTGTTCCTTTTTTAAGTTGTGTGGCTCAAATGAAGTCTAATGATCCCTGCATGGATATGACCCCCTGCAGTTTTAGGATCAGTGAAAACATGATGCAGTCATGTCTGCTCTGTGATAATTCTCACTGAAGAATTCCTCTTTCTGCAGTTAATTTGGAGGAGATGATGGAGATGTTGAACTCGACCCCCTCCAGCTCTCTGGACCTGCTGATCAGTAACAGCAGCTCCACGCTGACAGGGGGCGCTGTGGGAGGGGCTAAAGACAGCTTTTCCAACGCTCTCACTAAAAACATCGTGGCCATGCTGGTGTGGCTGACACTCAGCATCATCAACGGCAGCATGGTGCACACCTTCCTCAGACACAGGTACACACACACACACATATACACACACAAAGAGAGAGAGAGAGAGAGAGAGAGAGAGAGAGAGGGAGAAAGACTTTTTCACAGCCCTTTTTAACATTTTGAATCAGCAGTAACGTGAGTTTGAGTCATTTCTAATTAAACATTTTTCTTTCTTATCATTTTTTTCATGGATATACATTAAATAGACAATCACTCTGAGCGTGCACATTACATCTTTCCTATGTACAATACACACTAAGCTGTGAGAGAGGGGCTGGCCCCACAATGACCCTGCAGCCATCCACAGACTGTATTAAATACAGACGTAGTCTCTGTGACATCACCCATCTGTTCCTGATCCAGTCAAATGAAGACAATCATTAGACAGGGCCATCTTGGATATGACGCAGGCTTTGAGCTTCCTTTCTAACAGCTTTAGGGCGCCCATCAGTCACGTGAGCTGAGCTCAGCCTCTGATTGGACAACTCATAATTTTAATATCTAATAAACTGCTGCGTTATAAAAAAAAAAAAAAAAAAAACCTCACTCACCGAACAGTGTGTGCTGATCCTATTCTGTATATAGAATGGTCAGCGTGGCTCTGCCTTTTATCAACGTACGGTTTCGAAGCCAAAATACATCTGTCACAGGAGCCGCCATTGTGCAGCCAGAGTAGCTGTAGAGACTTACCAGGGACTCTGGGAAAATCTGAGCGAAAGCGAGTGACAAATATATATATATATATATATATATATATATATATATATATATATATATATATATATATATATATATATATATATATACATATATATATATATATATATATATATATATATTATATATATATATATATTTTTTTTTTTTTTTTTTTTTTTTTTCTTTTAACATTTAAATCTCTTCTTAACTCTCCTTCCTGATGTATTTTATATTTCCTGAAAAAACTGCACATGAACAGCAGCTGTCAATCATCGTTAAACAAGATGTTTTTAACCTCTAATAACTAAAGAAAAAGAAAATTTTCAGGAAAAAATAGGATTTGAACACAATGCAGCCCAATAATATCCAAATATCGAGGTGTATTATTATTTTTTTAAGTTTAACCACAGGCCATCTGGAACAAACAGAGAGGCAGAGTTTTTGACCTATACTGCAGCCAGCCACCAGAGGGGGCAGTTTTTGTGGAGACCTCAGTTTGAGTTGAGAGAGAGGACGTCCATTTTTTTTACAGTCTATGGTGCCTATAGCGAAATTAGCGTTTCAGACTCAAGAATTTTTTGAACCAGCCTGTAAATATACGTGACTTCTGGTCGGATCTAGTGGATTCTCCATGAACAGCAACTTTTAGCACTTCAGCATAGGCTTCATTTTTCTCCACCAGATGTTGCCCCTTGCAGCTATCATAGTTCACTCAGTGAACTTCACTGCAGCCGCAAATCGGGAGGACAGGGACTTATACAATCATTAAAATATAAATATATATATATATACATGCATTTTGTTTGACAACTGCTGATAACAGATTCCTTTTTTTTCATGACAATAGGTGGGGTTCTGCCCCACCTGCCCCTAATGACCAGTCGCTACTGGCTGATCATGATCTACAAGATTACTGAGATTATCAGCACCAACACAGCTCATTTCTAAATACTAGTTCTTAGCTTCCTGATCAGGTCAGACAGGACTGGATTGATTTACAGCATGTTGAAGTCTCTATGACAACACCACACTGGCTGATGAAGTTTAGTAGTGAGAAGAGAGATCTGAGTTTTTCTCTGCTGAAAACTATTTCTGTGATTAATTTAGTAGAGATGGTGGAGACTGGAGCTGAACTGACAGACAGAAAAAGGACAGAAGAGAAGAAGAAAGATAAACAGGAGAGAGATAGAGCACAGGCTAAAGGCTAAAACATGAGCTAAAGGCTAAAACACGTGTTAATCTGTTTGTGATAATGTTCATTCCAGCCCACATGCAGCAGTTATTCTGCACTGATCTGATCAAACTGGAGAGTCTGTCAATAAAATGTAGAGTGAGGTTACGTTAGCTCTGATTGGTAGATGAGCAGGACAGAAGGATTTGCTAACGTTACATGTTAGCCTACAGATACTTTTTCGACCCTGGGCTTTGAGTGGCAGTAAAATAAGCAGTCCACTTAACAACAGTACAAACTGACAAAGTTTACTTGTTGTCACGTTTCAAACAGCAGCTCTGTGTAACTGTTGATAAATACCTTACCTCCTCACGTTGAATCCAGTAAAAAGTTGTCCTGAACAAAGAAAAGTAGTGTTAAAAAGAAGATCTGATCTCCATTCATTTACAAAACAAACACACACCTTGTCAAGAGTCATGTCATCACCACAGTGTGTACGTGATTCCAGCGAAAAGGTTTTGCTGTGATCCACTTCAAATAGATACACAGACCCTTTAAATCCACATCTGTATTTTTCTATGGTTCTATGTTGATTGTTCCCTCAGTTTTCCTCTGTCTTCAGTCTGTTCTACGAGAACCCTCGATACATCATGTTCATCTGCATGGTGATCAACGACGCTCTGCAACTCAGCCTGGTGACGGCGCTCTATGTGGTCAGCTACATCTTCAGGAAGATCCATGCCTCTGTCTGCTGCTTCCTGGTCAGTCCAAACTCCACATAATTTGTAATCAGCAGGATTTCAAATCCTGGGTGATGTTTTCTTTTGATGATCAAAAACAGAACAGAGAGGCAGAGGATTTTACAGGAGGCCCAAGATCCAAAAGTGGCACATGGTACGTCACCAGCAACTCAGCGGCACGTGCTGATTTCTACAGTGTGTTTTCTAACCGACAGCATAGCACCGTAAACACAGGAATGTATAGCTACAGAATGTATAAACAAGTTATCTACATGGCTACAGCTACTATTAGCTTAGCCACCAGAGCCAGTAAGACTAGTCAACCAATAAAATGACACTTTTATCAGGGCCCACGTCCTACCTCAAAGACCAGGGGAGAGGGTCAAAGTTCATTTTTTTTTCACTTGTGTGTACAAAGTTGTATCTTGACCAAACCACACACATATTAAGTGTCCCAGCCTAAACATCTTTACTGTAAGAGGTGCTTGGTGCTGGACCACCAATGGCAAACCATGAGCTGTTTTTGGAGCTCGGTGTCACTCAGATGGTTTAGTCCTGACTGTTGGAAACAGGTGGAATAAAAAGACAATGTAATGACAATCCAAAGAGAAAAAATGACATTAAACAGATCGCTGAAATACTGCGAGAAAACACAGAAAACTCCTTAAATTAAAAAACTTACACTTTTAACTTGAACCAGGGGTTCCAAAGGTAAGGGTTGAGCCTCCTAGAATCAAAAACTGTCGGTGTTTGATCTGTATTTGTCCCTTTTCTCTACTGCTGTTTTAGGGATTACAGTCGGAAAAGTTACCCAAGAAGGAACAAAACCCTCAACTAATTCATACCCAAGTTGATAAAGCATCACAACTGAAGTTAACAACCTGGATTAGTCCAGTCTACTTAAAAATTCTAATTTCTTTGAAAAGGATTTGAGAATTTTACAAATCTTCAAAGATTATATAAATAGGTTGTATCACACACAGGGAGAATTTTCACAGATTATCTTCTCTCAAATCTGAACACACACACACACATGCTAAAAGAGATAAGAATATAAACCAGCACAAAGGAAATGGCGTGGAGGTGATTTCTCTCCAGTTTTTGTCTTCTTCAGAGCGGTTGTGATAATCCTTGCAGGACACATCCTGGTTTTGCCACAGGTTGATAAGAAAGTTCTCCATTTCCGCTGTCCGATGCATACTCTGTGTTCTCCTGTGGTCTATATTTTCATCTCCTGTAGGCGCTCTCTGCGACTGGCTACTGTCATCCTCAGTGAAAATGAGTGGCTTCATAAAACATGTTTGAAAACTATTGGGGCAGCTCCATCGAGTCTGTGAGCTGATCGCGGGGTTTAAGATTGATCCTTGGACCGCTCACACCCAGAGATAATCTGGGCCAAACATCCAGGCCGAGCTTGGTCTCAGACCAGATTTCTCCACAGATTTTCAGGAGGGCTGAATGGGGATCAAAACGACCTGAGAATCCTGTAGTGTGAGCCAGGCTTTAACAGCTTTAACAGCTCTCTGGGCACAAGGTGGGCTACACCCTGAACAGGTCAGCAGTCTATCACAGAGCCAACACGGACATACTTAGAGGCAATTTAGAGTGACCAGTTACCTAATGAGCGTGTTTTTGGACTGTGGGGGGACACACTCCCCACACACATGCAGGGAGGACATGCAAATTGTCCAGGTATTGAACCAGGAACCTTCTTGCTGTGAAGTAGAAGCAGCAACCACTGCATCACCATGCAGCCCATTGATTGGAATAAGTATTTAAGTTCAGTGAAATACAGTGTGACAAAAAGAGACTGTATTCATGCATGAAAGTTTATTTATTTATTTATTTACATAGTACGTGACTTTTCTAATGAGATTTAAAAGCGTGGCTTACAGTGAAGTCACCTTCACCTCCCTCAGACACCTTAGCTCAGTCTGGAAATGAGGCTGCAGCTCAAAGTCTCCTCTCAGCTCTGCTTCTCCTCTTCTTGCGTCTGTTCCAAATGCACTCAATTGGCTCTGAATTATGAAAGTGGAGAGAAAGACTTCAAGTTTATGCTTTCATCCATCATGAAATGTTTTAAGTGTAACATGCACAGGAGCTACTTGAGTTGTCTTTGTTTTTATATTTGTATTTTACACCTTTACATGAGTTCACTTTGTCACCATGTCAAGATCTGATTCACATGAGGATCTGTCTGAGGAAACAGAAATGAAAAAGAGTGGCATGAGTTCATTTGATGGGGGAAGTCATGAGAAGGTGAAATGATGGGATGTATGGCCTTTAAAATATGACTAAAGACAGAATTAAAGAGACCAGGAGGAGGCCAGCTACATTAATCTGAAGCCGTGATGGAGGACTTGTTCCCCCTCTGAGTGGATCAGCTGCCTCTCACAAAACTCACAGTAACATAAATCTTTAAAAAAATTGATAAAAACGACCTTTATTAACCTTTAAGCTCAATCTTCTCCTGCCTCAACCATCTGGTGAACACCACCTCCACTTTTGTCCCTCAGATCATGACCGCTGTCCTCACCACCCGCTCCACGCCTCTCATCCTGGCTGGCATGGCGGTGGAGCGCTACCTCTCCATCTGCTTCCCCTTACACTACAGCCAGATGTGCACCGTCTCCCGCACCCTCCTCCTCATCGGAGTCATCTACATCCTCACCTTCACGCCTCCCCTCACCGACCTCCTCATCACCGTGGTCTACGAGCCCCTCAGCTTCTTCCACAGCACCATCTTCTGTGACCACCCCCTCCTCTTCCGCCATCGCTCCATCTACTACAAGAACTGCGTGTTTGACGGCGTCTACCTGTCCTTCGTCGCTCTCATGCTGCTCTACACCTACTGCAAGATCATGCTGACTGCACGGGCCGCCTCCACCGGGCTGGCCTCTGTCAACAGAGCCCGAAACACTGTGCTGCTGCACGGGGTGCAGGTGGGTGTGAGCGACCCCTTTGTTCTGTGGCAGGTTGTAGAGGTTAAAGGGAATGTGCCGCCTCCATCATCCTCTTTGTCTGTCCCCAGCTGCTACTCTGCATGCTGGCCTTTGTGGTTCCCTCCCTGCAGGCTGCTCTCATCTCTCTCTTCCCTCGCTTCAGTCTGGAGATCCGGTACATCTTCTTCCTGGTTGTCTACATCATCCCTCGCTTCCTGAGCCCGGTCATTTACGGATTCAGAGACGAGCTGTTCAGGAAGTACTGGAACCGATACCTGCTCTGTGGGAGCAGCTGGGTCAACAGGGTCAGACCAGTGTTACAGAAAGTCAGCCTGTAGGTCAAACAGGTCACTGCTGGTTTAAAGGAGTTAACAGACAGGGTAACTACTGACTGATGTGTAAACACTGTAAGATTTTGTTTATGATGTCATATATCATGTAGCAGCAATGAAACACATGTAACTCTGTAAATGTTTTAAGATATGTACATTTCTAAGCTCACATGTTACAGCCTTCACTGCACAGAGGAGCCAGTGTTATCTCAGCACTAAAACATGAATATGTAAACAATCGTTTCCCTCCCTGAAAATCAGCTTTTATACTTAGAAAAATAAAGAATCACTGCAACATGTTTGACTCAGGGAAAAAGAAAAAAAAAAAGTGATTGAAGCTGTGCATCCAGGTTTAAGGACAGACATCTTTGTCATAAGCTACATGGAAACCATCCAACACTTAAAAAACTAATGAATAAATGAATAAATGAATAAATGAATAAATAAATAAATAAATAAATAAATAAATAAATAAATAAAAAGGTTACTGAAATGTTTTGATATACAGAAACAATTAAAGAGGGGATATTGAGCTTTTTAAAGTCTTTATTCTGTCCCTCTGGTGCCTCCGTAGTATCTTTTCATGAGCAACAGCTAAAAAAAAAATCCCTTTTTTTCTCTCTGTGGTGTTTTAATAAACCCTTATTTCAGCCTCTTTCTGAAACTTTTCATTTTATCTGCTGTCTCTTTAAGGCTACCCACTTCACAAACCCCCTTCACTCTGATTGGCCAGCCCTCTGGAGGCCTGCTGGAGGCAGAGCTAGTAATGACCTATTTGATAACTATTTCTATAATTAATAATTTTAAAATTATTAAGGTCAATCCAAAAAGTGAGATGTTGTTTCCTCTGTGATGTCACTGTATAGGACTGAATTATTAATCGAATTTAAATCACAATGTAATGGAATGCAATTTTCAAATCGCAAAGGCTGCAATTGAAAAAGAAAAAAAAAGTTCCATACACACAAATGCAACCCTGCTTGCAGCAGGTGGCAGAAATGCACCGTTCAGCTGGTTAATCAGTGGATTTAGGAGAGAAGACGCGGCAGGGTGTAAGGTACTGTGCAAAACATACCTGGCTACCGAGCTACAACAAGGGGCAACACTACAAACCCGTTCCAGCATTTAAGAAAGCACCACAAGGACATGTATGACAGCTGCATGAGTAAAACACTGACCTCCAAGGAAAATATTTTTATATGTTAACAGTGTCCTTTGTCATGTTGGTCAAACTATAGAATGAATGAATAATGAATAATGCAGAGGATACCCCCCCCCCCCCCTCCAAAAAGAAAGAAAAAGAAAAAATAATTAAAAAAAAAAAAAAGAAATCATATGCTAAATTGCAATCACAATGAAAGAGAACGGAAGTGTTGTTGTCCTGAAAGTGTACTGATGGAGTTGAGTGTTGAATAAAGTTGAACCCTGTGAAATCATCCTCATTGTTTTATTTTACCTCACACAAACAGTTTAGGCCTCATCAATAACCCTCGGTTACACCACAAAAGGAGGAAAGTGTGTCAATATTTAGTTTATCTTTTGTAAGAATGGTTTTGCATTCTGAAACTCACCTCCCTTATCTTATTCATAAGAATACATGTTCTTGATATGATCCATGTTTTTTTCCAGTTGGACCTTTCAAGCATGAATCAGCCTTTATCTGGACGAACGATGTTGTTTTAGCATTCTCACCCTCCTGCGCGGTGCTTTTCAAGTGGAACATTTTGGGATGTGTCACGCACATCCCAAAATTTACTTCCTTGTGGACGAACAGGAGTTTCTTGTGCACCACGTTGTCTCTAGGTGCCTCAAACCTCCATGTTCCATCATCATCATGTGTCCATCATCTTACCTGTCCCTCAAGTGTCTCACCTGTCCCTCAGGTGTCTCTTCATACCAGATGATCAGTGGTCAGTTTTCTGCAGTGTTACCTGCTGTGTAAACACAGTAAATGGTAAATGGACCAGTACTTATATTCACTCAAAGCGCTTTACACTGCTAGCCTATAGCTAATACATTCACACCATATTCATACACCACTGAACAACAGTGGGAGCAACTTGGGGTCAGTGTCTTGCTCAAGGACACTTCGGTATGTGACACTTCAGCATCTAACCCACGACCTTCTGATTGTGGGGTGACAACTCTACCACTGATCCACAAAATTTTCTCCCTCAGGGGGTGATATGGGACAAATATGTCAGCAGGTTTGTATGAAAGTTGGGGGCCGTATGATGAAGGACCTCAGGCCTGACTTTGGTTTTGTCTGGACTAAAGGTGACAGGACAGGACAGCACTCCAGTCCAGGAGGAAGTGCAGGAGGAAATCAGACCTGCACACTGAGACCCTCAGCTGTTATTCTATAAATGTATTCCCATTTTAATGTTCACCTCTCTGCTTTTTATGTCTGCTTCCATTGTTTTGCGAAGTAGTTTCTATAGAAAGTTTCTATAAACTACATTGTTGTTGTTGTTGTTGTTGTTGTTGTTTTTGTTTTTGTTGTTGTTATAACCTCATACTTCAAAATTAAAGAGCTCTCTCTCTGTCTCTTTTGTTCTACAGTCTCTCACACTGCTGTACCTTTGGCTAAAGGGATCATTAATTCAGTGACATCATGAAGCCTCTAGCTGTCCACCTCTGCTGGCTCTTCTCTCTATAAAAGTGCTTTTCTTCCTGTTTGTCCCACAGAGATCTGAGCATGAAGCAGGCCACAGCATCTCACAGTAAGTCTTTTTAATGTTTGTATTCACCCTTTAGTTTGAAATCATATCATTCAGACTGTGCTGAGGAACTGAAACTCTCTTTATGCATCATTGAAGGGCTTCTAACCATGTTTTTTACAGTACGATATGACATGCTTTGACTGTTTTCTCATTTTTAATGGTCCAGAGAGAAATGTTGTTCAGGGAAATAAGAGTGAAGTTTTTTAGGTGACACAGAGATAAAGTGTTTCAGGTTGCAATACTTTTTTTGTTACTCATTTGCAAAGTCTTTTTCATGTGAGTAATTTGAAAGTAAATGATGAAAAAACATGACATTTCTTCTGGAGCTTCATATCAAAATGTGCTTTAGTAAATGTTTGCTCTGCATTCTTCATGTATCATAGAGGTGCAGATTAAGATGTTGATTTATTGAGCCTGGATCATTTGGTTCCTCTTCACTATGAAACACACTTCTGATGGTAGCCTCTCCTCTAAATCAGACTTTAAAATCTGAGACTGTATCAGTTTACTGAACGCCTCTCGGAGGTTTAATTATCATGTACGTTGATGTATGAGTGATTAATCCATTCTTTGTAACATATTTTACATGAATGTGGCTTCAGGGTCTCAGGTGTTTGACTTGACTTCAGTTCTTTTTGCTGATAAGTGAAATCCTGAATCTCCTTTACTCTGTTTTTTTCTTGTATCCTCTTTGTTGGTTACCCTCTTGTATCTTTTTTTTATTTATTGTTTTGTTGTTGTTTTTTGTTTTGTTTTGTTTTGTTTTATTTGTTTTATTTTGTTTTGTTGTTTTGTTTTTTTGTCTCCAGTTCTCACACTTCAGGGTTTTGTCTCAATGAGGTTCATCATGAACATCTCTGGACGTCTGGACAGCTTCACTGAGGCTTTCATAAAAAACTTTTTGCTCTTGGCTGTTGCCATCATCATCAACTGCATCAACGGAATCTTTGTCTACACCTACTTCTCGAGCCAGGTGTTCCAGAGAGATCCCAGGTGATACACAGACCCTGTTTTTAATATTTGTCTATATAAGTATTCTCATGTCACCTCTTTTGAATATGTTATCACATTGTACTGGGGTTTTTTTTGTTTGTTGTTTTGTTTTTTGTTTTTTTAAACTTCAGGTTGAACCTGAATTCGACATGTTAGAAAGGATGGAAACATTTTGATATTCATTTAATTTATCAGAGTTTAACATGCTGTTATAAATATCAAACTTCTGAAAAATCAGTGTGTGAATGTGCTGTGGATGGGTGTAAGGGATCAGCAGTGTAAAGTGCTTTGAGTGGTCAGACAGACTAGAAAGGTTCTATATAAGTACTGGTCCATTTACCATTTAAAGAAAGGACTGTCTACCTTTACTTCAGAGGATTTGTGGACTGGTTCTTTCACTTTAAGTAAAACTTCAAAGATACTGTGCTTGAGTAAAGATCTACATGCTATTAACATTACACCCCCCCCCCCCCTTCACTCTGCTCCTTTCTGCAGGTATATTTTCTACATCCACCTGGTGATCAATGACATAATCATGTTGACCTTTTCTGTGGTGCTGCATGTCATTTCCTACATCATGCATTTGAGCTTCATTCCTTGCTTCATCCTGGTCATCATCACAGTCACTACCACCAAGTGAGCACCTCAGTTTGATGAACTAATTATGAAGCTTGAGTCACGTCTGTCTAAGATCAGCTTCAGTGAAGTGAGCAGAAATGTCTTCCTCTTGTCCAGATCATTTTATGTGGTCAGCATTGCGAGCTAACAGGTACTAAAACAGGCTGAAAATTCATAAACAAAAAAAAAAAAGATACCCAGAAAACATGCATTTTACAGCAGAGGTACTCTAGGCCTGGAGGGGGTGCTCAGAGGAACAGGTTATGATGTTTATCATGTACCAGTCTGTGAGGAAGAAGGCAAAGGCTGAGTCCTACTGAGCACTTTGCAAAAACACAAGTGCTAGCCCCGCTAAAATTAAGCTAGCTACAACTCTCTGTTCACGCTGGAGTTAGCAGTGCTGTTAGCTGTCTCTGCCAGCTCTGTGCACTTTGCTCTTGTTTTTCATGGGCTGTTAGCATCTCCACTCCCAGCTGCACAGAGCTTTGAGCACCGTGCTCTCTGACTCTCTGGATACTGACAGAGTTCACATTAGCCACAGAGCTCAGTTAGCGCTGCAGCTGCTGGAATTTAAACTGATTTCACAAGCCCACTCTAGATCCAAGCAGCAAATCAGTTTAGATAAGTTTTAACAGGGGAGAAAAAATTTAAATCCCCATAAACTTCTCCTTTGAGCGCCCCCTGCAGGCCTGGAGGACTTCTGCTGACGGTCTCAATTTGCAGCATTTTTTTCCTCTTTTTTTTTGTTTTGGTGTTTTTGTTTCATTTTTTTGTGCCTAATTTTTTTCATTACGGGAATGTTCCTGTTGTGTTTATTTGGGAGTTTTTAGTTTGCGTTGTTCCAGGACTTTCACCACGTTTCTCCTCATGATGATCGTTCAGCCTGCTGCTGATTGTTTTGCCTTGCTGACCGTGTTTGGAAGAGTTGACTTTGAGTGTGTGTTTTTTCACATATTGAAAAAGAAATGTAAAATGATAGTAAAAAAATTGTTTAAGTCTTGTGTCTTTCAATTGTCTGTTTCTTGGTGTTCACGCAGGAACACACCTATGAACCTAGCGGGTATGGCTGTGGAGCGTTACATCGCCGTCTGCCATCCTCTTCGTCATGCTCAGCTCTGCACGGTGCAGCGGGCCTACGCATTCATCGGCTTGATGTGGGGCATGTCCTTAATCCCCTGCTTCATCGACATCATCATCACTTACTACACAAAGCCGCTCTCTTTCTTCTTTCAGTCCATGCTCTGTTACCAAGGCGCCATATTTGACACGTGGTATCACCGGATTAAAGTCATGTTCCTTCAGGTAAAGATCGATTCTGCGCCTTATTTCTTTGTATTTATTGTAATGCTTGATTGGTTTGAGGTGACTTGATATCCCTCCCTTAGGTTCTTCTGTTTTCCTTCGTCACCCTGATTCTGATCGTCACCTACCTGAAGGTCCTTTGTGCTGCTCAGGCTGCTTCTGCATCCAATCAAGACTCTGCCAGGAACGCCCACAATACCATCCTCCTGCACGGCGTTCAGCTGCTCATCTGCTTGCTCTCATACGTCTTCCCCTTTATGACCATCTATTTAGTCGCTGTGTGGCCCAGTGAGAGAACTAAGATCATGTTCAGTGGCTTTCTGTTCACTAATGTCATCCCACGCCTGCTCAGCCCGCTCATCTACGGCATCAGAGACAAGAAGTTCAGCAGCCACATCAGGGTACAGTTCTGCGGTAAATACTGCAACGCCACTGGAAAGGAAGTCAACAACATGGCTGAGCTGCATGGAAGGACCAGGAATCTGCTGCAATGAAAAAGCCACCAGGGATTTTTGATGGGTCTTTTCAGCAGCAGGGAACGACTTGGCCTTTGAGGAAGAGCTGCTTGTTTGATAGTCAGACTGTTAACATTTGGCTTGAGCCAGAACCTGGGCCATTCAGGACGTAAGCCAAACAAAGTTTTAAAGACTGTTCTTAAGAATTGTGCTTGTTTTTTTTTTGTTTTGTTTTTTTTTAGTCGTTCTCCTGTCCCTTTGGGGCCCCTGTAGTATCTTTAAATGATTTACAGCTCAAATAAATCTGTTTTTCTCTCCCTAATGTTGTTTTTCTGGTGTCTTTTTTTCAGTCTCTGTCTGAGACACTTTATTTCAGCTGCTGTCTCTTTAAGACTCCTAGCTCTACAAACCCCTTCTCTCTGATTGGCCAGTCCTCTGAGGGCCTGTTGAGGATGGAGTTATGGAGCCTGTTAGTGGTGGTGGAGGAAGATTCATTTTGTTTGTGGGAAAATGTGTCGTTTGGGCTCTTTTGAAGTAAAATATAGAAATCGTATTCTCATTATGGCAAAAACTCCATGTTCATAAATGTAAATTCTCTGGGGGGAAAAATCCTATATAGCTTCTTTTTTTTCCTGCTCAGGAAAATTAAACAGCAATACAAACGAGTATTCTGAACAAAGGAATTAAAAAAAAAACAGACTGCACTGAATACAAAACATTTATTTGATGGACTATTCCTCTAGCATTTGTTTAGATGTTGAAAATGTACATTTTGATTGACTCTGTTTTAGTACTTGTGAGTGTGCATTATAATCTTATACTTAATCAAATAAAACCTCCTGTTTTAAATGTAAGGGTTTGGTTTACATGTGTTTGAAAACTTTGCTGGACTAAACTCAGGAAGGAAAGAGACATGAATGAACAAGTTATAAAGGTTAAAGTAGTTATGATTTATGTGGTGCCTGACAGGTGAGGGCGGCGCTGATGACAAACAGGATATGCTCCATAGACCAGACTCTCTCAGTTCAGTTCGGCCTTTGTGGTCCATGCAGGCTACAAAGACCAGGTCCTCCGAAGGCTGCAGCTCCTGAATTTTGACACAGCTAGTCTTTGTAGACAGCATGAACACACACACACACACACACACACACACACACACACACACACACACACACACACACACACACACACAAACAAACAACAGAACTACAGCCTGTAACAGATGCAGGGTCAGACTTTGAGCACTAGATGGAGCCATTGTTCCTGGTGTGATGAGCTGCTGCTCCAACACATGAAACAAAGCTCAATGTTTGTTTTTTGTTTGTTTGTTTGTTTGTTTTTGTAAGAAATTAAAATGATAAAATCTGCTTGTGTCTCTCTTTGAATCTTTTTTCTAAACCTGTTTGATGTTTGTATGATTTGATCAAATAAAGAGAATCAACAATTGTACAAATGATTGATTCCAATAATGATTTCAGTTCAAACAGAATTTATTAAATGAAGCATTATAAAAAAAATCCCTTTGAATCAGGATAGGAATAGCATATTACTGTGTACAGTTTGACTAATGTGTGACTCACGTTCAGGGATACACTGATGGAGAAAATCTGTGCTGAGATGATTCAGATGGTTTTCTATTTAAATGTTGTTTCTGGTTTCATTTGTCTCCCTCTCTGATCAGGATTGGGTCCAGACTTTTCTCATGGATCCTGTATGTGTGCTCACAAACTCATGAATGAATATTTACATTCCTGTCTTTAATAATTTTGTTTAATTTGGCCACTAATTCACAAATATATCACTGGACTCCATGTGAACTGATTAGGGTTAGGGTTAGTAAATCGAAACACGACAGTGATAGATTTTAAAACAACCAACCTTGAGTCTTTAAGGACTCCAGAGAAGTTTAAAACAAATAGATTTCTCTATTGGTAGAGCCACAGCTCAGAAATAATTGGGAAATAATAATCTGTGGGAGGAAAAACTGCCATGACCCTCACCTTTTACAACAGGCTACCTGCCTGTGGTCCAATCAAAGCTCTGCACTCACCTCACCTCAATCAGCTCACCTGAGACTAAACAAGACTTCATGACTGGAATCAAACAACAGTTAACCTTCCTGTGTCATAAATGGGAGAAACACAATGTACTTAGGATTTAAATCAGAATGAACATTTTATTTTCCTTCTTGAACCCAAACAGAACATAAGTTTGGTTCTTACAAATCAAATCATTTTCCAAATTTCAACATAAAGAGGAAGTTTTAAACACAGGCATTGTCACAAAATGGGCTACAGGGCAAGGAAAGAAAGAAAGAAAGAAAGAAAGAAAGAAAGAAAGAAAGAAAGAAAGAAAGAAAGAAAGAAAGAAAGAAAGTGGAAGGAAGGAAGGAAGGAAGGAAGGAAGGAAGGAAGGAAGGAAGGAAGGAAGGAAGGAAGGAAGGAAGGAAGGAAGGAAGGAAAAATAAAGATATAAGAAAGAGTGACAGAACGAATAAGAAAATGAAGAGAGAAAGGCAGGAAGGAAGGAAAGGATGAAAGAGAGCACAAGAGCAAAAAGAAAAATAGAGGAAAGGAAAAGAAAAAGAGGCAAAATGTAAACATGAGATAAAAAGAAAGAAAGCAAAAAGTAAAATTCAGAGACAAAAGGTAAAAATGAAAAAAAAAAAAGAAAAAGGTCTGAAAATCAGAAAATGTAAAAAGAAAGACAGAAACGAGTGAGGGGGGGGGAGACAAAAAAAAGATTTGAACAAAAAGACAAAAAGAAAAGAAGTTGTTGTTTCCTGAATCCTTTAATCAGCCTGCAGTCAGAGGAATATTACTGTCATAATAAAAAAAAAAAACAATTAAATAAACTGTGGTTTATTGACAACACAGGAGGTCTCAGTGAACCTCATTAAAAACAAACACCTCACATCCCGGCAGTCAGAGAGCAGCGTTACCACAGGAAACTCCATCAAGAAGCGCGTTTATTAAAACCGCAGACTGAAGCTTTAATGAGATCAAATAATGAAGACATGAACATAGAATTAGAATGGTCCCACAGTGACCACTGGGGGCCGCAAACACGTCATCAACAACAAACACCCAGAAAGCTGTAAACGTTTATTAAACGGGCGGCTCGTCCGGAAAGAGCCGGAAAGAGCCGAAGACGTCCTCGGGGAGCAGACTGACCGCGAGAGGAATCAGATGGAGAAAAGCTTCCAGTCCTCAGCGGACTCCGTGTCCTCCTCAGCTGCTCCTGTTTCCTGTGGAGGGGAGGCTGTTCTGGAAGTTTTCATCAGAGGAGAGGCGCTTTCTCTCTGCTGTTTCAGGAGCCAACACGCTCACACCACAGTTTGATGAATTCTCAGAGGCAGAAGTTTGGAGTTTGAGACCGGTCATGGGGTGAATGAGGGGTCTGAAGAGGATTCTGATCCGGGGATGAAGAAGAATCTTAACCAAAACTTACAGGTAAGACTCAGATTAAAGATATGATGATATTTTAAACCGTAAATTATTATTACTTCCTGATTTTACAGCGAATTATTTGAAATGACACCTTAGAGAGTGTGTTTGTCAGGTAGACTGTGTTTGGATTAACGTCCTATCTGTTGTTGAAGGTGTGTGTTTTTTTGCGTGGCCGTGATTGAAGCCACTTCATGTGCTGAATTATAGATCAATTTTCAGTGTGTGTGTGTGTGTGTGTGTGTGTGTGTGTGTGTGTGTGTGTGTGTGTGTGTGGATGCTAGCTCCCCTGAGAGCTCAGCAGGCTCCTATGCTGTTGGAGACACAGACACACATTGTCCTTCTGCTCCTCCGTCAATAATAAAAACCAGGCAGAGTCAGACAGATATTAATATTTCTCTCATTTCTCTTCCTGAGTTCTGTCCCCTAACAGCGGACCCGTACTGTGTAGCATCTGATAACAGATTTATTCAGAAGTCACCCCAGTTGTTCCTTAACTTGTTCTGCAGAGCTCTTGAGGAGGTAAAAAAAAAAAAAAACAACAATCAGAAATGTACTTTTTCAAACATGAGCTTGTAACTAGAATTATTTTGATTCTCTTTCTCTGCAGAAAGTACAGATCTGGAACTTTAGTCTCTGGTGTTGTACTAAACATCAGCCACTTTCTCGTGCAGCAATCTAAAGCCACTATAAGTAACTTTAGTCTGTACCGTATAACCTTGCTGACTGTGTCCTGTAAATGCCAGGGTAATACCCTCTGATGACAAACATCATCCTGTAGTCTCTTAACAGTCAGAAGAGTCACTTACTGCAGGGGGTCCCAAACTTTCAACAGGATATCTGGAGGGTCTTTGAAAAATCGTATAACGTCCTAGATCCAATAATTCAAAAAGAAGGCTTAATAATGTCTAAATATCTCTTCAGAATCTCATAAATGTCTTAAATACATTTTGAAAGGTCTTAAAAACACATTGATGTCACTTTTATTTAGAATAAATGCACAAACTTCAGTCTCGCTTTTAAAAGTTTTGATTTATGAGGAAGCTAAACATTTAGTTATACAAAACAGAGCTAAAGTAGCTGCAGCCTGGTCAGGATTTGAGCACAACCAGCTAACGTGCTTTGCACGCCATGGTGTGTTCACTTCATGTCTTTTGTATTTTTTTTTCCAGTAAAGATATGAAATAGGTCTTAAATTTTATTCATTACGGACTTAAAAAGTCTTAAAACGTCTTAAATTTCCTGATTCCATGGTCTTGTCTCAGATTTAACCTCTCAGATCTAACCGATGCTTGTTTATATGTTTACAATAACAGATGAAATGTTTAATTGTAAATGGCTCTTGAAACTGGAAAGCACTTTTAGGTCCCTTTTATACGACAACAGTATTAGGGTAATACGCAAAAGCTTTGTTTCGTTTCAGCCTCTCGTTTATACGGAAACGCCTTTTCAGCCGACCTGAAACACAACTTAAAAACACCCTCCAGAGTGAAATTTCTGAAACGCTGCAGCCTCCGTTGCCGTATAAACGGCAAGCCGGCGTTTTCAGTGAAAAGGCTGACGTCACACTCCGTTTTGCGCGTGCGCATTCAACATTCGTTGTGGGAACTTTTGCGTACCGGACAACAACAACGGTTAAATGGTGGACTTACCGGGTTGTGCTTGTGCTGCTGAATCTGCTGACTGTCTTTCTATAAAATGTTCACCTGTTGCTCCACTTCTGCACTCAGATAAGACGTATTTAATAAATCCACCAGACGATCAGCCCACCTCTTCGTCAGCAGAGGGCCACCATAAGACTCTACAGTTATATCACCACCTACTGGCCGTCTATGCATACTACAGCGTTTTCAGTCCCTCAGCGTTTCCGTATAAACGCAGATTTTTTTTTTCTGTGTTTTTTGCGTTTTCAGGTGAAACACTCTGAAACGTTGTCGTATAAACGGGGCCTTAGACCCTACCCATTAAATGTGTTAACCCTAACGCTACTCACTGAAGTCAGGTCTGTCCTTTCAAAATAAAATACAGACTAACTTAAGCCTGACATAATAATGTTGTTTTCATATCAATTATTACTTTTTTTTCCCCTCACAAGTTTTTAACACCACATCTTTTAGCACCGCAGCTTTAAAATGTTTCTTTGTTGAATGGAGGTGGATCCATCATCAATGATTTCTCTTACTGAAGTATGTTCCTGTGGCTAAACAGGCTACGTTTTTATAAAGGCTTCGTGAAAAGAAAAAAATAAAATAAAATAAAGAAGCCAAACAGGTCTCAAACGTGAGACAAAACTTAGGAGACAATGAGCCAGTAGCTTTCTGAAGGTCTCACCAAACAGCATCAGAAAGCTTCTGACGAATAAGATGATCTGAGCCGGTGTTTGTTCTTGACTGTCAATTATTTACAAAACGAACTTCATGCTTCAGGAAGACTTCAAACTAGTCTCAGACTGTGAACTCTTTACTGAAGGAATAAGTTCGTCCTGAAGCTCAGAAGGTCACCCTTCATGTTTGACGAATAACAGAAATCAGCTGAGTTCAGAGCTGAGCTGAGACTCTAAGATGACAGCAGGCTGCAGTAAGGAGCTGGTAAAGCGTTAGATCACCTCTGAACGTGGATTCTGTTCCCACATAAACTTTGTTTACTCACCAGAGAGCGTTCTGTGTGTGTACTGCCGACAGAATTCATGAATGTATTTACATTACGTACTGTACATTTCCCCTGCATGTGTAAAGAGCTGCAGACTGTGCAGTAAATCACTCTCAGGAGCTCTGAGCCTGCACCATGTAAATAATCAATGATCTCTGAGAGGCAGCGCACCCTGCTGTGACTCAGAATGACTCCTGTAGACCCCCCCCCCCCCCCCCCCCCCCACACACGAAAGAAGGAGACATCATCACCATCATGGTGGTACACAAAACAGGAGCTAAGATAGTGTTTTTTCTTTAAGGTATCAAAAAGTGACCATATTTTCATCTGGTTAAAAATAAATAAATAAATAAATAAATAAATAAATAAATAAATAAATGAACTGAATAATAAATAACTTGTGGCTTCTTGTTGAGACCCTGTTTATGAGAGTTGGACACAAGTTTACCTCAACTGTTCAAACATTATTCAAAAATACATCCCCCACATAGACATACCTGCTGATTTAGACTTTGACAAAGAGGGAGAGGGCCGCTGCTTGCTCTGTACGTCAGTCATCAAAGTCACTAATCTGGATTAGAAAAGGTTTGTTTTATTTTGAAAGTCTCTGAGCGTTTGTAGATGGTTTCTGTGCACAACTTCCTTTCCCGCTCGATCTGCTTTTTTGGTGGATTGACGCTTCAAAGCTCTGGCATCTGGCAAAAATAGGATTGTTGCTATTTGCTGTGACCTGCTGCAGCTGGACCATGACGGAGTGGATCCAGTGTGAGTTGAAACATTGACTTGAATGGAAACCTGTCTGATCCAGGGCCATGACAGAGCAGAGGTGCATCATTGCCCATCCCTAATACACAGCTGATCAAAGACCAGTCGAAAAATTGCAAGAATTTACATTTTGTACTGTTGGATCTTAAAAAGGTTCAAGTAGAGTTTCAAAATGCAAAACGAAGAAATGGGAGTGAGACAAAAAAGGAGTAATCAATTCATTGCAAACAACAGTTAAAGGTAAACTGTTCATCAGCTGATGAAAAGTTTCAGAGCACAGCCTGTAAAGGAGAAAATCTGCACAAAAATGTGTCTTGAATGTGATTTCCTGTCAGGTGTTCACTCTGTCATGACCTCCTGATGGTGAAGGCTGAAAATCTTTCTCTCTTTGAACGTGGTCGGATTGTTGAGCTGCATATCAAGGCTTCTCACAACACGCCATCACTGTTGATGTTGGACGCAGTGAGACAGTCATTTTGGATTTCTTCAAAGATCCTGAGGGTTGTGGAACAAAAGTCAAGAGGTAGACCCAAAAACATTTCACCAGCACTGAGCTGGAGGATCCGATTGGCTGTCCATCGAGACACGGGACGATCCTGGACCCAAATGAAGGCCGTTACTGGAGCCGCCTGCAGCCCAATAACCATCAGACGGCGTCTGAGAGAGAAGAGCTTTAAGAAGAACCTACCTCTTCAAAGGCCTCGTCTCCTTCAACGCCACAAAATGACCCGTTTGGACTTTGACGAGAGCAGCAAACATGGGACACTGAAAGGAGGAAGAAAGTTTGATTCTCTGAGGATAAAAAAATGTCACCTTGACGTCCTGATGGCTTCAACGTTCCTGACATGACGAGGAGATCCCACTGGAGATGGTTCCTAGGCAGCACAGTGGAGGGGGCGCCATCATGATCTGGGCAGCTTTTTCTATCAATGGAACAATGGAGCTTCAGGTTGTTCAGGGCCGTCAAACGGCGCCTGGCTATGTGGAGATGTTGCAGGGGACGTCCTTCATGACTGAGGGCCCTGCTCTGTGTGCTAATGACTGGGTTTTTCAACAGGACAACGCTGCAGGTCTCAATGGCCGCCTGACAAAGGACTTCTTCCAGAGGAATGAGCTCACTCTTTGGACCATCCTGCGTCTTCCCCTGATCTAAATCACACTGAGAACATTTGGGGATGGATGGAGAGGGAAGGTTACAAAAATGGACGTCAGTTCCAGACAGTGGACGCCCTCCATGAAGCCATCTTCACCACTTGGAGCAACATTCCCATGAGCCTCCTGGAAACACTCACATCAAGCATGAACAAACCAGTTTTTGAAGAGATCAACAGGAAAGATGGAGCTCCTCATGACTGAGTCCTTTTCTCACACTTTGAGTTATACTTTAGGACCAGCTGATGAACAGACTATTTCACTTAAATTGTTGTTTGCAATAAATTACTGACTCGTTTTTTTTTTTTTTTTTTAATCTCACTCCCATTTCTTCTTTTTGCATTTTGAAACTCTACTTAGAACTTTCTTTAGATCAAACAGAGCAAAATGTGAATTTTTGCAATTTTCCACGGATCTTAAAATTTTGATCAGGTGTGTATGAGGTTAAGCTTTAAAAGGGGTAACTGATTTTGTGTGTGTGTGTGTGTGTTTGTGCTTGGGTGTGAGGGAGAGAGAGAGAGAGAGAGAGAGAGAGAGAGAAGCCTTTAGTGACAGTAGTTTGCATGTGTGTGAAAATGGTGTAGAGAGACAGAGAGTGAGGCAAAGTGAAGACATTTAATTGTTTATTCAGCTTAAACATGCCCATCTCTTGTGGCACTACAGAACAAAACTTTTAACTAAAGTCCAGCGTCTCACACCTGAGATGTCAGAATTTAAGAGGAGGAAAGAGAAAAACACCGCGCCAAGTCCTCTGAAGGCTTCTTTCCTTCTGTCTTCACTTCCTTCTTCCTTTCCTTCCTTCCTTACTTACTTTTTTTCCATATTTCTGTGGTCCCTGTTGCTGTGCCATATTTCCTCCACTTGATGATGACTGTCTTCACTGTGTTCATGGTTTATCTAATGCCTCTCCAGAAAGATACCTTCGAACAATGAGATCCTGATCCTGATGCTTTGGAAGCTCACTGAAGACCATGGGACCATGAGACCATGGGACCATGAGACCATGGGACCATGAGACCATGAGACCATGGGACCATGGGACAATGAGACCATGAGACCATGGGACAATGAGACCATGAGACCATGGGACCATGGGACAATGAGACCATGAGACCATGGGACAATGAGACCATGAGACCATGGGACCATGGGACCATGGGACAATGAGACCATGAGACCATGGGACCATGAGACCATGAGACCATGGGACCATGGGACAATGAGACCATGGGACCATGAGACCATGGGACAATGAGACCATGGGACCATGGGACAATGAGACCATGGGACCATGAGACCATGGGACCATGGGACAATGAGACCATGGGACCATGGGACCATGGGACCATGGGACAATGAGACCATGGGACCATGAGACCATGGGACCATGGGACAATGAGATCATGGGACCATGGGACAATGAGACCATGGGACCATGGGACAATGAGACCATGAGACCATGGGACCATGGGACCATGGGACAATGAGACCATGAGACCATGGGACAATGAGACCATGGGACCATGGGACAATGAGACCATGAGACCATGGGACAATGAGACCATGAGACCATGGGACCATGGGACCATGGGACAATGAGACCATGAGACCATGGGACAATGAGACCATGAGACCATGGGACCATGGGACAATGAGACCATGGGACCATGAGACCATGGGACCATGGGACAATGAGACCATGGGACCATGGGACAATGAGACCATGGGACCATGAGACCATGGGACCATGGGACAATGAGACCATGGGACCATGGGACCATGGGACAATGAGACCATGGGACCATGAGACCATGGGACCATGGGACAATGAGATCATGGGACCATGGGACAATGAGACCATGGGACCATGGGACAATGAGACCATGAGACCATGGGACAATGAGACCATGGGACAATGAGACCATGAGACCATGAGACCATGGGACAATGACACCATGGGACCAAGAGACCATGGGACCATGAGACCAAGAGACCATGGGACCATGGGACCATGAGACCATGGGACCAAGAGACCATGGGACCATGAGACCATGAGACCATGGCTGTTTCTGTAAGATGGATTAAGAAAATGTTCCACTATGTGCCCACTAGAAGAGCTGTCCAGCTTTATTTGGGCATTATCAGAGGCCCATGCCCACTCAGTACACAATAATTTAAGAATAAATAAGTTTTATTTTTGTTTTATTTTTTTTTAATCTGATTTGGGTAATATTGAAAATCTAACTGTAATTTTAGGTAACTGATAATGAAGTCTGACAAGCTGACATCTAACATGATATTTTGAAACTTCACCAAATGTTATTAGACAGCAGGGTTAAAAGTTGTTTTAAACAATATATTTGTGGTTTCTTACTCTGAACCTGGGCTGGCTGTTTGGATTTCAGGACGCCTGTGTCTGTGCACGCCCCTGACTTAAACTCATAAACTCCTGAGTAAAGCCCTCACTTCGCTCAGGTGTTCATCTCAAACCAGTTTCTACAGAGTGCTTTTCTCAAACCTTCATCTGATCCAGAAACTTCCAAACCCTGTATTATAAAACGCTAACATGCTTCCCACATACACACCCACTGCTCTCCTCCATGTAAACAGACTTTACTTGCAGAGTTGGCTCTTTGCTCTGTGTGTGTGTGTGTGTGTCTGTAAATCAGAGCTGTGAGGAGAGAAAGCAGATTAAATCTGAGCAGGAAGAAGAAGAAGAAGAGAGAGGAAGACTTAGACACCCCGGCTTTCAACACATTATCTCCACATTACTGAACACCTGAGTGAGAAAC
Source organism: Labroides dimidiatus (assembly GCA_030710495.1). Taxonomy (NCBI): domain Eukaryota; kingdom Metazoa; phylum Chordata; class Actinopteri; order Labriformes; family Labridae; genus Labroides; species Labroides dimidiatus. The sequence goes on along the minus strand of CM061143.1, from coordinate 36,940,838 downwards.
CTCCGGACATTACCTTCACTCTTCAATTAGAGCCTTTATGTAAGAGTATCACATTACCTGAGGCGGGGCACTGACTGAGAGCTCTGCATGAAGAGAATGATGTTAAGAAGTCTCTGATGAGATTTATTTTTGCTCTTAGATGGGATGAGATCTGGAACAGGTGATGTTAAACACTAAAAAATGATTCTTTGATTGGATTAGATCACTTAAAGCTGCTGTGAGGAGATCATAAATCCATCCTGATGAAAGCAAACCAGACCCTCTGATGAAGGACTGAGTATTTGATAGAGTTATTTTTAATGCATGAAACTGAAATGTGTTTCCCTCAAATAGAAGATACCTGTCTGGCTATCTGTATATTTTTAGACACTCAAATATATTTTGATATTTTTCTCTATCCATAAAACTTGCACTGCTTTAACTTGCTGTGGAAGAATGTCATCTTAAGGATAGACACAAAAAAACACACATTCAAACAAATTCCAGTTAATCTAAATGGGCTCCGAGGACTGTCTGGACAAACTAGTGTTTTTCAGGGATAAAGACTGTTTCCCATGAGCACTTGGACCCACTGTCATGAGGACGTGACTCTTACCAAGGCATGTTTGTTTTGGAGAGCAGAACTTCTTTTTAACACTGCTTTTCTTTGTTTAAACATTTTTTCCCAGGGTCAAATTGTAATCAAATTTTGTAAAGTCAGTTTGTAGTTTAGTGTTCAGGAGATGAGCAGATTATCTGTGTAGTGTTCCTCACAGCCTGGTGGTCTAAGCTGTGTCCATCACGTGTATTGTTAGTGAATCCTGGTTATGTCCTACCAGAGCCCATCTACCAACTCCAGCCTCACCAATCAGAGCTAACGTAACCTCACTCTTCATTTTAGTGACAGACTCTAGTTTGATCAGAACACTGTGGAATAACTGCTGCATGTGGGTTGGAATTAGGGATGAGCGAGTACCCCATTATCTGTATCTGTATTTGTATCTGTATCTGTATCTATATACCCATCCATATTATCTGTATCTGCATCTCTTGGACTGCCTGACAGCTCCTGGTGTTAAAAGCCTGAAAACCTGATCTAGAGAAATAAAAGTTCACTTGCATCTTCTTCACTCTCAGTTATAGACAGTTTGTCTGGATTTCTCACTTCTCAGATACGTCCCTGCTTATTTCAGCAGGACAATGCCAAGTCACATTCTGCACACGTTACAACAGCGTGGCTTCGTAGTAGAAGAGTGCGGGTACTAGACTGGCCTGCCCGCAGTCCAGACTTGTCTCCCATTGAAATGTGTGGAGTATTATAAAGCACAAAATACAACAACAGAGACCCCGGACTGTTGATCAACTGAAGTTGTCAATCAATCAAGAATGGCAAAGAATTCCAGATAACGTCGAAAGTCCTCACAGTGACATTAAAAACCTTATCAAAAAGAAAAAGCTGAAAGAGAATAAAATAACAGAATTTATTTTACCTATTGGATCTGTGACTTCTCCTTGTGCTGCTTACCTTGTCGTGGTGGGGAAGCTTGTGTGTCTCCATGACCCGGGTAGCTATACCGACGGGGGCCTAGCTCCCAGCAGGTTCAACCATGTCGGGCAGGTATTCCGGATAGAGCCCAGACAAAAATCAGCACCTGGTCCTCCAGGTTGGGGGTTGGGCGTGGGGCTAACAACCTCACCCCGTAAAAAGTCTTCTTGTTACGGAAACTTTAACGAACATAACCGACACGGACCCAGCAGTGGACTGGAGCCAGCCAACTGGCAGTATGACCTCTTATGATGAAAGCCTGAAGCAGGAAGTCAGGAGAGCGAAATCCAGTCTACTCGGGCCCAAAGATAAGATCCGCCTTGGTGCTTGGAATGTCCGCACCATGTTTGAGACGTCCAAAACAGCTCAGGTCACCAGTGAGATGAGGAGGTACAGATTGGACATTCTGGGAGTTAGTGAATGCCGATGGACAGGCTCTGGACGCCAGTCTACAAGTGATGGCTCAATTATCCTACACTCTGGGCATGACGACCAACATGCACGTGGCGTAGCCCTCATAATCACGAAAGAGAAAGCTAACACCTTGCTGGAGTGGGAACCCCTCAGTGACAGGCTTATCAGGGCCCGTTTCAACTCCAAGCACTGCAAGCTCACAATCATACAGTGCTACGCACCAACTAACGAAGCAGAGGAGAACGATAAAGATGACTGGTATGAGGAGCTACAGCAGGCAGTCTCCAAAGTTCCCCAGCATGATATGCTCCTGATCATGGGAGACCTAAATGCCAAGGTGGGAGCTGAAAACTCAAACCGTGAGAGAGCTATGGGAAGGCACGGGTGTGGTGTGTCAAATGACAATGGCGAGCGCCTTGTTGACTTCTGCCTTAGTAACAACCTTGTCATCGGTGGCACCATCTTTCCACATAGGTCTATCCACAAGCTCACATGGAAATCACCTGATGGCTCCACCATCAACCAGATTGATCATGTCATGATAAATGGAAAGTGGCGCAGGTCACTTCTGGATGTCAGAGTTTGCCGTGGAGCCGATGTCAACAGCGACCACTACCTATTATCAGCCATCATTAAGCTGAAGTTAAGGAAGGTGGCAAAGCAGAGACAACACATGAAACATCTAAATGTAGCCAAGTTGAAATGTCCCAGAACCAACAGGGAGTTTGCACTGGAACTGAGGAAACACTTTAGCGCATTGGCGAACTCTGCAGAAGTCCCAGATACCAACAATGACTGGGAGACCATCAAAAATCTGTATGTAGAGACAGCCACCAAAGTCTTAGGCTACAGAAGGAGGAAGGGCAAGGAATGGATAACCCCTGACACATGGAAGGCAATAGAGGAACGGAAAGAACTTAAGGCCAAGATGCTTTGCACTAAATCACCCAGGCTTCTAGAGCGGTTAAAAGAAGCCTACAGGGAAAAGGACAGGCAAGTGAAAAAGAGCGCCAAAAAAGACAAGAGGACCTTTGTTGAGGACATGGCAGATAAAGCTGAGCAAGCTGCAGCAAGAGGTGAGATGAGTACCGTTTACAGCATCACCAAGAAGCTCTGTGGCAAGTACACCAGCCAATCAGCCCCCGTCAAGGACAAAGACGGTAACATCCTCAGAACAGAGCAAGAGCAGATAGTGAGATGGGCTCAACACTTTCGTGAGGTACTCAATTGCCCACCTCCAGAAGATCCTGCTAACCCTCCACCAGCAGAACATGTCCTTAGCATTGACACTAGGCCCCCCACAAATGAAGAGGTTAAAGCTGCCATCAAAGCCATGAAGGATGGGAAAGCTGCTGGCATAGACTCTATACATTCTGAGATGCTGAAGGCCGACCTCAATACCTCAAGCAAGGTGTTAGCAGACCTCTTCAGGAACATCTGGGAGAAGGAAACAATTCCTAGTGACTGGGACAAGGGCCTGATTGTCAAAATCCCCAAGAAAGGAAGCCATCTAAACTGTGACAACTGGCGGGGGATCACACTGCTGTCCATCCCAGCGAAAGTCTTCTGCAGGATCGTAATTGGCAGAATTGATTCTGTTGTTGATCAGACCCTACGAGAAGAACAGGCTGGTTTTAGAAGGGAGAGGGGATGCATAGATCAGATCTTCGCTCTGAAAAACATAATTGAGCAATGCATTGAATGGAACACCGCACTGTACATCAACTTTGTTGACTTTCGCAAAGCTTTTGACAGCCTGCACCGCGACACTCTTTGGAAGATCGTGAGCTCATACGGAATCCCTCCTAAAATGGTCTCACTGATGCGCCTCTTCTATCGGCACTTTCAATGCAGTGTGCTTGTCAACGGAAAACCATCCGAATGGTTCGCCGTAGAGACTGGTGTACGACAGGGGTGTATCATGTCCCCCATTCTCTTCTTGTTGGCCATTGACTGGGTCATGAGGAAGACGACAGCCGACAGACCCAGGGGCATACAGTGGACACTGTTTTCCCAACTAGAAGATCTAGACTTTGCCGATGACCTGGCAGTGCTCTCCTCAAAGCAAAACCATCTGCAGGAGAAAACTGACATGCTGAACAAGTTTGCCAAGCAAACAGGATTAAACATCAATGCTGCTAAAACACAAGTGATGTGCATGAATGCTACTCCTGGTGCACCAGTCACTGTGAACGGGCACACCCTCGACTATGTCGAAGATTTTACATACTTGGGAAGTATTGTTAGTAAAGAGAATGCCACACAAAAGGACATCGGAGCAAGGCTAGGGAAGGCTCACAGTGTTTTTGTTAGGCTTCAGTCCATCTGGAAGTCTAAGCAGTTAACATTAAGAACTAAAATTCGACTCTACAACAGCAATGTGAAATCAGTGCTGCTGTATGGATCTGAATGCTGGCGAGTAACAACTAAGGATATGAAGAAGATCGATGCCTTCCACAATAGATGCCTCAGGAAAATCTGCAGCATTTTCTGGCCTGCTAGGATATCAAATGAAGAGCTTCACAGGATGACCAAGTGCAACAGCGTTGTGACAGAGATCAAGCGCCGCCGACTCAGATGGCTGGGACATGTGTTCAGAATGGCCCAGGACCGTATCCCAAAGGTCGCTCTAGGGTGGACTCCACCCGGGAAACGGAGGAAAGGCCGGCCTAAGACGACCTGGCGTCGAACTGTAACAGCTGAGCTGAAGGAGATGAACCTGACATGGGGTGAGGCACAACATGCAGCGCAAGACAGAGTCCGATGGAGGCAGCTCGTTAAAGCCTTATGTCCCACCTGGGACGAAGAGGATTAAGTAAGTAAGTAAGTAAGTAATTGGATCTGTGAAATTTGAAAGCCTTTGACAAGATTTTTTCCTGTCAAATGTTTTTATTCTTCTGAGGGCATGAAAATGTCTTTATTTTTTTCTTTCAAATATTTGATTTTGTTCAATACACACTTTATACACACGTTTTCTCAAGAGACCTGCGTGCACCTGAGCATTCAGCATCATGTAAAAATGAATTAAATTTTTTTTTGTGAATATTTTTGTTTTTAAGCTTTGTAAAACACTTGAGCATATTGTCTGCATATTTTAACTTTGTATATTTTATAGTTGATGAGCTTTTTAAACCTCGGTTGCACTTCTATAACTTTCTGAAAAAAAAATCAATAAATCAAATACTTGAAAACTGATTTAAAACGTTTTCTTCTTGCTCTATCTTGACACAGGATAGTTTCATTTAAGAGAAAATGACTTTGAGTAACTGAACACTGCAGTCACCAGGACGCACCAGAGGGACTTTTATAATAAACCATCCCCTGTACAGTGTGTATGTCTTTAAAATGTGATTTCTACATCTGTAAAATGTGACACAGATGAAACTGTCTACTCAGGAAGTGTCACTCTGATCAGAATTTTAAAATAAAGTGTAATAATAATCCCTGAACATGATCCTGACTCTCTGACGCCTCACTTGTTGCTAAGCGATATTGAAACTAGCCAACTGAACAGGACTGAATTACGTTTCCTGGCAGAGACCATAAACACCATTCTGTCCAACAATATGTTATTTTAGGTATCAGTGGGAAGATTTCAGGTGAAAGAGCGACTAAAAAGAGGGTCTATTAATCTTTCCACAGTTAGAGAGTTTGATGTTAACTCTATTTATTCATCTGTGGTTTAATTTTAAAGCGTGTGGGTGTTTGTATGAGAGGACAGTCAGTGAGCCTCTGTGGGAGTCGCTCTCTGTTTTGGCTGCACCTTTGTGTTTTTATGTCTTCACTGGATCACATGAGGACACATCTCATGATTGATACTGATGAGGAATGAGGGATGATCTGAGAGTAGATGAGAAAAACTCTGATACATGTTGTTTGAATATTTACTATAGTGACTCTGGTTGAATGCTTGACCCTGACTGGTCAAAACCCCACTACAAGATATTCCTTCTAGAGACCAAAGGCTGCCAAGAAACAAACTGTTCACATCAAATCAGTCTGCAGAAAGGAGTCCACTGTTTCATCTTTGCCTCTTGACACTGTGGCAAAAAAAAAACATTACGTCACCTTCACACCCAAATAAAGTGAGCACAATTGTAGCCCAAATTCTCCTTAAAGTAAATTCCTTTGCATTAACATAAACTAACATAACTTGAAAAAAAGCTAACAAAAATCAGAAGCTCTAAACTTAAATGAAAGAAAATAAACAGTTTCATAAACAACCTTTTTTTTTCATTGTTAATCACAGTAATTCAACTTAACGTTGCACTCAGAAGGCACTTTTTTCAGTAGATCCATACCAACTTCTCTCAGTAAACACAAAGTATATTTCTTCAATTATGATTGTTCACTTGATTCAAAGTCCATTCAGCTCATTAAATAACGAGTCCAAAAAACAATAACTCTTCAAGCTCCTTATCTGCGTGGCCTTGGTAGAAGGTAGATTCCAAGTAAAGGTTCATGAAGGCTTCCTCAGCTCGCCATCCTCAGCTCGCCATCCTCTCCAGGAAAAGGAAAAACCTGAAACACTGGCCTGCATAAAAATAAGCCAAAACTTAACTACTCATAAGCAAAATAAATTAACAAGCAAGTTATAATAACAAACAATTAAAATAAATAACAGGTAAGCCTAAATAAAACCTTCACATTCACCTTTAGTTCAACTTCTTTTATGTTCAGCCCCACACTGTGTACTACACAGCTAGTTTCTTGCGTTCACCCTCACACACATGTAGCTAACGTCTCTTAGCATTAGCTTGAGGGCTTTACTCACCAATACATACCTGTACAATTTACATAACACAGGTTTGACCACACATACTCTTAAAACAGATGAATGTGTGCAGGATAAGAGATAGTTGCCAGTCGCGGTTGAAAGCTTACCAGTTCCAAATCTGTTACATAATCTCATTCTGGCACAACCTGGCGTCGCTCATTAAATTCAGTTTATCATGACGAGTATAATCAAAGCTCAGTTTTATCATTTTGCTGAGTATAAGTTCCAGCTACTGATTGGTCGCCGGTAATATTGCGAGATCTACAAAGCAACACAACACTACAAAGTAAAGCGAGATTTGCAAAACACATTGAGATTCAGAAAACAAGATTTACATAAATACTGGCAATGATACTTTACCTTTTAATTGCACATATTTATCTTTACAATGAATTATATAATTCTTCCTTAAATTGATGACCTGGGTTACACAATGTTTAAACCAGACAGGTTTCCATTCATATCAACTTGAATATCAATCAATCAATCAATCAATCAATCTTTATTTATATAGCACCAATTTATAACAAATGTTATCTCAAGACGCTTTCCAGGCGTTAACAGGTCTAGACCTGTAAATGATAATAAATTTTATTAACAGAGACCCAACATCAAGACAAGATAAGAAGTCTGATCCCATCTTAACCCACCATGAGTACAGACCTTTACAGCATTTAGTGAGTTACAATGGAGAGGAAACACTTCCCTTTAACGGGCACGGGAATAGAAACCCAACATTGATCAATGTTATCCAGCTCACACTGGATATGCTCTGTTGCAGTCTGGCTGCAGCAGGATGCAGTATATAGCAACATTCCTTATTTTGGCTGGATGATGGAGCTGTGACGCCTCAATTTAACAGAACAGCAGTTTGATCGGGATTGGGACCAGAAGTTGTGCATAGATCACCTAAAACACCCAGTGACTTTCAAAATAAAACAAATCATGTCCACTATTTTCATATGTAGCGTGACCACAACAACAAACACATATTGAGCAGATCCAGACCAGAGGAGTCAACAGGTTGGAGGTTGTACAGCCAAAACAAGAAGGAAGAGAGGATCATTAATGGATCAGGATGTGCGGGAACTCCTTCAAGAAAATAAACAAAAATGAAGTGCAGCTCAAACTCTGCAAGGTTAGCCTAGCATGTCACAAATCAACAACAACTGTGCAGACATGAGAGTGAGGCGTGCAGCAGGAAGTGGAGCGCTATCCACAGATCAACAGACAGTGGTAAGCTTTAACACCTGAAGAAGTAAGTTTAAAGATCAGCTGTCCTCTCCCTATGAGTCAAAGTCTATGTTGGCAGGTATGTGTGTGTGGGTGGGGGCCGGCAGCGGTGGTGGCTAGGGCCTGGGGAGGGTATCTTTGAATAATTTTCAAATAGTTACCAGTCAATACTGGGTAGAACTTTTGCTTGAAATGCCCATCACTAGAGAGGAGCCAGGCAAACTTTCCAAACCGACGGCAGTGAGCTTGCCAGTTTGAGACTTCGATTGCCTCCCTCATCTCATCTGTTAACTGAAAATGTCATGTCTCCTAAATCTAAATTTGCTCTATAGTTTTACAAAAGGAGTCATTGGATCTCTAAATATCCGTTCTCTTCACATTTTTTTTTAGTCAGGCGAAAGCACCTGTAATGATGAGCTCTACCTCCATTAAATCAGTGCTCTGTTTGGCGTTAACCTGCTCATGCAAACAGCTAACCCATTGTTTTTTCACCATTGGTACGAATGGTCTGTTTTCATCACTGATGGCTGGACATAGTCATTACATGTAATAGAATCTCCTTAAGATGTGACAAGAGAGTGTTGACCATCCTTAAAGGATTCAGAGTATCCCTTACTCTCTGTCTCACAGAGAGAGAGAGAGAGAGAGAGAGAGAGAGAGAGAGAGAGAGAGAGTAGTTATGTCCATGACTCAGGTGACTCTCAGACTCTAACTTGTGTTGTATTCATTCTGCAAAGATGTAAAATCCAGTGAAATCATTTTGGCTCTGAACCAGTGAAGATGAACATGAAGAGGTCTGGAACATCACGTTAGAGTCTGTCTGCTCTCAGAGCGTCAGCTGAGTGCATGAAATCACCACGAGCTCATCACTGAAAAACTCAAAGATCTGGCTCAGGAAACAAAGCCAAGGCTCCTCATCCACTGACAGAGCTTTTAGGTGATTGCTGACTCAATGTGAACTGAGGTAACAGAAAGTCAAAGAGGATATCTGAGATGATTTGTCTTCAGTTTCTTTTTAGAGGATCCAATCGTAAGACGAGTTGATGAAAGAGGAGAGGAGATTCATTGAAATAATAATAATGATAATCATATAATACAAACCTTAATGTCTTGTCTTTACTTTGAAGGTAACATGGTGAAGGAGAATCTGCCAAAGTGGGTCCTTCGGGACTCTGAGGACCGTCTGGTTCACGTGAACGTTGGCGGTCTGAAGAGGAGTCTCTGCTCCAGCACACTGAAGAAGTTCCCTGAAACCAGACTGGGGAAACTGTTAGCCTGTGACTCTGAGGAGGACATCCTGCAGGTGGGCCACAGGACGGGACTTTAGCATGACATTTTATTTTGAAAAACAAGGTGTAAAGCCGTGATCTCTTTTACTCCAGTAACAACTTAAACCCTCGTCTTCTGCATGTCTCAATCAGTGTCCTTAGTTCACCTCTGTCATGTTGAAGCTCTTCCTCCTCATCCTCCTTTTCCTCCTCCCTGTAGGTGTGTGATGACTACGATGTTCAGCAGAAGGAGTTTTATTTTGATAGGAATCCTGGCCTGTTTCCGTACGTCCTCAACTTCTACCAGACGGGTAAACTTCACGTGATGGAGGAGCTGTGTGTTTTCTCCTTCAGGTGTGTCTCTCTCTCATGTTTCTCACTCTCCTCCTGCCTCACTGACAGACTCTACATCTAGTCTGTACTTAATGTGTCTGTGCTGTCTGTTTCTGATAGTTAATATGTCCAAACATGGAAGCTGCTTCTGCATAGATCATATGCTTATAACTTAAAGAGAGGGTATTCTGCTGCTTTCCCATGTTTTAAACATGGATATAAAGAATCAAAGCTGGATGCTCAGAATGATTCATATGATATAGAAATCATTGAGTCGATCTGTAAACTGATCAAAGCACTCTGCTTTAAAATGAATAAATAAATGAAAATAAACATTTATTCAATAACATTATGAGAAGAGATCAGTTTATCTATAAATGGGTGACAGTGTAGCACGAGATCTTCACCAGATCTTCACTGAACTTGCTGAAATGATGAGGTCATCACATAAGGACTGGTTGATGACATAATGGAAGGGTGGGCCTCAAACACCAAGGTCTGCCCATAGCTCCAACCTGGCAGGCTAACTGACCTGTGACTAAGCCCCACCCCTTCACTTACTCGGACAACCAATGACCATTCAGTGACAGGTGCTGTGGGAGGTGTCACAGTAGGAGACATTTTACAGGACGTCAGTGATGATTTTTAAAGACAGAAAGATCACATATCATCTAAAAGGCATCAAAAGGGTCTAAACTCCATATTGGAGGATATATGAATCAATTTATTGTTGAAAGGTCGATAAAAAGCTTCAGTTACAAGACTAAACTTCCAGGTCCCAGAGCAAACCTGACAAACCACATCTGGTTCCCATCAGCATCTCAGACAACAAGACAGAGGATCAGCATCAGTCATGAGAAAAATCTGACCTCCTTTTTACCATCTTTACCAAGAGAGTCTCTGTTAGTTTGGAGCTACAGTATTTACACTGAATCATTCAGCAGAATGTTCATCAACCTTTGTTATCTGGGCTATTAAAGATAAGCTAATGAAGCTAAGCTCCAGAAGCTAACGTTAGTTTAACTGTAGCCCTTTGGACAACAGCTAACAATGATGGACGACCACCAATGAACCAAAACTAGAACGAAACAGACCAATGAACTCCAACAAACAAAGAGACATCATGATCAACACAGCTAGAAGCTAACGCTAGGCTAACTCTAGGCTAACTTTAGCTAATGTTAGAGATATTAAAGATAACTTTATATTTCTGTACAGCAAAGTGACAACATCCTGCCTCAAATATGATGTTGACTTACCTTTAAACAGACGTAAACATCCTTGTTTATTTTATTCATGTTGAGTTGATGTCGTGATCTACTGCACAAATCCAAAGGAGACACTTTTCTTGTTGAGATTAAGGAAAGGGTTAAAAACACACCCTGTCACCTCTCAGGATATCTTGTGTCAGAGCTGCATGTACCCCATGAACACCATGTGAGCCAGTGATTTTCAAGCTTAAAATATTAGAAAAAGCTCATAAAACCGAAAGAAAACCGACTCTTCATGTTATTGGACGTCTGGGCAGAGAATGTCCAAGTGTATGAGAACGGCAGCGGGAGCCTTAAAGAGACAGCAGCTAAAACAAAGTGTTTCTGACAAAGGATGAATGGAGGGTTTATAAAACACCAGTGAGAGAAGATGAGAGACTTTTTCTGAGCTGTAAATCATGTAGAGACCAGAGGGACGGAGTAAAGACTAGACACTACCCCCTCTTGAACAAAATCATCCAGCAGGACAGTAATCTTGAGCCAATCTGGTCAGAGAATCATGTTTAAAGGTATTTCACTAAAAACTCCAAAAATCAAAACCAAGAAGCCAAATGTAAATAAACAATCCTGTTAAATCATCTGGTTTGGTTTCAAACATTTTCTCCTTGTTCATTTGTGTTTTCTTGTGTTTCCCTCACAGTCAGGAGATCGAGTACTGGGGCATCAATGAGTTCTTCCTGGACAGCTGCTGCAGCTACCGTTATCACGACCGTAAGCTGGAGAGCAGCCGCCATCGCAGCTGGGACGACGAAAGCGACGCCAGCAGCATCGACACATCTGTGGATGAGATATCCGACTTAAAAAGGTACATCACTGAAAAATCACAGCAAGTCCAGAGCTCCTCTGTTTGTGGCTTTTTGCCTTTATTTTCCTCTGTGTCCTCCCTGTCCTCGTCTTTGGTCTCCTCAGAGACATGCAGCACTTCCAGGAGGTCCGCTTTGGGAGCATCAGGAAGTGTCTGTGGCTGACATTAGAGAACCCCGGATACTCCATCCCCAGTAAACTCTTCAGCCTGGTCTCCATCGGAGTGGTGCTCACATCCATCGCCACCATGTGCATCAACAGCATCCCAGAGTATCAGGTCTGTGCAGAGAGGTGGACACCTTTAGAGACATCTGGTTATCTGTGGCAGTTTTCACGAGGTCTTGGCTGATTTTTCTCGTCATCTTGTGATAACTGAGCTGTTTTTTTTGTCCTAAAGAAGAATTTCTACTCTATTTTAGACACATAAAAATGCAAACACACAGATCCAAAACACACATTCACATAATCTGTGTGACCTTTTGTAGAAACACCTTTGTCTGGGTAGTCCTCAGTCAAGACAAGTCTACTGATAAAGCCTAGAGAAATCCACACCTCAGGAGCAGAACCGCAGGGAAAGTGATGGAACAGTTTATACACACAGCTCAGAAATCATGCAGCATACTTCTAAAGAGGCTAATTCAACAAAGCTAATACAGATTAAGAGAGGCTTTGAGGACAAAGGAGCAGCAGCCCTGGTTCTCTGATTGTCTCTCAAACACCTGAAACACAATTTAATCACAGACTGAAGAATAAAGCTGAACCCCTGCCCGAACAATCCAGCATGAATCCTGATCTAAACCCAGGAGCAGCCCGTCAGAGGTGCTTCAGTGGAAGCAGAAGCAGAAATAAAAGAGATGATATCAGCCGCTGCACCACAAACTGTGCAAAACAAAAGCAGATCTAGCTGTGAGGCATGATGGGAGGATGTGCTCTGAGAGGAAACAGTTTAAAAGAAGAGAGAGCAGGAGGAGAGTGTCTGCTCTCACACAGACGTGTTTGTTTTACTGTTGCTCATCAGCCTGTCTGACTTCATCCCACCACCTCAGACCTCTTTGATTTCAGACCAGCTCCACACAACTCTTCTTTGAAGCAATGAAGACTTGAAGTGAATGAAGAGCTAAAAACCAGTGTGATGGTTTGATTCCTGTCTGATTACGGCTCAGATGTTTGAACAGCAGCTGACTCTCTGACCTGATCCTCCTCTCCTCCTCTTCCTCTCTCAGACCTTTGACAGTGAGGGGAAGCTGGTAGAGGACTCCACCATGCAGGCCCTGGAGGTGTTCTGCATCTGCTGGTTCACCTTCGAGGTGAGCGGCTTCAGACAAAGCACCCTCTCATGTGGTTAAATGTACGACAGCGTGAGGTAAACTGTGTTTGTCGTGTCCTCCAGGTGGTGACGCGGTTGCTGCTCGCTCCCAACAGAAGGAAGTTCTTCCGTCATCCTCTGAACATCATCGACATGGTGTCTGTGGCTCCGATCTACATCACGCTGCTCTTTGACCTCACTGTGGGCTCAGAGTCTGAGCTCGGAGACCTCGGGCGGCTCATACAGGTCAAAAACCATTTATGCTATTTAGATTCAAAAAGCATAAAAAAAAGCTCTCTGAAATTCTGGACAACTCTCTGAGGAAGCACTTGTGTGACTTGTAGGATTTTTCTTGTCCTGTATCCTAAAAACAGCTTTTAACTTTAAATGTAACCTGCAAATGTACAATTTGAACAAACAGAAGTTTGACAGTCCTACAAAGAAACAAAAATACACATTTTAAAAACAGGAGTGGAGAGATTTAAAGCTCCAATGAGAAACTCTCTGTTTGTGTTGGTTCTGGAGCCCCATCTGGACAAACTGATATCTAATCCTGTATGTGAGTCAGTCTTGTCTACTGACGGTGTTTCTTTTAGCAGAAATAGTAGAAAAAATTGATTTTTCTCCTCCGTTCAACAGAATGTGCTCCCTCAGACGCTCTGTCCACTGATGTGTTTGCAGAAATCCAGTATAAAACATAAACAACACAATCATAACGATCCAGACCACGGCTGTCCACATCACTTCCTATGTTGAATACACCTTTTCATGTTTTTTACATTTACATTTTTTGAGGGATGCAGACATGACATTTCTGATATTAGAACAATATGTGTAAAAGTTTCATTTTTATGGTTTATTGCACTTTTTTTAGTAATTAATTTAGTTAGTTTGACAGAATATCTATACATTTTATTAACATTTAAAGTTTCCTAAGGATTGTATTGATGTATAGCAAAAACTTTATGCAAAAAATGAAACTACAGCATGTAAAGATGTGAAGATGTGTTCTGTCAGACTTGGAATGCGAGAACATAAAGGGTTAAAAAAGGAAACCAGCTCTTGTTTTCTGCTGTGAGATGGACATTATGGGCTCTGACCACAGAGTCTGTATTATAAACAGATCCAGTCTCTGTGATGTCACCCATCTGTTTCTGAAGCTAAGTTTTGAATCCATCACTGACGGCAGCCATGCTGCAGATGCTGAACTCAACCTAGCTTTATTAAAGTTAGGATGAGGTAAAGAGGCAGGTCTGAAGCCTCTTTGCAGACAGGTACAGGTGTCCACCTGACAGTCAAGTCAGCCACGCTCTTATTAGTTTAAAGACTTTAGGAATACAGAGTAAAATTCTCCCTGTTGCTGCCTCTTCAACAGAAAACATGACAGAAACAAATAAAAGAGACCATGTAATGAAAAGGACGCCACAAATGAATGGAACATTTAACCTCACAGGCTTTTTTAACTCTAAGATGGAATAAATAAATACAGGGAAACAAAAGGTGCTGGAGACCCCAGACAAACTGAACAAAGAGGGAAGGCACGAGACCAGCTGTGCACTGGACCCTGCTCTCCAGAGCAAACTTAAACAACAAAAAACACAACAACAAACAAACAAAAACAAAGGATGCTGGTCGAAGACACCTGCAGGGAGGAAAAGAAAGGTTAAACAGCAAATGCACCTTACCAAGATCTTTGTGTGTGTGTGTGTGTGTGTGTGTGTGTGTGTGTGTGTGTGTGTGTGTGTGTGTGTGTGTGTGTGTGTGTGTGTGTGTGTGTGTGTGTGTGTGTGTAAGGGAGAGAAAGAAGCAGAGCAGAGACACAGAGAGAGAAGAGGGAGAACAGCAATACATTCCTCCCCCATTCAGTGTGTGCTGATCATAGACTGTAAATAGAATGGACAGCGTGGCTCCGCCTTTTACCATTATATGATTTAGAAACCAAAAATCCTCCGTCGAGGGAGCCGCCATTGCGCAGCCAGAGTCTGCGCTGTAGAGACTTACGAGGAACTCTGGGAAAATCTGTGTGGAAGTGGGTGAAAAATATAATTTATTATTTCCTTTAGACACTCTAATCTCCTCTTAACTCTCCTTCCTGATGTATTTTATTATTCCTGAAAAAACTACACATGAACAGCAGCTGTCAATCATCGTTAAACGAGACGTTAAACCCTGTTTTTAACCTCTAATAACTAATGAAAAAGAAACATTTCAGAAAAAAGAGGACTTGAACAGAATGCAGCCCAATTATATCTAAATATCACCACAACATACAGATGAGAGAAACATTTCTATGAGGTGTAAGAATTTTTTAAAGTTTACCACAGCCCATCTGGAATGAATAGAGAGGCAGAGTTTTTGACTTGTACTGCAGCCAGCCACCAGAGGGGGTAGTTTTTGTGGTGACCTCAGTCTGAGCCGAGCGAGATGACGTCCATTTTTTTACAGTCTATGGTGCTGCTAGAGAAATGATCTACAGACTGAAATCCTGTTATGAACCAGGCTGTAAATGTGGGTTTCTGCTGTAAAGATCAGCTTTCTGAGTGTGGTTTTGAATGTGGTTTCTGCTGGTCCTGCACACAGACTCTAGTGCAGCCTTTGTCAAAGTGTGGTATGCGTACCACTAGTGGTACTCAGGCTTCCATTCTTGGTATGCAGAGAATCACCTAAATAAATATAGATAAAATAAATTCAAATAAAGGGTGTGGTCCCACTGTCGATGCAAACTGTTCTGAACTCAAGCATGACTGCCCCCCTGCAGCACCGCTGCTCAGCTGGCCAGTACAGCCAGCGGTCATACTACTCCAACATGAACCAGACTTTAGGCAGTATCAGTCAGTTACAGTCTGTTACAGTCAGTATCAGTCTGTTAGAGTCAGTATCAGTTTGTTACAGTCAGTATCAGTCAGTAACAGACAGTCTCAGTCAGTCATAGTCAGTATCAGTCAGTTACATACAGTCTCAGTCAGTATCAGTCAGTTACAGTCAATAACAGTTAATTTCAGTCAGTTACAGACAGTCTCAGTCAGTATCAGTCAATTATCAGTCAATATCAGTCAGTTATCAGTCAGTATCAGTCAGTGTCAGTCATATCGGTCAGTATCAGTCAGTTACAATCAGTTACAGTCAGAATCAGTCAGTCTCAGTCAGTATCAGTCAGTCACAGTCAGTATCAGTCAGTCTCAGTCAGTATCTGTCAGTCTCAGTCAGTATCAGTCAGTCACAGTCAGTATCAGTCAGTATCAGTCAGTCACAGTCAGTATCAGTCAGTCACAGTCAGTATCAGTCAGTCTCAGTCAGTATCTGTCAGTCTCAGTCAGTATCAGTCAATTTTCAGTGATTATCAGTCAGTATCAGTCAGTATCAGTCAGCCTCAGTCAGTATCAGTCAATAATCAGTGATTATCAGTCAGTATCAGTCAGTATCAGTCAGTCTCAGTCAGTATCAGTCAATTATCAGTGATTAACAGTCAGTATCAGTCAGTTACAGTTAGCATCAGTCAGTTACAGACAGTAATCAGTCAGTACCAGTTAATATCAGTCAGTTACAGACAGTCTCAGTCAGTCACAGTCAGTATCAGTCAGTTACAGTCAGTATCAGTCAGTATCAGTCAGTATCAGTCAGTCACAGTCAGTATCAGTCAGTATCAGTCAGTCACAGTCAGTATCAGTCAGTCACAGTCAGTATCAGTCAGTATCAGTCAATAATCAGTGATTATCAGTCAGTATCAGTCAGTATCAGTCAGTCTCAGTCAGTATCAGTCAATTATCAGTGATTAACAGTCAGTATCAGTCAGTTACAGTTAGCATCAGTCAGTTACAGACAGTAATCAGTCAGTACCAGTTAATATCAGTCAGTTACAGACAGTCTCAGTCAGTCACAGTCAGTATCAGTCAGTTACAGACAGTCTAAGTCAGTTACAGACAGTCTCAGTCAGTTACAGACAGTTTCTGTCAGTTACAGTCAGTATCAGTCGGTACCAGTTAATTTCAGTCAGTTACAGACAGTCTCAGTCAGTATCAGTCAATAATCAGTCAATATAAGTCAGTTATCAGTCAGTATCAGTCAATATCAGTCAGTTATCAGTCAGTATCAGTCAATATTAGACAGTTATCAGTCAGTATCAGTCAGTTATCAGTCAGTATCAGTCAATATCAGTCAGTATCGGTCACTTACAATCAGTATCAGTCAGTCACAGTCAGTATCAGTCAGTATCAGTCAGTCACAGTCAGTATCAGTCAGTTATCAGTCAGTATCAGTCAATATCAGTCAGTATCGGTCACTTACAATCAGTATCAGTCAGTCACAGTCAGTATCAGTCTGTATCAGTCAGTCACAGTCAGTATCAGTCAGTCACAGTCAGTATCAGTCAGTATCAGTCAGTCACAGTCAGTATCAGTCAGTCACAGTCAGTATCAGTCATTCACAGTCAGTATAAGTCAGTATCAGTCAGTCACAGTCAGTATCAGTCAGTATCAGTCAGTATCAGTCAGTCACAGTCAGTATCAGTCAGTCACAGTCAGTATCAGTCAGTATCAGTCAGTCACAGTCAGTATCAGTCAGTATCAGTCAGTCACAGTCAGTATCAGTCAGTCACAGTCAGTTACAGACAGTATCAGTCAGTCACAGTCAGTATCAGTCAGTCACAGTCAGTATCAGTCAGTATCAGTCAGTATCAGTCAGTATCAGTCAGTCACAGTCAGTATCAGTCAGTATCAGTCAGTCACAGTCAGTATCAGTCAGTCACAGTCAGTATCAGTCAGTATCAGTCAATAATCAGTGATTATCAGTCAGTATCAGTCAGTATCAGTCAGTCTCAGTCAGTATCAGTCAATTATCAGTGATTAACAGTCAGTTACAGTTAGCATCAGTCAGTTACAGACAGTAATCAGTCAGTACCAGTTAATATCAGTCAGTTACAGACAGTTTCAGTCAGTCACAGTCAGTATCAGTCAGTTACAGACAGTCTAAGTCAGTTACAGACAGTCTCAGTCAGTTACAGACAGTTTCTGTCAGTTACAGTCAGTATCAGTCGGTACCACTTAATTTCAGTCAGTTACAGACAGTCTCAGTCAGTATCAGTCAATAATCAGTCAATATCAGTCAGTTATCAGTCAGTATCAGTCAATATCAGTCAGTTATCAGTCAGTATCAGTCAATATCAGACAGTTATCAGTCAGTATCAGTCAGTATCAGTCAGTCACAGTCAGTATCAGTCAGTCACAGTCAGTATCAGTCAGTATCAGTCAGTCACAGTCAGTATAAGTCAGTATCAGTCAGTCACAGTCAGTATCAGTCAGTCTCAGTCAGTATCAGTCAGTCACAGTCAGTATCAGTCAGTCACAGTCAGTATCAGTCAGTATCAGTCAGTCACAGTCAGTATCAGTCAGTATCAGTCAGTCACAGTCAGTATCAGTCAGTCACAGTCAGTTACAGACAGTATCAGTCAGTCACAGTCAGTATCAGTCAGTCACAGTCAGTATCAGTCAGTATCAGTCAGTCACAGTCAGTATCAGTCAGTATCAGTCAGTCACAGTCAGTATCAGTCAGTCACAGTCAGTATCAGTCAGTATCAGTCAATAATCAGTGATTATCAGTCAGTATCAGTCAGTATCAGTCAGTCTCAGTCAGTATCAGTCAATTATCAGTGATTAACAGTCAGTATCAGTCAGTTACAGTTAGCATCAGTCAGTTACAGACAGTAATCAGTCAGTACCAGTTAATATCAGTCAGTTACAGACAGTTTCAGTCAGTCACAGTCAGTATCAGTCAGTTACAGACAGTCTAAGTCAGTTACAGACAGTCTCAGTCAGTTACAGACAGTTTCTGTCAGTTACAGTCAGTATCAGTCGGTACCAGTTAATTTCAGTCAGTTACAGACAGTCTCAGTCAGTATCAGTCAATAATCAGTCAATATCAGTCAGTTATCAGTCAGTATCAGTCAATATCAGTCAGTTATCAGTCAGTATCAGTCAATATCAGACAGTTATCAGTCAGTATCAGTCAGTATCAGTCAGTCACAGTCAGTATCAGTCAGTCACAGTCAGTATCAGTCAGTCACAGTCAGTATCAGTCAGTATCAGTCAGTCACAGTCAGTATCAGTCAGTCACAGTCAGTTACAGACAGTATCAGTCAGTCACAGTCAGTATCAGTCAGTCACAGTCAGTATCAGTCAGTATCAGTCAGTATCAGTCAGTATCAGTCAGTCACAGTCAGTATCAGTCAGTATCAGTCAGTATCAGTCAGTCACAGTCAGTATCAGTCAGTATCAGTCAGTATCAGTCAGTATCAGTCAGTATCAGTCAGTCACAGTCAGTATCAGTCAGTATCAGTCAGTCACAGTCAGTATCAGTCAGTCACAGTCAGTATCAGTCAGTATCAGTCAGTATCAGTCAGTCACAGTCAGTATCAGTCAGTATCAGTCAGTCACAGTCAGTATCAGTCAGTCACAGTCAGTATCAGTCAGTCACAGTCAGTCAGTATCAGTCAGTCACAGTCAGTATCAGTCAGTATCAGTCAGTCACAGTCAGTATCAGTCAGTATCAGTCAGTCACAGTCAGTATCAGTCAGTATCAGTCAGTCACAGTCAGTATCAGTCAGTCACAGTCAGTATCAGTCAGTCACAGTCAGTCAGTATCAGTCAGTAACAGTCAGTATCAGTCAGTATTAGTCATAATCAGTCAGGATCAGTCAGTAACATACAATATCAGTCAATTATCAGTGATTATCAGTCAGTATCAGTCAGTATCAGTCTGTAACAGTCAGTAGCAGTCAGTTACAGTCAGTCTCAGTCAGTATCAGTGAGTAACAGTGTTTCTGCAGACTAACAACTGCTGACATGCATTTGAGCTGCTCTGAAGTCCAGGTTTATGACTGTCCCCCTTTCTCCCTCTTCCCCCCCTCTGTCTGCCTCCAGGTGTTCAGGTTGATGAGGATCTTCCGGGTCTTGAAGCTGGCCCGTCACTCGACTGGTCTGCGGTCTCTTGGGGCGACTCTGCGGGTGAGTTTGGACAGTGTCTGTCTCGCTCAGACCGGGTTGTGTAACACTGTACTTCCTGACTCTTGGCAGACTCTGGATGACATTAACCAAGCAGAGAAAGCTCTCTGGATATTTAAAACTTTATATCGATTCGTTATCTTCTCTGGGACTTTTTGTCCACTGACCTTTACTGAATCTGATAAACTTAGACTATGAGCAGCTGCAGGCCACAGACACACTGGGAGAGAGAGAGAGAGAGATAGGGTCAGTTCAAACCCAGAGGCCTTTAAAGAGCTGTACGTACAGTTAACTTCTAAAACTATAGGAAGCCTTTATAGGGAAAAAAATGATGTAAAAGTTGATCTAAGTTACTTTTCTTATTAAAGGTGCAGTCACATAATACTGAGCTCATTGTAAAACAGAGAAAGGTCCTGACAGGTTTGTCTGAGAGAAAGTGCACAGCGTCATTTTATTCATGTTCAGGTTTCACTCTGGTGTTTTCTTGAAAGCTGATCGTAAACTCATAGGTAAGAAAAGCTTATATCTACAGCTTTTTGATGTTTTGAATTTGATTATTCAGATCAGAGTAGATCATGAGTTGACATTCCCCTCCTCTCAAAGCTCCCTTTTCTCAACAGCTCTCCAGACACCATCAGAAGTCTGCTTCTGTCCTGAACAGAAACCAGAGGAAACCTTAAACTGAGAAGTTTGTGCTAGTTTGGAAGGACCAAACCTGAGGACGTCACAGCAGCTCTAAAGTCTGATTGGTCTCATAAATATACATTTTAGGGCTTGACCGATATATCTGTGGCCCATTTTAATTATAGCCCTTTTTAATGCTATTCTAAAGTTAAACAAAAACTAAAGGACAAAGTATTTTAAAACAGTAAAATGTTCTGCCTGTAATTCATATCTTTGTTTTAGTCAGCATTAAGGGACTGAATAGAAGTTATTTTATTCATTATTTATTTTTAAATTGAATCCACTGATTAATTGGTTATCAGATTATTTTTCCTGAAAAATATCGGGGTCTGCATCGGCCTCAAAAAATCTTTATCGGGCAGCCCCTAATACATTTACAAGAAACTGATCAATTTTCAGGATTAATATTGTCAAGTCACCACAATAAAATTCATTTATGATATTAAGTCAAAATTATTATATATAGTAACCCTGCATTTTATTTTGAAAGGACAGAACATACCTCTGTGTTTGATGCTGAAATCTGACCAACAAACCTGACAAAATGCATGTTTAATATCTCCATGGCTCACAGCGAGCAAAGGAAATGACTTGTACCAAGTTGAACTGAAGTTTGGAGGTGTATTATTTCTTCTTCTTTGGACCTGACTCTGACATCTCTGACAGCAGCTTTGATAAAGTGATGCTGAGTGAGATCTGAGTGTAAAGAGCCGCTGAAAGTGAGGACGCATACATGAGCGCCAGGTACTGATCTGTGTGTGCTTCTCACCATGAAGATGGTTTGATGGGTCTGACAACACTGTCACAATGTTTCCTAGGCAGCAGTAATGAACGAGCCTTTAACTGGTATTAAAGAGATCAGTTTGGAGAAATTACAAATAGGTTTAGAATCGGGAGTGTTGGCAGGTTTGATGAAATCACAAAGGAAGCAGGAAACTTGAAATACGTTAACACTCGCAGCCTGAGTCTGAAGTCTGCTGGAAACTTCAGATTTGAAGCAGAGACACATCCTGTAAGTGGTGTGTGTCCTCCTTAAAGGACGTCCTCACTCAGGAGTCAAAAACCTGTGTAACCTCAGATCCCAGGTCTGTACAAACCACATGAAGAGGATCAGTTACAGCTGCTGGCACAGAATCAATGACTGGTCTCCTCCAGAGGTTCATTACACAGGAACGCTCTGCATGACCTGTAGAGTGGGAGAGGAGGAGCTGAGGAGGAGCAGAGGAGGAGCAGAGGAGGGGAAGAGGAGGAGCAGAGGAGGAGCAGAGGAGAAGAAAAAGTGAAAGAAAAAAAGCTTTATCATTATTAAAAAAATCTTAATTCATGAAACTTTAAATATAGGTACATCTAGGTATAGATACATAGATTTAGGCAGATTCAGGTGGTTCATTACAGTTAATCTTTTAGGCAGGTGGATTTATCTTCCTAAAGCCTCAACATCGGTTTCAATTTCTCTTTTTTAACTAACTTTTTTAACTTTGTTAAGAGTTTGTTTAAAGTAGGAGGATTTATTTCAGAGATGTGATCCTGAGACACAGAATGAAACTCAGAGTTAACAACAAGTTCAGAGCACAAAAATCCAACCTCCTTTCAAGACAGAATTTATTGACCACAGTTTCATACCACTAGTAAGGATGACATGGAGTGTGAACACACACACACACACACACACACACACACACACACACACACACACACACACACACAGGAGGGAGGGAGGGAGGGAGGGAGGGAGGGAGGGAGGGAGACCAACTGAAACAATAGTATCAAGAGGGGAGCTGTCTGCTTAACAGATGAAAATAAAAGATACAGATTTGAGGAGTTTAATGACTAAAGTTTGAGATTTCAAAATAAAAAAAGTAATAAATTATTAGTATAAGAGAAAAAAATAAGACAGAATAAAAAGAAAAAGACTGCTAAAGAAAAATGTAACATTTTAACAGGGCTGAACGCACCAACAGATTAAAGTAAATCAAGTAATATCAGAGGATTAAACCCATAAAGAGATAGAGGTTGGAGAATCAGCTGATAAATCTGATCCTGTTTGTGATACTGCCTGAAATTAGAATCAAAACAACATTCATGTCTCTGGTTCTCAGCTGGTCTAGCTTCAGGATCCTCCATCAACCCTTAGTGCCATCTGCACCCTGAATTCAGGAACATTCTCAGTTTCTTGAAGGTATTTAATCCAGTGGTTTCCAACCTTTTATGGGCTGTGACTACATTTTCACATCACAAGTTTCTGTCGACCCCAGATACATTTTTTTTCTAGAATAAGTTTTTAACATGTTTGTTATGCTGTGTTGCAAACACAAAGTAAACAGGACTGGAGCACAAAGTGAGGCTTTTTTTTTCCCTGATCAGGTCATAGACTTTATTATCAGGGCTGAAAAAAATGACTGAACAAACCTCCTCACACGCACTTTTCTACTGTTCCCATGAAAACTGAGAGTGAAGGAGGTGATGTAGCCCATGCACATGTGCAGAACGGATCAGGAGGTGAAGTAAAGAGATAAAAAAAGGTTAAAGGGATTACCAATCTGATCTCCTCTGTGAAGCTCGAAGCTCTAACAGGAAAGGCTCCCTCTCCTCTAGTCTTTGGCCTAGATCATGGGGCATCAGGTTACAATCAGGACAGATACAGTCTGATCAGGGTGGTCTGATCGGGATGGTCTGATCAGGGTGGTCTGATCTGGATGGTCTGATCAGGGTGGTCTGATCAGGATAGTCTGATCAGGATGGTCTGATCAGGATGGTCTGATCAGGGCGGTCTGATCAGGGTGGTCTGATCGGGATGGTCTGATCAGGGTGGTCTGATAAGTGTGATCTGATCAGGATAGTCTGATTCCTCTAACCTGTTTCCCTGTGATGTTGTTTTTGCAGCACAGTTACCGTGAGGTCGGCATCCTGCTGCTCTACCTTGCCGTGGGAGTGTCAGTCTTTGCCGTGATCGCTTACACGGCTGAATACGAAGAGGTGAGACGTCACACACTCTGACTGGTTATTCCTCTTTCATATAAACAGGTTCTATTCCAGGCAGAGAGGATCTGTCCTGTCTCCAAAGTATTTCTGAAAACAAACTCATTTCTTTAATACATGGATCGTTTGTCCTGATGCTGCTGCCAGAAAACTAAAGAGTGTTTCTTTCAATACTTTAAAGGATGTTGATCCATGAATCACACATTAAGTGAGGGAAAATCTTTATGACCAAAGTAGACTGTGAGAAAAAATGTGGTCCTCATGATACCAAAACTAGAGTAAAGGTTTGATGATTTTACACATTTTCAATTATGGATTATTAAGTTATGGACCCAAAGGTTCAAATGTCACTGTGAGATGGATTTTGATTGGTCAGTAAGAGCTCTGATACACATCTGTTCCTTCTCTGCAAGTTTTGTTATTTATTTTGTCCCTCTTGAGCACCTGTAGTAGGTTAAATTGATTTACATTTAAATACATTTTGTCCCTCTCTCTGGTGTTTTATAAACCCTTATTTCAGCCTCTGTCTGAAATGCTATGTTTTAGCTGCTGTCCCTTTAAGGCTCCACAAACCCCCTTCACTCTGATTGGCCAGCCCTCCGGAGGCGTTATGGGGCAAAATAAAAAAAAATAGGGCAGACCCTCCATCATGTCATGAACCAATTAGAATGTCCTTATATAATGATCTCATCATTTATATAAAATATTTAATACCTCACCTTATCTCATTTCATCTCATCTTGCCTGTGAACATCTTGTCTCATCTCATCTTAGCTGTGGTTTTCTCATTTTATCTCTTTTAATCTTATCTTGTCCACTAGCATCTCATCTACTCTCATCCTGGAACATTTGTTCTTGTCTCACCTCATCTCAACGTGTCTCATACATGAACATCTCATGTCATATCATGTCATGTCATCTCATTTAGCCCTGAGGCAAAAGACTCAGCATATTTTTAGAAAGGAGTGTTTGATCAGTTTACAGACAGATTCAGGGATTTCTACAACATTTGAATATGTAAATGTTTTAAAATCTGCACACACTCAGTCTGAACATCCTTCATTGGTACTTTAGATCCATGAGCACAATATGAGAAAGCAGAATACCCCCTCTGTAAGTATTATTTCGGGGCATTTTTGCCTTTACTGATGGAGTATAACTCCGAAGAGTGCATGCTTAAACTACTTAGCCAACAATGCTTCTTTTCTGCTTTCTTTGCATTAAGGAGGCTGATCGCTGTGAAGACTGAACTGTATTGGATTTGTAGAGAAAAAGGAACAGCCAATCAGTCAATCAATCAATCAATCAATCAATCAATATATAAATAAATGTTTGTGGAGCTGAACTCTGTCTCAGAAACTTCAGGGGGAAACTTCTCCTCATTTGGCACTGTGGTCCATGATCGCTCAGATGAACTGATTGGGTTTGGGCCAGTCTATAAATAGTTTTTCTGCTCTGATAAAACGATAAATGTTTTGTTCAAAAATGTCCTCCTCCAGTCGTGACTCTCCTCCCTCTGTCTGCTTCAGGACGAAGGAATGGACACCATCCCCGCCTGCTGGTGGTGGGGGACGGTCAGCATGACCACGGTGGGATACGGAGACGTCGTACCTGTCACGGTGGCCGGGAAGTTAGCAGCAAGCGGCTGCATCCTGGGCGGCACCCTGGTGGTGGCGCTGCCTATCACCATCATCTTCAACAAGTTCTCCCACTTCTACAGGCGGCAGAAAGCTCTGGAAGCTTCCGTCAGGAACAACAATCGCAGGAAGCTGAGGATGAGTTGCGAGGAGGAGCCAGAGGAGGATGAGGAGGACGAAGATGAAGACGAGGAAGATGAAGAGGGGTCGGAATCAGACAGCAGGTGTGAGGCTGACGATGATGATACTGATGAGATGGACGAGGACGTAGACTACGAGGACGATGGGGGGGTGGTCAACTACAGCTATGTGGAACATCCATCGTACACGTCCATCCTGAGGAGGAAGGAGCTCAACCAGCTGTGACGCAGGAACCTGAGACTTCCAACCACAAACTAACAGTGTTCAAACCCTGACTGGGTTCAGACTTACCCCTGATCCTCAACCTGAGACACAAAGACAGACAGACGTGCTTCAGAAGGCCTGGTTCAGAGGATGTGGTCTTGAGGGCCTGGTTTAAAGGGCCTGGTTTAGAGGATGTGATTCTCCAGATCTTCCAGGACAGACCTCTCATATGTGGTCTGGTCTCTTTATTTCTGCATGGTGTTTTTTCTTTAGGGTGGATCTTTGTTCCTCCTGATGTCAGACGTGTGTCTGTTGAACGAGTCTTCAGACCCAAAGAAAAGTGACGTCCTGTATGATGATGTGGACTGAAGTGACACAGCATGCACATTACATGAATGGGCCTAATAAATGATATCATGAAACACTGTGAGGGCCACTTTTTGTGGAGAAATCTTCAAATGAGAGATGTTTTGTCACACTTTCAGCTGAGACTTCAAGGACCAGGAGAATCACTTGAACCAGAGGACTGGTTCCTAAATTTGGGGTCACAAAACACTGATACGAGGGTCACAAGATGCTCTCTAAAATCAAAAGACAAACTTTAATTAAATACAAATAGCTGATGTGAACCAGAAGCATTTCTATTGATGTCTCATTTAAAAATCAGACTGAGTGGAACAGCTGAAACACATCAGATTCATTGGCTGCTGTAGAAATGATGTCTGCCTCTTTCAGGTGAGCAGCGGGATATTCAACTGTGATCGGTCAAAGTGTGGAACAGGAGAGTGGCCACATTAGCTTTAACTTTCGCATCATCCAGCTCTTCATCCTCTCTCTGTCAAGGTTTTTTCAGAAAGCTCGAAAGCAGACAAGGACGCAGGTACAGATCAACTTAAAATGTTCATTAAACAAGAGTTCAAAGGACTCCAAACAGTCACAAAATGATAAACTTATATAATCCAGAAACACTTACACCGGGGCCAGAGTCCAGAGGCCAGAGTCCAAAAGCCAGAGTCCAAAGGCCAGAGTCCAGAGGCCAAAGCCCAGAGTCCAAAGCCCAGAGTCCAAAGGGTAGAGTCCAGAGGCCAGAGGCCAGAGGCCTGTACAACAAGGCTGGATTTTCCCTTAGAAGGATAGATAACCGCGGTAACGTATACGTATGCTAAACGGCTAACCTGCTCCGGAGCAGGTTAAGATCTAGAAGTAGAAAACCACCATCCCCTGACCAATCAGCTCTCCCAGAAAATAACCTGTCCATTTTCAGAAAATCCTGTCCATGTTGGTGCGCAGAGCGCTTAGGAGAGAGAGTTTTCAGGGAGAGATGCGGTCCTTTAGATGTCCACGATGACATCCTGTACAAGAGATTCAGATTTTCATCAAATGGTCTGAACTTCATTAACTGATGGAGTCACATGTTACAAATGTTTACATCACAGTGGGGCGCATCTGAAATAATGAAAGTAATAATAATGGTCACACTGCAAAAACATGAATTGATCAAGAACCACAACTACTCGTGCCTTCATGGTGAGGAATTAATATTCAACACAAAACGCACTCACACAGGGGCGGAGCCTCAAAAGAACTCAATGGACACTCAGTGTGTTTACATGCAGTTTCAGAAATCAGACTATGAACTTAGTCAGCGTGAAATTGGACCATTAAAATGCATGTAAACAGCTCAGCCGGGCTGAATACACAGCTCATAGCTCGTTTGACACACCTAGATAATGTGGTTGCTGTCAGGCTGTGGTTGGATTGGGCAGGACTCTGTAGTCCTCTGTGTTCAGCCGGATGAAGAAGTAGGTGACCATGATAAAAAGGGTTTCTGCTCTCATACAGTCTGAGGCTCAAACACAACAAACACACACCATGACACACACATAAATAAAAACATGAAGAGCTACAGCTGCATCATCTCAGCCATCATTGTTAGAATGTTGTTTTCTCTTCAGGTGAACAGAAACTAGTTTGATACACACACAGCATCACTCATCAATAAAGGACACAGCACCACCTATTGAAGCAGAGTGAGACGTTCTCAGCCGGAAGTCTGATTCTCTTTACTGAGTGTAAACACAAATAAGACCAGACCCCCCGCTGAGACTTTACCATCGAGCTATGACCTTAGCTGGACTGCTGCGTGCACGTAAACGAATGATGAAGAGCTCTGCTCCAAATGTCTGTGCTGTAATAGTCAAACAGTGATCAGAGTTCTGTCTGTTTATATTGTCCCATGAATGAATCCTGTTTGATCTCATGAATTTACACATTAACAGAGTCACAGTTTGCTGACATCATTCTTTCCTGGATTTTGCTGCAGTAACAGTGTTTCTTTTAGCCTGATGATGTGTTTAAATTCTTCCTATTTCTAAAGAATAACTGTCTGCTCCTCCATGGTAAAGTAGTCTGCTCTGCAGGGTTTCTCCTGTTTCTCCATGTTTCTGATTGGTCAGACGCTGCAGACTCCACCCCTTTAATGTGAGCACGCTCTGATCCAGACTGGAAAACCCTGGAGTGAGTTGATATCCAGCTTCGTAGTACAGCTTATCAGGATTGATAATGTCTCCTCAAGTTAATCCAGGTAACAGAGAGAGATCCTGGATCTGTTGATCCAGCTCCATAGTACAGACCTCTGGAGGGGGTTAGAATGATGATTACTATTTTGTCAATATTCTGAAAAAAAAATATGACAATCTAAAATGGCTACAGCATAATAAAAAAAACAGGAGAGAAAGACAAAAAGGGCAATGAAAACAATTTAAAAACAATTTAAAGCTAATTTCACACAGCAGACAGATTTAAAAAGCATCAAGGTGACTAAAGACTTTGTTAAAAACAAATGTTTTAAGCCCTTTCTTTAAACAGTCAGCAGACTGTGGTGCCCTCAAAAAAAACGGGGGGGGGGGGGGGGGGGGGGGGGGTCCAAGTGAGGAGGGAAATGTATCCTGTTGGGGACAGGAAGCCAGTGGAGTGAGTAGAGAATGGGGGTGATGGGGTCATGTTTCCCCACTCTCATCAGGATCCCTGCTGCAGAGGTTTGGATGTGATGGAGCATCTTCAGGCTCTTGCATGGAATCCAGACCAGAAGTGAGCTACAATAGTCCAGTCTGGAGGAGATGAAGGGCATGGACCAGGTCTTCAGCATCTGAAAGGGACAGAACGAGGCAGAGTTCGGCGATGATGATAGAAGAAGAAAGAAAGATGGATGGAAGGACGGAAGGAAGGAAGGAAGGAAGGAAGGAAGGAAGGAAGGAAGGAAGGAAGGAAGGAAGGAAGGAAGGAAGGAAAGAAGGAAAGATGGGAGGAAGGAAGGATAGTGGAAGGAAGGAAGGAAGGAAGGAAGGAAGGAAGGAAGGAAGGAAGGAAAGATGGGAGGGAAGGAAGGATGGTGGAAGGAAGGAAGGAAGGAAGGAAGGAAGGAAGGAAGGAAGGAAGGAAGGAAGGAGGATGGGATAGGGGAGGGAAGGAAGCCTTTTCTTACAGAGAAAAACATCCAAGTTAAGGCTACATTAAGCAAGAACACATCTGTAGTCTCCCAAAAGCATGCTGGGAAAATGAGTTTTTGTCTGATGAAACCAAGGTTGAAGTTTTTGTCCATAATTTAAAAAAACAACAACATAAAACAACAAAAACAACAACAACCACACAGCACATCAGAGCCACAGTGAAGCATAGTGGAGGCATCGTACGACATCATGCTTTGGGGCTGCTGGTCTTCAGCTGAACCGGGGCCTTAGTCCAGGTGGAGCGGACTATGAACAGGTCCAGATACCAGTCAGTGCTGGTACAAAACCTTCAGGTTTCTGTTAGAAAGATGAAGATGATCTTTCAGCTGGACAACGAGCCAAAGCATCCATCCAAACCAACAAAAGAACGGCTTCACCAGAAGAAGATCAGAGTTTAGGAAAGGACCAGCCAGAGCCCAGACCTGGACCCCATTGAAGACCTGTGGGCTGATCTGAAGAGAGAGAGAGGGCTGTGGACAGGAGACACCCTCTCAGTCTGACAGGTTTGGAGTGTTTTTGTAAAGAAGAGTGGTCAAATATCAGCGAGTCAAGAAGTGTCATGCTGAGAGACACAGACCTAAAAAGACTGAGTGCTGGAAATAAAAAAAAAAAAAAAGCTGCTTCCACAAAGGGTCAGTTCAGAGGTTCAGTTTGGTTTTCAGTCAGTTTTTCAGGTTATCAGTTTATCTTGGTCTCATTTCTGTGTGGACTTTTAGATCCTCTGGACTGATGTGATCCTCTGATCTGTTCAGTACTGGATGCAAGGAATCAGCCCCAGAAATAATACAAAATCCCCCACTGGGGTCAGTACCTGAGGTTGACCTCAACACCAGCATGAAGAAGGTGCTAAAATCAGTAACACGGTCTTAAAGCAGCACCAATAAGAGCTGGACTCTCCAGAGCTCTCCTCCATGGTCTCATGAGGAAGCAGCTCAGTTCAGTCTGAGGATCATCCTCAGAGGAGCCGCAGGGTTCATTTCCACAGTGACTTCGAGAGACGTGGGCTGTGTTTACAGGATGGATCAAAGCTGTCAAACTGTCAGCAGAGATCAGCCTGAGTCCTCAAACTGTGGACGTCCTGTCCAACCAGCTGCATCACCATAACAGAGACCTGGACTCATGTCTTTGACTCTTCCCATCAGCCTCAGACCCTCCCTCTGTCCCCCTCCGGCCCCTGTCACATCTTCATCACCTACAGAACAAACAAAATGATTGAAAAAAGGGTGAATTACATGATGGTTTTTAATTCTTCTTACATCCAGACTGTGTCTTTAAGAGTGAGTAAATGAAGAGAGCAGAAACGTGACGACGCTAAAAACTGGAGCAGCAGGTCTGAACCCTCTCTGCATCTGATGATCCAGTTTACCCAGTTTACCCAGAGCCTGCTGGGGTCTCCACAGGTGTTCTGAGCAGACCTGAGCACCCTGTCACCTGACCCTGTCACCTGATCTGGACGAGCCGTTTGATTTGAGCTTGTCTTTAGGAATCTAATCTTTAATGTTCCATCTGTGGAGAAGCTTGGTCACTGGACGGTTTTTACTTTGGCAATAAACTGCCACCATCATCATCATCATCATCATCACCATCATCCTCATCCTCATCATCATCATCATCAGAATCATGGTCTGTGCTGTGAGGCTGAGGGAGGGAACCAGCTGAGGTCTCTGTGTGATGATCCATGACTGTCTTTGAGAGCGTTAAAGGAACAGTTCACCTAAATCTGATTTTCAAAAACACATTCTCCTTATTCATTGGAGTATGTAAAGTAGGTCACTGAACTGGTACCATGTACATGTTGTTACTCTCTTAAAATAAAGTTCAATTGATCTTTTTTTCAGCTTTAAATCTGATAAACATACTGATTTACTCTAAATGTGTTCTGGTCCATCTCAGGCAGCTTTACTTCATGTTTTAAAGCTTCCTGAGCTGAGGATGGTTTGATGTTTCTCAGTGCTGTCCTCTAAACTCATGTGAGGTGTAAAAAGCCTGTTTAAAGTCTGTCAGCCTTTTTCCTGCTGCTTTTCTGCAGCACTTTGTGGCAGCTTGGTTCACTGTAAGGATTATATTCACATCATCAAACTGATCTGAAATCTCAACAACTGAAGTCATTAAAGCTCTAAAATGCTAAAAATCAGCATGAGGTGAACTAATATTCAGACTAATAATAATGACTAGAGGACTAGAGGACTCTACTGGCTCCTGGTCCTGATTTTTTTTTTTTAAAGAAGGACCTGAGCTGAAATGTGTGTGTGAGGATTTCAGGGATCTGACTGAACAGGAGATTCACTCAGAGTCAAAAAGACGACTGAAGACATCCAGTAATGAATGAATGTTAAAGAAAAGACTCCACCAGCTGTCACACGTTTAGATGTAAACTTAAAGACATACCAGACATCTTTACACACGTTGCTTTAAACTCAAACACAGGACCGAGCTTAACTATCAGAGGAAGTGGACCTCTTAATCTACCACACTGATCTTCACAGGGTTTGTTTCAGACCTTTGACCTTTAGTAAAAACCTGCTGCAGTGACTCTTAAAGTTCCTGTGAGAGTTTTTATCTGAAAGAGAACTGAACTAAAGAGACTGAAACTTACACTGAAGCAAACCAGAGCTCCAGAAAGAGGACAGATTATTTCTTTAGAAACATTTCTTAACTTTTTAAACTTCTGACGGGGGGGTTGGTGTCAAACACGGGAGATAATTAACTCTCTTTAGTGTTTATAGCTGTGGACATTTCAGATAAGTGAGGTTAATTAAATCCAAGATGAATTTAGAATATTAACCCTGACTCAAAGTTTGTCACAGGAGCTTTAATTTTGAGACTTTTTCCTGTAATTTTGGCTTTTTAAGCCTTTAATTCAGAGAGGACAGGACAGATGGTGGAGCAGAGCGTTTTCAAATACTTTACCATCAAATTCAATTAAATACAAAATGAAGAGAAGACTCTGATCTTATCAGTAGTTTTTTATTCTTTTCTTTAGAAGATGAGCAAACCAAGAAAAAAACAATGAAATAAACCAAACATGAGATCTCAGTCACAGGAAGGACTCACTGCAGACTTTAAGGCAGAATGTACACTTCAGAAACTGACCAATCAGAGAGCAAAGCAGGAGAGGAGATTCAAACAGATCTGAGAACAGGTCAGAGCTTCAGTGAGAGCTGATCCTTATACAGGAGCTTGTTCTTTACCCTTAAACCATTATTTCCCTCTGAAGCTGAGAGCGGCTTGTCTTGCATTTATCCTCTACAGCTGTAAAGATCGACTGGGTTATTTTGTTTCCTTAGGATCACACATTTTGTTTTCTCAAGCTAAAGAAAAACAAAACCCTGAGAAAACAAAAGCTTTGAGATCACAAGATGTTTGTGGACAACTGAAAAATGAGCCCCAGGATCAGTCAGGACCGGAGCATTTTTAGA
Organism: Labroides dimidiatus; assembly: GCA_030710495.1. Taxonomy (NCBI): domain Eukaryota; kingdom Metazoa; phylum Chordata; class Actinopteri; order Labriformes; family Labridae; genus Labroides; species Labroides dimidiatus. The sequence goes on along the minus strand of CM061143.1, from coordinate 36,908,339 downwards.
AACTAACGTGTCATTTTTACATTCAGTGTGTCCTGACTGTGTGTATTTATGCTGCTGGAGGTCAAACACTCAACAGTCATTGTGAAAAAGGGTTCGTATGATCTCTCATGGCGTCATCTCTCCTCCCTGACCTGCTGCTCCTCTCCGCTCAGAAACATCAGCAAGTGACGGGATGAGAGCAGGTCTGTTACAGTCAGACCACTGCGCTCACTTTCTGACATTCAATAAACTGGGAACAAGCTCAGCCCTCTCTGCTCTCAGTGTTCTCCTGCAGGTTTTTGTTGCACAGGTGAAAGTCCTGTTCATGGTGCAGGTTTAACCATCACTCTTCATGCAGCAGATGTTTACACTGCAGAGAACAGAAATCTAAGCAAATGGTTCTCTTATTTTCAGTAAAAGTTCAGAAAATGTCTTAATTCAAGATATCAAAAGATGAGAAGGACGCCTGAATTTCTTTCAAATCTGAAAATGAGACAAAGTATGGTTTTTTTGCAGTGCAGTGATCATTACTGACTGAAATAAACCTTCAGACGCCTGCTCTGGTTTCATTTTGGACCCTTTAGACATCAGTTTATACAAAAACAAAGTTTGTTATCAATTAAAGACAGAAACAAGTTTTCAAAGTAAGGATGCACGATAATCTCTGCAGGTCATCCTGCAACAACAGCTTTAGTTTTTGATTGAAACTGAGAGATCGTCCAATGCTTTGCTTCTTCTTCAGACCTTTAGCTGCAGCTTTCAGTATATTTTTTGGAGGGGATGTAAACTCAGTTTTGTGCTCTGTAGTTTGACGTCTTGTGCCAGGAAATAAGTTGTTTACATCCTAATCTGCCCTTCAAAATAAGAGTAGGTTAAGAAACTACTACTGGATTTGAAAAAGGGTTGGTAGGGGGAAAAAAAGGAGTTAAGAAATCATGCATCCTCACTTTGACAATAGAAAAGCAAAATCATCAAGCAAGTTATCAAATCTTATCCAGTGGTTTAAGACTAAACTTCTGATGCACCAAACAGCTCAGACGTCACATTTTCACAGAAATCAAGCTCCATTATTTTAATCTTTTCCCTTTTTTCAGTGAAATTACCAAGCTCTTTTTTTTATATATATATATATATATATATATATATATATATATATATATATATATATATATATATCTCGAGGCTCAGACTTTGACATCGGGTCTGGATGTGGCTGTTCAAAGTAATAATTTAAAGAAACATGACCTGCTTTAGGGGTTAAACTCTTATATTCATCAGATGAATGAGAATAAACAGATCCAGCTGAGTGTTTGTATGTACACACACGCCTCTGTCTTTATTTTACACCCTGAGGAGTTGAAGGACCTGAGAAGCAGCTTTTCATCCTGACACTCTCCTGTGATCGCATTGGTCTGCCTGTGTTTCCTCTAAAGCTATGTAGAAAAATAAAACTCCTCCTCTTTGTGTTTGTGAGCCACGAGGGTCCGAGCAGTGAGCGTCCCAGCAGTGAGGGTCCCAGCAGTGAGCGTCCGAGAAGTGAGCGTCCCAGCAGCTCTGGGGAAAGTCAGAGGTAAATCAGATGCGTTGTCGCCAAACTTCCTGGCACACTTCAGCTCTGTCCAGCGTGCCAGATCAGACTCATAAATCCAGCAGATAAAAGCTTTGTTGAATCTCTTCCATCAATCTGTCAAGCCTGGCTCCTTTTATAGCTCAGTGACAGAGAAAAACAGACGCTATAGATGATGAAATAAAAAAGCCAAATTAAGACAGAAGGGCAGAGTGAGACATTTCAATCCAGGTCCCTTCAAACTCTTTGCTTCGTGCTCCTCCAGATGCAGATTGAGATCACTGAGGTCCTGAAACAATATTTGAAGGTGATCACAGAAAACATAAGTTCCAGTTTGTTTCAAGAAGAAGATGTGTGAACAAATCAGTGCTCCCTACAGCTGCCTTACTGTTGTGGAGGAAATGTGATGATAAACTCATCAGCCACAACATTATGACCACAGACTGTCATCTTCTTCATTATTATTCAGTGTTATTCTGCTGAAGCAGAGAAACGGGTGAGGATAAGGATGTGAGACTTTGAATAGAAGCAGACTTCAGTCTGCAGGGGTCAGCATCGATCAAAAGGGGTCCAGGAAGGAGACCTGGAGACCTGGATCCATGTGGGTTGTGGTTTAATCCAACAGAAGAGCACCTGGAGCTCAGACTGCTGAAAGAAGAAGAACTGGTTCTGATGGGGTCAGGTTGTTGTGTTTGGGGTTGTGAAGCTGCAGATCAGTTCTCAGACACATCTGAAGGATAATCTGTAAGTGGACACATACTAGAAGACTTTAAACCTGATTTAGGGCCTGATTTCCCTCAGGGGGCGTGGCCTGAGTCATGACTGATTACTTGTCCCAATAACCCTCAGGTGTGTGGAGTCAATACGACTCTCTCCCTCCTCCTGACAGGGCCTCCCTGATCTGAAATCATGATAATCATGTTTAATATTTTTGACTCCTGATCAGGAAGGTCCTGACTGAATACCTGCAACAACCAATGAGAGGAGCAGGAAGTGTCATATGACCCGGCTGTTACAGCTCACAGGCATGGCAGAGGATGTGACCTGAACTGGACAGCCGGATGAGGACGCTGCTCGCCCTCTGTGTTAGTTTACCTTCTGAAGTCACGTTTGATCACGTGAGATTCTGTGAGATCTCACGTCTGTGGCATTGCTAACATAAACATGATCAGAGGATTGTCATGTTAGGAACCAGTCTGGACTGTGCCATCTCTTAGATTTCTGAGAAGTGAATAGCTGAGGTCTGATCAATAACAGGAAGTGGTCATAATGTTACAGCTCATCAGTTTACGGTTCCTCTTTGCAGTACTGGTTTATGGGCTCTGAATGAGTCCTGAATGAGTCCTGGATGAGTCCCCTGATTTAATCTGTTCATCAGGATCCAACAGGACTGATTTGTTCACATAATCTTGCAACATTTTTTTGTGTTTCAGCTTCAACAGAGGCAGCCATGTGCTTCAAATTTTCCAGTATCTACATTTTTAAACCTTTTCCTGGTCTGGGAATGATCCATTTAGTTCCTAAACTGAACATTTCAGCAGCTTTTACAATCAGCGACAGGACACATTTCTGCATGAACAGTACCTAAAGGAGAGGAATCAGCAGTGACATCAAAAGTACCTAAAGTGAGTTACCTAAAAACCAAACCATGAGGGGTTCCTTTACAATCATCACTCCAGTTTAAGACAGAGAGAAACCTGGGACACATTCCTCAAAGCGTTAAAACCACAAAGTAAAGTTCTTCAGAATCCAAGATCATCAAACGCAGGCAGAGGGACTCCAACCAGACTCCAAGTAGAGTCCAAGCGGACTCCAATCTGAATCCAACAAGACTCAAATCAGACGGACCATGAATGACAGTAACTTGGAGCTCTTTGGAGGTTTTTCTGCTGCAGTTTCCTGTTTTCCAAACCCAGACCACACGTCCAGCTGTGTGGTCTGGAGAGAAGCTGATCCAGTAAAATTGTGCATTTTTTTTTGTTTGTTTTGTTACAGTGAATCATCAGCTGTCTCTGTAAAGTTTCACACCTCCAGAGACACCCCCACCCCCACCCCCTCAGAAGTTCTGCTGCCGTCGTTTCTTGGCCTCGATAGCGTCCTGAATGGGCTTCCTCTTGGCCTGGTAGCGCTGACGGATCTCCTCGATCTCCTGCTCCATCTGAGGGTCCAGAGAGGCCAGGCGCAGACGCAGTTCCTCCACAGTCCACGTGCTCACCTGGGAAAACACAGGAAACACCTTAGTTTGTTGTTTTTGTTTCTCCTGTCACTGAAATGCGTGTTACATCTTCAGCCAATCTGAACCATCCCAAACTGAGAAGTAAAGGAATCAATCCAGCTTACTGTGAGGCTCAGCAGAAACACAGACAAACGTCTGTTGTTAAAGTAATCACATCATTTTAAATTTGTTTAAATTGTGGGTCCTGAATCTATGATATACAAAAGTTTAACTTCTTGAATGGAATCATGGAAATAAATGAACTTTTCCATGATATTCTATTGTGTTGGAAAGGGTCTGCAGATGTTTGTTTTTCTTTCCTTAATACCACCTTATTAATTATCTTTAACTGAAGCCTGTCTCACTCTGTGACAAGCTGTCACATATTCTGCTGACAGTTGAACAGCAGAGCTCTCTTCCCCCAGAATCTTTTGGATCTGTTCCTCTTTGGGGAAATTAAGAAATTCAGGGATTAAATTTGTCGATTTGGGGAAAAACATGTCCTGACATGACATGATATTGTTTTTCACAACTATCTCTTTCTCTGGACATTGATCCATTTCTTTAAAGCCCAGAAACAGTAGCGCTGTCTTTACGCTCCAAGTTAAATAAACTGCCTGTTTTTTTTTAGGATGTTTTGGACGTGTTTACAAAAATCAACCCTAGTCCACCGCGCTTTTGGTTATTGAGTAAGATTTTGAAGTAGGGCTGCAACAATTAATCAATAATATCAATCATTAAAAGCATCAACATTAATTTTTCATTATCAATGCGTTCTGTCCCTCACTGAATCAAGGACTTTGCATGTAAACATGAGCGCAGCATGGTGGACATCTGGTATTTGAAGTAAGTAATAATAACCTGACATGTAGCAGAGAAACTTCCTTAGTGTGGGGGTGTTTTACATCAGGTAAAGCTACAAAGTGTGTTAAACGTAAACTGTGTTTTATCTTCACGGTGCAGCATGAGAGCAGGTTTAGCAGCGAGTTAAGTCACCACAGACTCCACATATGTTGAATATTAATGTTTAGAAATGTTAAGTATGTCTGTAAGAACTCATCCTGTCCAGCTGTTAACTGATCGTCCATGCTCTCTCTAGCAGATCCCTGTCACTGGTATCAGGGACGACTGACAGGCTTACAGCCTCTCACTGCACCTCATTATCAGGCTGACACATTCACTGACATCAGGGAAAACTCAGTTACTGCCAGAACAATGTATTTTTTTTTTAATCTAACTTTAACTTTCTTTAACTAAATATAACAGGAACAAACACACATAATCCAATCCTTGAGAATAAGATATTTAATTCTCTAAGAGGAGCTCTGAGTGAAGACATGAAGCAGTGAGACAAATAACACTCATTTCATTTATTAAAGTAATGAAGTATTATTTAAATACTGGTCATTTAAATTATTTTCCATTTTACAAACATCTTAAAGGTTAGCAAGAACAAAGGTAGTGACCTCTGCTCTAAGTCAGCCTTTGGTAATCATGAGCCGGTGCAGGAAGATAATCTCCTGACTTTGACCCCAAAGATCAATCTGTACAGTCCATTAACAAAGACTCAGGAAAATCTTTACCCTGACCTAAAAATACCTGCAGCCTGACACAGTCAGTCACTAATCAAGGTGACTGGGAAGAGGATCTATTTTAGACCTCCGACAGGATTTATCCATCCACATTTATTGAATCTCTTCCCTCTCTGCTGGAGGCCACAGTTGGAGACCTGATGCCTGCTTCATCTCTCTCTCTCCCCGAGGGATCCCCCTCTCCGCTTTTACCAGCAGCACTCTGCTCTTCAGCTATTTATTACCCTCAATCAATGACACCAAAATAACACTGGAGAGTCCACGGACAGGGACCAGGATGAGAAGGACTGACGGTCCTCCAGCTGGACCCAAGCAGGGTCAGAGTGAAACAGACACAGGACTAAAACATGGAATCAGATTCAAACCTCTAGAGGATTAAAGGCTAAATCTGAGATTATAATCAATGTAGATCCAAATCAGTTCATTATACTTTCAAAAAATTAAGACAGCACCGTTACAAAGGACGTAAACTGACACTTTAGGTTATAATCTCATCCATGAAACTTAAACTGACACATGCTGCAGAATAACACAATTCAAAGACTGAAGTGAGGACCCATTCAAAGCAAAAATGAAAATTTGTGTGATGATTATTTTACAAAGTAAGAAAATTAAACCAAGTTTAATTCATCAAACAAACCCAAATCTGTTAAACAGCAAAATCAGGTAATTTAGACATAATTTGGAGCAGGTACGCTTTACGCTGATGGTTTAAATTTCAGGTTAGTTTTCTTTAGTTTTTCAAGCAGGTTTTCTACTGTAGTTTCTATTTTTTAAAAATGCTTTGTTTCTGTTTAGAGTTTATTAGTTTCAGTATTAGTTTTTGTCTTTGTTATTTGGTGTCGTTGTCAGGAGTGAGATTCAAAAATGTCAGAAAGAGCATTGTGTCATAAAAACTCTAAACATCAAACCATTTAAAAAAAATGTTTTTACTGAGGATGGATGAACAACCGTCCTCATTAAACAGAAAGCTCCTCATCAGTGTTTTCTGTCCTACAGTTGTCTCCATCCTGCTGCCTGTGCAGGATCAGCTTCAGTTTCAGGGGAAGGGGGCTGGGCGCTAAGCTAGGTTAGCCTCCCTGTGGACTTTGAGGTGAGTGGGATTTTTTCCCTTTAAGAAATGTTATACTCATATTTAATCTCCTTCCATTGTGAGGTGTCTGCTCCAATCAGAGACACAGACACATTCAAACTAACCCCAAACAGAGCTCTGCTGCTTTCTCCAAACTTTCACTGCCATTAGCTATGTGCGCTCTGCTAGTGGACAACGTGTGGAGGCGTGCTTGCTTGTGTGCATGTGCCAAGTGGTGTGAAACGGGCAGAAAACAAAAACATTTCATATCCACCCAAAAATACTGAGTAGTTTAGTTTGTTTTGTAAACTCAAAGTACAGTTGAAGTTAGTTACTGTTTTCTGCAAAGCCTTATTTTAAATTTAGTTAGTGAAAAAGTTTTTTTCACCTCTTGTTTTTCGATTTTGTGTTAAGCAAAAAAGGACAAATTCACAGCAGATTAAATTGTTTATAGCCAGTTTGAAAAAAAAAAAAAAAAAAGATTTTTAGTCTGCACATCTGATCTTTTTATCAATGACTCAGCAGTTAAGGAGACATTGAGATAATGAGTTTAACCAATCAGAGGCACAGACCACCAGACTGACAGGTGTACAACCCTGTATCTGTAAGTGAGGAGGTTCAAAGCCGGCCTCTTCAGCTCAGTGTTTCCAATGCAGACTTTGCCGACAGAAGGCTTTGAAACCCTTGTTTTAGAAGCAGATGGGTGACATCACAGAGGCTAACATTTTATACAGTCTGTGACCTAAAAATGTGGTCATGATCAGCTGTTTCATGACAAAAGACTGAAGTGGATTTGAAGGGAATCCCTCCACTAACACAAAACTCATATTTTCAGGGACTCGTGAAGGGAGCGAGTTTGTCGTGTGGATTGTCATGTGAGAGTAAAACCTCTTTTTCCTGATCGATTCTCACTAAATCTTAGCTTTTCTCTTATCCATTTGGATTAGTTAAGTTCTTTAAAAATCTGTGGTAGCAGTACCTCAAGTTTTTGAATGTGTCAAAGAAAAAAACAGAAACTCAAGATGCTGCTTTTGTTCCAAGGTAAACTTAAAGTGTAAACTCTGTGTAACTTTTTTTCTGTCTAACCTTTTGTCACAGTGTGAAAGAAAGCTTGTGAAAACATTTTAGAGACACCTTTTCTGTTTTATTTTAAACCCTGAAAACGAGCACTTAAGTCCATTTAACTGCTGCTGTGTTTATCTAAACATCGTACAGACTTCAGCCTGCTTGAGACGGATGTTTGCTGGGTTTTATGTCTCTTCAGAAAATCAGACTCTGGCTGCAACTTAAGTTTGTCCATGTGGAGAGTTTCAGGTTTCAGATTAAAGCCAGGAGAGTAGCTGATGAAAACCACGATTGGGAGAAAACCAACTACTAAAGGTGATGATACTCCTGCTCATGAATTATTTCTTCCTTTTAACACTACGATGCATTCTTCTCTAAAGGTGCGAGAGCTGCGATGTTTTATTTACAGAGGAACGTATACAGAAAAACACTTCCTCATTAAATATTAACACTGACCTTACATCTGACATGCCCTTCTGCTCCCTCTCTGTCACACACACACACACACACACACACAAACAGACACGTATAGAAACACCACACCCTGAAAGGAAAAGGGCTTTAAAATCTCTCTGAACACTGACTGAGATAAACAACTTGGAGGTGGACAAAGCGGGAAAGAAAGGGGAGGAGGAGGAAGAAAGGAAGGAGATTTCCAAAGGTGTAAAAAATGTTAAGTATTTTTCCTCTGAAGCAAACCGTAAAACTTTAGTTTAGATCCAAAAAACCTGCTGCTGAAAGAAGGCACTCTGCAGAAACTGAGCCTCGTCTTCTTCTACTGTATTCAGCAATTTATTCACAAAGATCTGTTTGATTCTTATAGATTGATGGTTCCTCTAGACATGATCTTAATTTAATAACAGATCAGGAGACAGAACAAGCCAAAGTTAGACATTTCTGCCAACCTTGGGTCTGACCAACTCACATAGTGGCTGATTACTTTATTTTACTGTGTGGGAAATGAAGAGGCTTCAGTGCCAAAGTGACACGATATCAGCATCAGTTACAAACATCTGACAGTGCCCATAACATTGTTGTCATTGTTGTATAAAACTTGGAACATTTTGTTTTTGTTAGTTTTTAGTCTCAGCTCAGGTCTCTGTCTCTTTGGTCTCCCTCCTCCCTCAGCCTCAGCACACCTCAGAGCCTCTGAACATGTCTGAAACGGTTTGGGTTTTGTTATGTTAGTTTGGACTGAAGACTTCTGGTCGTCTACTTATCTGGATTTATTTCTTCTTTCAGGTTTAGTTTTAGGAGCTGAAACCAACAGTCCTTTGCACAGCTTGCCCTGCACCTTTCCATCTTTTCTCTATGTTTCCTTTTCTTTTCTTTATTTGATTTTATTTCCCTTTGCTTTATGTTCCTGTGCTATCTGCCGTTGATGGAAAGCAGACTGAAGTTAGACACTGTTACAAACACCTGGGAATGATGGTGATGACTCCTTGAATTTTAAATCTCATGTACTGTGTCTTGTGAAAAAGCTGAGGCTAAAACTTGAGTTTTAATTTGAAAACAAGTTGTTTTTGTTTTAATGTAAAAAAAGTGGCGATGATCTTTCGTACATGCATGCCTCTGCACAGTGTCTCCATATGAACACATGCGTCCTTGAGCGTCATTACAAACTGTAAACCTCTGACTCATCATTGTGAGTTGTTTGCTCGGGTTGGATGGCCCACTTTGGCAACCCAAAGGCTCACACATCAGTTCATCTTTATCTACAAGACAATTCATGGTCTGCTTCCCCTTTGTGTGTTTTTACCATAAAGAGATGTACTGCTCAGTATTCTCTGTGTGTCCCAAATTGAGAGAAACTGAGAGAAGGACCTGTTGGGTGCTCTGCACCCTCAGCCTGGAGTCTGTTGCAGAATGACTTAAAGCTGAAGGAGCCGGTGTCCTTAAATGTTTTTAAATCTAAAATGAAAGACATGGAGGCAGATTCTATAGGAGTGTTTCAGCACGGCTTTTTGAACATTTATTCCCTGATATGACTCTTGGATGGCTCTGTGTTGATCCATAATGTTGTGGTTTGTCTTTCTTTATCTTTCTGTCTGTAACTTGATGTTTTTGCTGCTGCCTGTCTTTGACCAGGTCAGGAGGTTCAATAAAACATACAAAAAATTATCTGGGGTCTCCAATCCATTTCGGTTTCCCTTAGTTCTTGTTCATGTTGAATAAAAATGTTTGGCAGGTTTTAAGTTTTAATAAATCTTGGGTTCTCACTACTTTAGTGCGATGTCTTTTAAAATGTCGAGGTCTCGTGTTGGCAGACATCTTCCTCATATGTTTCCATTTAAGATGAAAATATGTGAAGAGAATGCATATTTAGGGATCCAATGAACCCTTTGGAAAAGTATGATGAGATATACAGAAAATTTAGATTTAAGAGACACGTTCTTCATTTTCGTTTTTGTTTCTGTGGAGCATGCATGCACAGTTTGAATTTACTGGATTGGGGTTTTCCAGAAAGTTCCCCGACATGTGATGTTGTGCACCTGCCTCGTGGTGCAAGTAGTTCAATGGACAATTTTTGGTGATTGTGCATTTGGCTAATTGCATGGCCTAAAGGGTCATTCCATAACAGTACATTATGACTCATGGCCAAAATACACCAGATGGGTCTCCGGTCCAGCTCCAGTCCATTACAGACCTGGACCAGATTCAAGTCAATGTGTCAACTCAACCTGGATCCATTCCGTTAGGATCCAGCTGACACATAAGCCTTAGATTTGTCAGAGATCAAACAGGACAGGAAGTCCTGCACATAAACCACCTAGAAACATCCAGTGATGTACAAACATAAAACAAAGAATGCCCAAACCAGATGGTATTTATCTGGTCTACAACAACAAACTGACATAATGAGCAGAGCCAGACCAGGAGTCAACAGGTTTGAGGTTTTACAGCCCTACATGAACCAGGAGAGGATCACTGGGGTGGGAATCCAGGGAACTCCTCGCTCTGTGACTCCAGCTGTTAAGAGGTCCTGATATGAGCCGGACTGAACACACAGCCGGTGTAAGTTAGTGGATGAGAGAGCACACAGTCAACGGGCATCGGGAGGGAGCTGGACCAGAGAGGCATCTGGTGTATCTCGACATTATGGTCCCATCTGTGTACATGCATACAGGCCTCGGTGCCTGCTGCCTTTTTTTTCAACTTTTATCCACAAAAAGCTTAAAAAGACCACAAAAATCATGAACATGAATTCAAAAGAGTTGAAGTGATTCATGGTGGATCTCACATGGTCAGCATACGACGTGTCTCAAATCTAGGAGCTTTAGTCTGAGCTGATTTGATACATGGTCATGAGTTTCAGGCCACAGACAGTTACATATTCAAGATACAGAACTGTATTTACCTGCTTTCCACTTTCAATCAGGAGACCCTGTGCCAAATTTTATAGCTGGGAGACTTTAACCTGGCTTACCCAGACCTGCCCTTAGCTTATAAGAGGGGGCTGAAGTCAGAGTTTCATGCAGGTATCTGTTTACTGACATCAATAAAAGCTATACTGCTGTTACATGATTGTGTTCTGCCCTTTTTTTAATTTAGACGGTTTTTCTGTGTGTCAGTGTAAATAGAGAATCATACTTCAATTTGTCCCATATCAACAGATTGTGCATTTTTCATAGAGACCAGAGATTAGCTTTCAGACAATAACACACGATTTAAGTCCATCCAATCAAACTCAACATGTCTCAACTGTCTGAGCCTTCACATCAAAGTTTGAACATCTGTCTCATTCATGATTCATTACAGACTTCAGATCACACATGAACTCATGTTCATTTCACCAAAAATCAAACCAGAGCCAGCTTTAGGCCGAGTTCTGTCCCAGGATCAAACAGCGGTGTGAAAACCTCTGAGAACACAGAGCGGACTCTCTTTGAGACAGTTTTCTGTTAAAGTTTGAATCTCATGATGATGACTGATGATGGGATCTAACCTGCTGTCAGGACCTGTTAGATAAAACTACAGCCTCCTTTAGATGTGTAAGAGGAAGGACAGAAACAGACTTTAACGGGGGGCAAAGATATGGAAAAAAGAAAACCAGTAAAGGAAGAACAAAAATAGATAATGGAGGAAAACAGAAAAGTGGAGACAGGAAGGAGCGATTGATGGAGATCGGTTGTTCTCTGTGTCCTCCTCATGAATAATGGAGGTTAGTGCTTTCCTACCACATGTTCTCTGCTGCTTTGTCACACAACTACTCAGGCTGGAGGATAAACCTTGAATAAAAGAGGGAATATTAGAAAAGAAAGCTAAATGAAAGTTTAAAACAGTCAACAATCAAAGAGGAGAGAGTGATAAGAACAGTTTCTACAGCCGGAACTCGACCTGAAGACAAGAAGAGACACAACATGTAGGAGGAAGATAATTTCACTGTACAGATCACAAACCAGAGGAAGCAAAGAGTTTGTTTTTGGCCTAATAATGACAAACATCTGCTGGCAAAAAACTAAAATAGCTCGGCAGACAGATCTAAATTTAAACACAGTCAGCTTGAAGCTGTCATCAAACTGCCTCAAAGTGTGAAGATCCAGAAGAAATTAGCTTTTTATCCTCACATTTGCAAGTCTAATGGAAGAATGAATCCTGCAGAGTGGATTTATGTCACCGAGTGAAGCTCATTTCATTCTGAAGCCTATTTAGAGAAACTGCCTAATGCTCTAGAGATACACTAAAGCACACACAGATAGTTGTCTTCTTTCTGTCTCTGTATGCTGTGAGGTCAAATACCACATGAGGGATGTAACAACCGTCTGCAGGTCTCTACACCAGGAAGGGAAATGTTCATTTAAAACAAAGAAAGAAAAAGATGAGGATAGCTGACTGCAACACCAGACATCACCTCAGTCAGGCCCAAGACTGTTAATAAGAAAATGTGATGTCACCCGTTGGTTTGTGACCTTATTCCAGTTTGTCATTTTTAAGTCGTCTGTTGTTGGTACCAGTGGTTCCCAAAGTGGAAGTCAGGAAATGTCTGCAAAATGTCTTCAAAAATCAAAAAAATTTCCACATACATTTTCAATCCATTATTCTAGATATAAAAAAATAAACAAAAATAAGGATTAAATTCTACAATTTTTAAAAAAAAAATAGGAAACACAGGAACATGTGCACACAGGTATTCCCATTTTCTCCAGATCAGCTCAAACAATTGTCTTAGGACTTTCTTTTTTTTCTCATTTCCTTCTGTTTTTTTGTTTGGCCTGTTGGTATATTCACACAGCAGAGGGTAACCAATCTCCAGCATCACAATTTAAAGGGGTCTGTACATAAACTGTGCATGTTTTTATGCAGAGCTCCTACTTGATGTTGGCTGTTTAGACATTCATTAAATAGCAAAAGGAGGAAAACATGAGATGATAAAATGTAAACATGCACAACCAAAATGATGTTCATGGCATAAAGTTACATTACTGCTATTAGCAGGAGCTGGTTCCTGCTGCAGCCACACAGATTTTAATCCCTGATAATTGGATGGATGTAGGTCTGGGTGGTTACAGCAAAAGTCAAAATCAGGATTAATTAAAGCTGTTGAAGGAAAGAGGAATAACATTGTAGGAGAGACAAAAGGAGTGTAAAAGACAGTAAATATGTTCAGAACTATAAATGAACTTTCTTCTGTTGATTCTATTTTTTTTATTAATGTCTAAATATCAACCCTCTTCCTTTACTCAGGCTTAAGATTGGCATTGCCCTGTGAGAAATGTTTCCTTTTAATGTGAATACCTGTAGTGCACATGATGATGAAGTTTCTGTGTATCTGTGTTAAGTCTCAGTTTAAGATGAAGTTCTGTATTTCCCTGTTGTCTCACCTCACAGTCTCTGCCAGAGGACTGGGACCGGAGAAACAGACATCAAGACACAAATACTAAGAAGTATGAGGTAGTCTTCATTTGATGTATATTGAAGGACATCCTTTCATCTGGTATGAAATCGTCTACACACTTATATTCCAAAATATGAAAGAAATTCAGGAGCATAGTCAGACATTAGGGACGACTGCACCCTTTGCAGTCCTTTATATTCTATTCAGCTGGACTGAGGACGGTTTGTTAAGTGTGAGGCATCTGTTGTGACCAATATCTTGCAAGAGCGTTACAATAATTTGCAGAACACGTACTGAAGATGATGTTTGAGTATTAGTTCATCTGTTCAGTGTATACACTCACAGCGTTAAAGATCCAGGAAGAGAAGAGAGAAAATCAGGTTCAGGTAGCAGTTACCTGCCAAAGTCTGTTTATCTAACAACCTCACACACACTGGGATCAGTCTTAGTCTCAGTCCATGTTAAAGCACATGCACACACAAACATACACACGTGTGCATGTCAAGGGAGGTGATAAATCCACACACACTCATTATGTTACATAAACCTGCGTAAATGCTTGAGTGCCCCTGACTGATTCAACGTTTTGCTGCATATTAAAAAACCACATCACCACCACTAAAGCTCCAACAACCACAGCTGGGAAACTATCCTCTGTTTATTAGAGATTTATACAGCCCTCATCACTATTAGTGTGCTGTAGTTTAACAGACACAGCTTGTTGTTTGTGTTTGTCTTCAGACGTGCTGTGCAGCAGAAGAAACAGAAAAGGCACATCTGAATTTCTAAAGCTGAGCAGTCAGAGAGGTAAGAGAGACCACCTCGTACTTAAAGGTCACATATTAAATATTTAATTACAGCAGCAGCACCGGCAGCCATTTGTCCTGCTTATATGTCCTCCAACAAAACAAACGGCGCTGCTTGCTGCCTCTCCACAGAGGTGGTCTGAAAGACCAGAACAAAGTTAACCAAAGTTAACCAAAGTTCAAACTGTCTTTTCCAGCATGTGAAATAACAAGGCTGTGCTGTAATAATAAAAAAAATCCACTGGTAGTTTTACTCAACATTGCAGGGAGTTTTAAATGTAAATTAATCAAGTGCTTCAGATTTGAGGTGTATACAGGCTGCTCTGAATAACAGATCATCCTGAGATAAGGAGAAACAGTCCAAACCTTAGTGAGCAGATTTAGCTCATCTGCAGACTAACATTTCACACTGACACTAACACTGTTGTGCTCAAAATATACATTCACTGCCTTCACTATGACTTTAAAATACAGTCTTTATGACCCCTCATTAGACAGTGTTGGGAGTAATGCATTATGTGTATATATATATATATATATATATATATATATATATATATATATATATATATATATATATATATATATATATATATATACATATATATATATATATATATACATATATATATATATATATATACATACATATACATATATATATATATATATATATATATATATATATATATATATATATATATATACACACACACACATATACATATATATATATATATATATATATATATATATACATATATATATATATATATATATATATATATATACACACACACACTGACAGTCAATAAAAACGCATCACTTATTTTGTGTGTACAATTTTGAGCTGCTGGCATTTATCTATTGTTGTATGGGTTCAGAGTTACTCACAAGGCCAATTCACAAGAGTCTCACCTTAAAGAGAAGCAGAATTTATGCTTCAGTGATTTTGGGATTGGCATTTAAGAAATCATACCAGGGTACAGAATTGGTGTTGGTTAAAAAAAAAAAAGGATGGGTCTCAAGATTACAAAATGTAGCCTATATAAAGCCAACACCAAATACGGTTGTGGAAGTGTGGAATAAATTTGATAATGCCACGTGTGATACGAGATGAATGTCACCGTGCCCTGGGAATGATTGAGGGTGGCTTGTCCCAGAGAGCTGTGGCACAAAGATTGGGTTGTCATCAGTCGACAATAGTACGGCTCATCCAGCGTTATCATGCCACAGCCTCTGTACAAGACAGGCAGTGTCCAGGAAGGCCCCGGGTCACATCAAGACGTCAGGATAGACAGATTCAGATGGAGCATTTACGTGACAGATTCCAGACTGCAAGTCAGACAGCACGTGAAACACCTGGTCTTTGTAATCCCCGTATCAGCAGCCCCACTGTGTGCTGTCGTCTGCATGAGTTTGGTCTGCAAGCACGCAGGCCCGTCCAAGGTCCTGATCTGACACCAGCACACCGCCGGGCACATCTACAGTGGTGCCGTCAGCACGAGCGATGGACTCAGATCAACTGGAACTGTGTGCTATTCACTGACAAGAGCAGATTTTGCTTGGATCGGGCAGATGGATGTGAACGTGTTTGGAGACGATGTGGGGAACGTTATGCTGCCTGCTGCATTCAACCAAGGAATCGTTGGAGAGGACCCACTGTGATGGTGTGGGGTGGCATCTCTGGTAACCACAAAACACCACTTATTGTCATTGACGGCAATCTCACTGCTCGGCGTTATGTGGACACCATTCTCAGACCACACGTTGTTCCATTCCTGAGAGCACATCGACGCCTTACGACGTTACAGCAGGATAATGCACGTCCACACACTGCACGTGCCACCATTGAATATCTGGAAGGTGAGAATGTTGATGTCATGCCTTGGCCTGCTTATTCTCCAGATCTGAACCCAATTGAACATGTGTGGGATCTCATGAAGCGCCAGATTGCAGCACGTGTTCCACAACCACAGAACCGGGATCAGTTAATCCAGGCCGTTCAGGAGGAGTGGCAAAACATGCCTCAACACAGAATCCGCCGGCTGGTGTCCAGTATGAGGCGGAGATGCACTGCCTGTATCGCTGCTGCTGGTGGAAACACCCAGTATTGAGCTCTGGATATTCATCATTGATGGGTGTTATTAGTTGACATGGATTGTGAGAGTTTTTGGATAAAATTTAGTTCTAAAATTGATTGCATTTATTGAATGATATTTTGTTACACAATTAACAGCTATTCATTTGGACAAACTTGGGCTAGTAATAAAATTATTTAGACATCCTATGACTGATGCGTTTTTATTGACTGTCAGTGTATATATATATTATGTATGTGTATATATATATATATATAGCTGCAACGTCTCTCAGCTTCAGTGTAACATCACAACAAAATCGCTGTAAAAAGTAAATAGGAACACAGCAAGACAAGAAACAGCTGATCTTACATTGATACAGACACCACTGCTGTCATGCATTTCTCTGGAGCATCAGACCCTACGGCCTAGAGTTGGCGCAGAAGTGCAAACCAGCTTTGAAGGAACAGCTTTGCCTCCATGAGTCCAGAAAATCTTAAAATCTAAAATCTGAACAACAGCAGCCCAGCAGAACATAAACTCTACCAAACAGAACCCCCCCCCCAAGACCCATTAGTAGAGATGATTTATCTCCAGAGGACTACTTCTCCCAAAAACAGAAGGACTCGCTAATTAAACCCAGCTCGAAGCTGTTTTACAGAAAATAAATTGAAGTTCCATCAGTGTGACGTGATGAAAATTGAGACAGAGAGAAATTACCTGTTACCTGAGACTGAAAAATGTGTTTGGTCTTGTTCACCAGTGAAGCTTAAAGCTTAAAATTATGTCCACATTCAAGAGTTTAACTTCACTTTAAGCAGGACTGTGATTTGGTTATAGATTTTTTTTAATCATGTGTATAAGAAACCCTTTGTGGTGTGGACAGCAGACCCACGCTGTGCTGTAGCCTCTGAAAATAATGGCAGATCCAGAAGCAGTAACAGTAACAGGACCCATTTCAGATTTCTGTTTGCAGCAGAGTCGTTCACACCGCTCATCCTCAGTAGTTTACTGTCTCACACATTTCCACCATGCGCCCAACTCACCACTTCCAGATCTCCCTCAGCGGGCAGTTTGCGGTTGTCTGCGTTGTTTTCTCGTCCTCCTCCATCATTGTGGCTGTTTGCCTCCCTCTCCTTCTGCTCAAAGTACTCCAGGAACGACGGCTTGGCCGGCTGCATCGTCTCGTCTCTCCCTGTGAGACAAAGGATCAACACTTAACTCGTGACAACCGGAGAACAGCAAGTTTCTTTGTGGTTATGGAAGAAAGTTTTGTTTGTGATAAAATGTAAAAACAAAAAGATGCAGACGCATGTTCAGGTAAGAGCCGAGCAGCTACAAACTCCAAAGTCAGCAAGACATATTTCAACATTAGCAGCAGCTCATCCTGGTACCCAGCTTCTGCAGTACAGATACAGCTCAGAGGTCGTTTGCTTTTTAAAACTTCAGTCGTCACATAAATTCAGCACACTTTTTAAATACATAACTAACATAAGCACAATAGTAGCTAAACCCAAAGCACAAAGACCTGATATAAATCTATGAATGTAGTCATAAAACATTAAAGACTGAAGCTCATATTTCTAAAGACAAACACAGATAACGAACAACAATCAAACTGCACGGGTATAAAAGGGTTTTGTGAATGTGTTTGTACTTAGAGAGTAAACACGCTAGGGATGTCTGATACAGATCACCATTTTTTAGTGTTTAATATCTCCTGATACTGAGTCCCCATCTGTTGCTATCCGTCTGCTGAGATAAACTTTGATTAAGAGTGAAGAAAGTGAAGCTGCAAACTTTTTTTTTTGTTCTGTGTCAACACACCCAGTGACTACAAGTCTAATGTAATTTTATGAACAAGGCATTCTGGGAAAATCAACACTTGCCTATGGTCCTAATGTTCAAATTCTCCCAATTACAGTAATTTACAGTTTATAGCTGAGGATGGCTGTCAGGGGTCTGCTGCTGCGTCACGTCCCCTCCTCACTCATGGTTTCAATAGTTATTACGCTGCATGAACAAAGGTATTCTGGGTAAAGCTTGTGAGTTAAAGCTCTGCTAAACAGCTGGAAGGGGCTAATGTGAGCTGTGAGGTTATACCCAGAATACCTTTGTGAAATGCAACCTAACAGCTATTATAACCGTGAGTGGGGAGTAGGGCTGTCTCTTTGTATTTGAGCTCGAATATTCGTTCAAATATGAGGAGAAAAGTTCACATTCGAATTCTAGTTGTCCATTGGAATACCTGCTGCATCCTTCAGATGTCAGCCTATGTGAAAGAAACTCCTCTGTCTGCAGACAACAACCCGCTGCTTCACGTTCAAACAAGCGCCGCTCCTCCGCTGGTCTGTCTGCGGACACTACCCCAACATAAAGCAGACTTCAGGCGCACGCACGGCTCGCCTACGTCACCATGAAGCGTCTATCAAAAACGTTGTCCATGCAGCGCGGTCTGATCAGAGTCAGTAGAGTGAGACAGAGAACAGGATTATAACTTTAGAGACTTTTTGGCTCATGTTAAGTTGTTTTGGTCCCACTCAGCCCTCTAACACCCCGTTATTCTTTAAATAACTGTGGAGAGGAGCGGTCACGGCCATCATGTGCGCGTGCTCGTGCTTGAATTGTACCGTGCAGGTATTATTGGAAACAAAGAGAGAGTCACACTTGATCCCAATCAAGTTGATAGATTTGTGTTTCTGTCAAATAATAACAGAAATGAAGACGGGCTGTTCAGCTTGAGTATCAGTTACATGTTATACCTTCTTATTCAAAGCTGTCGAAGCTTTCTCTTGTTGTTAAGGAGACTGGTGAGAAAGTTAGTTGGAAAGCTTTGCCCATTCTGAGCACAGTGTTTTTGAAAATACAGTGAACAACAAGGCATATTTTTAATTTTTTTGCCACTGAATGTTTGCACAAATCACCTATTAAATTTACACAGATCATAAATAAAGAGACAGTCTTTCACACCACTACATACACATTTTACCAGTTGTACATAAGACATAGCTGAAAATAAATATAGCCATGTCAAATCAATTCTTGCCAGTTTCAGACTTAAAATAATGTTAGGATTTAAGCACGACGGACAAAACACGCCCACTTCTGGTTTAGGCCCCGCCCCCTACGAGTACGGATACGGATACAAATAATATGGATGGGTAAACAGATACAGATACAGATAATGGTGTACTCGCTCATCCCTATTAGTTACATGAAATATCAGTACCATGTTGAAATATAAGTTATTTGATCATACTGCATGAGTGAAAAAAAGCTAATCAATGTATCCGTGCTGTTCTCAGTGTTGTTCATGTGGACAGGACTAGGGCTGCAACGATTAGTCGACATAATCGACAACGTCGATTACACAAATTCGTCGACGTGAAAAAATCAGTGTCGACAGGTCGTGCTATTGTTGTTGTAAATAAAAATCACACATGGACCGCTTTATGCGTCATGCAGCTGTAACTGCAGTACACTACACTGTAGTGACTACAGGTAGTGCTGGAGGCAGAATCAGAGTCGGCGTCAGACAAAATTCAAGGGGGGGGGCATCAAGACAACAGCAGGGGGGCACAACGTCTTGATCATGACTGGATTTATTCTGTATAGCTATGTCTATGATAGCCATTTAAACACACATCAAGAATCACTCAACAGATTGTACAAAGTTCAAATTTACGCCCGCAGGAAGGCACTAAACCACAGCTGAGAGTCACGCATCTCTCTCTCCTCTCCCTCCGGTGTGCACACAACTATGCGCGCTTAAGCGCACCAATATTAAACACATTAAACAGCGATTAAATACGAAACGTTCACGTTAACAAGGAAACCCAAACGGTAACAGAACTTTAAAGGTACCTTTAATTTAGAGGGGGGAAAATGAATTCTAGAATGTTAATATTATTCCCCCCCCCCCCCCCCCCCCCCCCCCCTTGACGCCGACACCGGGCAGAATCGCTCGCTGCCAGCAAACTCCGTAAACTCCGACCTAAAGTTTCAAGAGTTTGGAAACATTTCACTGAAAATAAAACAATGAAACACATTAAATGCAATCTCTGTGAAGCTCAGCTTTCATTCCATGGCAGCACTACGGTGATGCACGAACATCTTAAACGCCGACACCCCTGAGCCGCTATGTTGAAAAATATACCAACTATATGACAGAAAAATGTTTCATGGGTCAGTATTTAATATATTTTTTAAAAAACATACATTGTTAGAGTATAACAGGGTAACTTTGAAAGGTGTGAAGATTTAAGCAAGTTCGGTTGCTGGACACAGAAGTCCAAAATAGGTGCTTAAAAATAAAGAAGATAATCGTGACTAATCGACTAATCGAAAAGATAAATGATAGATTAGTCGACAACAAAAATAATCATTAGTTGCAGCCCTAGACAGGACACAACTTTTGAGGACATAAAAAGAGCAACAGTAAACGTTTTGGAGCCGATACAGCTCTTACCCCAAAAATGAAAACTTATCTTGCATTATCTGTGAGCAGAAACACACCAACAGCTCTACACAAATGAGTACAAAGGTGAAGGATCCTGTTCTGAAATCTCTGACCTGATGAAATCCATAGTTTTTGGTCTGTTAAAGAGAGTGAAGATGACATTAATGAGACGCCTCTGTGACATGTTAACTTGCACATCAAGCCCTCAGTAAATCAGTGTTTCCTCGCTCTGCTGGGTTCATCAGTCAGTCCGAGCACAAAAAAGCTGCTTAATGGATCTTTAACTCTTCCAAAGAAAGGACTCCTCTCTTCTGTCTGTCATAGTGTGAAAGACTTGTGTCTGCATCGCTCAGTAATGATGATAAATATTGAGACTCTGAGTTGTTGCCTCACATTAGCTCCCTTTAGTTTATCCCTCAGATCTCTGCTCATCTCACTGCTGACTCTTTGTTTTTCTTTAGCAAAAAGCCAGTTTTAAAGCAGAGTATTCTCCTTACTGTAAGAGAACAAACAGACGTTCATTCTCCATCTCTGCTGCCAGGTGCCTCCTCACTGGGCTTCACTGCCAAGAGCACAGACCTCATCAGAGTCATTGTTTGAGGTAACCTTCAGCAGATTTCTTAATATGGAGCTTTCGCTACATGATCAGATAGAAAAAGGTCAGAGCCACACAAAAACACATGATGCGACGTCTCTTTGATTCCACTTTGGTATCTGCTGTTGGAGCAATTATCCGGCTGGTCAAGCAGAGCTTTATATTCCTCTAAACTGTGACCTGCTGTGCTGACTCGCTGGCTGCTCGGCCAAACAAACTAATGTGGAGGCAGTGCAGCCAGTGGAGCCTCTGTTTTTACACTTCTTCATGTTTACATAGATTATACGTTCTGTGGGAATGATCCCATTACTGAGCTCATTACTGGGATGCATTACACTGTACATATCATTCATCTTTAAAGAGGAAAGTTTAGGGTGGGAAGCCCACACAGTCATTAAAGTGAGCAGATCTATGTGTGGTTAGAAACATCTCACTGAACTGAAGCTGGTAAAGTTTCCCTCTTTTTTTCAGACACAATGTGTTTGTGACAGAAGGAAAGAAGCTGCTACTGATGTCAAAGGAGGCTTTCTGAAAGATTCTTCAAATCTTCCAGTTTTTGGTCCAAAAACAGACAAAATGTGCAACTTTAGTCTCCAACAGCATCGTGTGAACAAATTGAGGCTGCACCTGATTGTTAGAGTCTGTTTCCTTATGATATCAACATTTGGTTTGAATAGTGGACTTTTTTAGCATGTTCTCTCTGTGCATGTGTGGGTTTTGTCCGACTTCCTCCCACAGTTTAAAAACATGTTCATTATGCTGATTGGTCACTTCAAATCCCGCCTTAAGCAGGGTACACAGATGACGATAGTCGGGCTGATTTTGTCCTGACTTTCCGTCTTCCTGACCAAGGACAGACAACACCAGATTATCTTCTTTTATCAGATTATCCTATCAGATCATTCTGTGGTCTGAGGTGTGTTCAGAGTGAATTTTTCCTGATGATTGCCTTCAAAATGGATCGGGCAGATAATCGTAAATATTAAACTTGTTCAGTATTTACAACCAAAAATCTTCACGTGGGGAAAGCCGACAACTCCTGAGTCACGACTCCATGAGTTGTGAAGTAGAATGGAATGTAGCCAATCAGGAGGTGAGCTGAGTGAGGAACAAGGAAGCAGACATAAACAAATCATCTCCAGGATTTTTTCCAGTCTTATATTTTTTGGTTTAAGAATTTTCTGTTAAAAATAGTCCCAAGTCCACCATCATTCCCTCTTCTATGTCTTCTTCCATGTTGTGATTGGTGTTAGCCGGTTGCTGCTATCTCTTGCTATGTTTCTTCTTCTACATTTTTGTTAGATAACATTTGGTCATGTGAGACTTCTGTCTTGGAGGTCTAGATTCTTGATCGGTGGTGGGACAGAATGGTTCTGTGTGTGATGAGCTGTGTTGAGATTATCGGAGCACACCACACAGTATTAAAACTGTTCAATGTCTGATTTTTGATCTTCATGTGTGGGCTCTCTGACAAATCAAACATCTCTTCACATTTAGGAAATCCTTATGTGAGGACCCCACTTTACAAGCACCACAGGTGTAGACACTATAAGCAAACACTCAGTGGTTCTGTTCTGGTCTACAGCAGCATCTCATTTACTGTGAACTAATGCTGCACAATTAATCTAATCGCAATCTCAATCGTGATTTGAGAACCCGCAATTATGTACTCCCACGAAAGGCTGCGATTTGCAATTTAAATGGCTAATTGTGTATTTGTTTACAAATGTTACAACCTCTAATGCTGTCAGCTGCTCTGACTCTGTGTGTGTGTGTGTGTGTGTGTATGTGCAGCGCAGCTATGACGGTAAACAAGAACAAACCAAACATTGGGGCTGTCATAAAAATGCTCTTGTTTCTCTTTGACACTAAAGCACCCTGACAGACATGTTCTTTATGGTCCTTATCAACAGCTCAAAAAGTTTAAGATAAAGTAGAAGTCTTATCAGTTTAACTTCAAAAATTCTGTTTTCTATCTGGCACTTTCAAAGAGTTTGCTTTACATCTTCTCCTGAAACATTTACGAAGCCAAGACAGCTTTTTATTCACACGCAGATAAAAATATTGTGGTGGAGATGTTGGTAAAGCATGCTGCTCTTCAACAATAATACTCTGATCAATTCTTGCTTTATATGGTTTACACTAGTCCTGCCAGCACGCAGCAGAAGCATTGATATGGGTCCTCACTATAGTGACGACCTGCAGTACCAGGGTTAATAACTATATTTTTCTCAGGACACTACCACCTAAAAGAAAATAAATGCCCTCTTTTTGAGGAAGACAGGACGCTGATGGGTGATCCACATTAACTTTTCACTGGGAGAGAGAGATGCATGGTCATTAATGCTTGAGAAGTTGTTTGACTTTCACCTGGGGAAAGTTGAGAATCGTCTTTCACTGTAACTCCATCTTACTCCAATAAAAAACATCAATTGTTTCAGGTATGTGCTATAAACAGGGAATAAGTTAACACCCGCCAAGCGCCAGTGGTGGGTAAAAAAAATGGTTTGGCATGTAAAACAAAATCCAGCACCCGCCAGTGGCCGTTGGATTAATTGGCCTGTTTTTTTTTGCGCGCTAAGTTTGTCCTGTGTGGCTTCCCGTCAGAGGGACTTGGAAGTTTACATGTGCAGTGCGTAGTCTCCCAGTGTGAATGTGAATCTTTTCCGTGAAAATGTGGACACATCCCCGGCGTCAGAGAACCTGAGCCTCCCGCACCAGCAACACCGGTGTGCAAAAAAAAGCGAGAAACTGAAGCTGCTGGCGAAGGAGGAGAGAGAGAGAGAGAGAGAGAGGGGCCGTCAGAGCGAACCTTCAAAGAAAAGTGGCGAGTGGACGAGGCGGGCAAGGCTCATTTATGGCTAAAGTATGATGCTAATAGCAAAAAGATGAGCTGCAGCCTTTGCGCTATGCATGCAAGTCAGACTCAGATTCTGATACGGATGTGATAGTGAGTCTGTGAGCTTGATAATCAGAGGCACGCTGAATGTGGGGCAGTTCTGTTCATAATTTCCCATATTGCACTTTTTATTATAGTGTAGTTTTTTCATGCTATGTTTGACACATGTTTGAACAAAAGTTGCACTAAATTAAACAAATAGTACAAACTGTAAAACTGTGTGATGCTTTCAAGCAAGACATTTTTTCATTTGTTAATGTAGCCAGGATCTAATGGGTTAAAGAAACTTTGGTGATGTTATTATTTCAAAGTGAGAAAAAAAGTGTATTTTTCAGTTAAAAAATACATTATAATTTTTTAGCCGGTGGAAAAAATGGCTAGTAGAATTTTGGAGTCTACTAGCCAATGGCCGGTGAGTCAGAATCCTAGTTTTACACCCTGGCTATAAATAAGGATCTATAGGCTATAGAATTCATGACAAAGTAAATAAATAAAAACCGAACAAAACTAAAGAATCTAAAAAAAAAAAAAAAAAAAAAAAAAAAAAACACCATTTAAAACAAACACTAACCAGTATACTATGGTGTGCTGAAAACAGTACTGTACACAATTTTTCTATTTTATACATTTAAAAAAAAAAATTCTTAATTGACATAACTAGCATTAATCTCTGCATGTTTCTTTACAGCAAAGCATTGTCCAAGATGATTGCAATTTCACCAAATCTTGCAGCACTGCTATGAATGTTAGATTCATTATGGAATCTAGAGACAGGTCAGATAATGTTTTGCATGATGTTAAAAGCTGTGATTTACAACACGTTTCTGGTAGCACGATTGACATCACACATTCATCAGTGTGACTATTGTGCATGCACACAAAACAATCAGTCATCTTGTTCACTCTAAGCCTGAGCTTTAAGCATCTCTTGTTTTATCACCTGAACACTCTTAATGGGACCATGAGTTACGAGGCCAGCACTGAATGAAAGCTGAAACTACAGGATCAGACCATAAACTTCTTAAATATCTGTTACTTCACTGAGCTGGTAAACAAGCAGAGAAACAGAGCCGTTTCCTTTCATTTGCGTTACATTTAGAGCACTGATCCAGTGGTGCAGTCGCCCCCTGCTGGCCATCAGACAGCATGCAGCGCTCCTCATTAATGTCCAGTCTACAGTCTAAAACTCTCTGTCTAACAGACACAACTTTCTGATAACCCTGCAGGGTAATCAAACATTGGACCACAACCAACACAAACTGCTGCTGTGGAGAAGTTAAATTAGAAACTTTTACTTGACCTTTTCCAGCCCTGGAAGTGAGAAACATGTGTCTTCCCTGCGTGGTTTGTGTGACTCAGTAAGCAGCAGAGACAGGCGGACAATGAGGAGAGCTGGATGATGCTCCAAAGGTCAGGAGGTTGATTTAAATTTGTTAGGTCCAGATTCAGCACAGTGCTGCACCCAATCGCCCTTTCATGATGAAATCATCATTTTGACTCAACTCATTTAGGTCCTTTTCCACAATCTGACAGCAGATAGTTAAGACATTGTGATGAGGGGAGGGGATGGAGGAAAGCAGAGTCATCTTACTGGAACCACAATATTTCTCTTCAACTGAGCATTAATTATAATTAAAACTGTGTCACAGTGAGAGGAGGTCTGACTGCTAAATCAGCTGCTTGAGGAGCTGAGGATAAATGCACAGACAGAAAAAGGAGGGAATATTTTGATCATGGCAGTTTGTCACTCACTGATGAGCCCATTATTTTGCTCTTTCTGCTCCCGCTCTGTTTATCAGATCACGTCCCCCCACAGCAGTCACATGTCTGAGTGCACTGGATAAGACTGAGTTTACTTTGAATTACAGAGTACGAATGTTTGGGCTTAAGGCTGACACATTTAATGCTATTACAGCATCTCATGTGAGTCAGACTGAGCTGCTGTTTATTCTGTTAATGATGCTGTTTACTGAATAGCAGAAAGTTGTCATGAGAGAGGTGCATAGTAACTGAGCTAATGAACACAATGTTGGTACAAGCCTCAGTAGGATGATGGTCTCTAACCAAACCTGTGTCCATGATTTCTTCTGTGGCCTCTAAACCACAACTTTGGATAACCTCAAACCTTAAACAACGATTTTTAAACTGCAGGAGAAACAAGATTAACATTCTTTGTTTGTTGCACATTTAAAACCAGCAGACTGTAAATGCTTGAAGTGATTTACAGTCAGTTCCTGCAGCTGTGACTCTGCCTCAGGACACAATTAACAGGATTTTAATGACCGATGCTATAAAAATCAGGAACATCACTAAAGCTAAGTATTATAAATCATTTGGATATTTATATCCTTGAGCATCATTTCAAGGCCACAGCCTACCTGAGTATTGTTGCTGACCATGTCCATCCCTTTATGACCACAGTGTACCCATCTTCTGATGGCTACTTCCAGCAGGATAACGCTCCATGTCATAAAGCTGGAATCATCTCAGACTGGTTTCTTGAACATGACAATGAGTTCACTGTACTCAAATGTCCTCCACAGTCTCCAGATCTCAGTCCAACAGAGCATCTTTGGGATGAGGTGGAACGGGAGATTCTCATCATGGATGTGCAGCTGACAAATCTGCAGCAACTGCATGATGCTATCATGTCAATATGGACCAAACTCTCTGAGGAATGTTTTCAGTACCTTGTTATGCCACAAAGGATTAAGACAGTTCTGAAGAAAAAGGGGGTCCAAACCTGGTACTAGCAAGTAAAATGAGATGATACTGCTCCCCTGTTCTACAGATAACTGCTGACTTCCAGCCTGTTACTGTGGTTACCAACACATGCGGTCATATGGCTATCATTAAAGGTGTAAGGCTCCATCAAGTAGCAGGACGAGACATCTCATCGCATAGGAATAAGAGACATGAACAACAGACTACATTTAGAAATAAAATCCTGAAATCCTTTATACAGCTCCAATTACAGACCTCAAAGGAGATTACTATTTTATTTTGCTCTATTTTCTGGCTCCAAATCAGAGCCTGAGTTAAAATAAAGCATGAAAACAGCCGCTGTCATAATCACAGTACGACATCTCTGTGACTCAGCATGAGACGTCTCCTCTGTTAGAGATCTGTCACAACAAATTCACCAATTACAGGAATATAAGTTTCAGAGGAGTGTTTCAGGCAGTCTGATAAACTTTTCATTTAGCCCAGTTTAAGAAAAAAAACAGGAGAAAAGTTGTATACATATTTATCATTTATTGATATTTAGATATTATATTAAAAAATCCTGAGTAGTTTTTTTGAAGTGAGTTTTCTGATAAATCCATCCTGATGATGGAATAGTTTGAGAGCAGACGATGAGAGAGCATCAGAAGGGATCCTAACGTGGACTCTAGTGATGGAGGGTCAGCATCTGATCAGTGTAAATGAAAAGGCTTTTTATTATTCAGGACCATTAGGGAGGATCGATACCTGACGTAACATCTTATCTGAAACCCCACAGGCTCCTTCAGCATCAGACTGCAGTCATTAGTGCCACACACACAAATACACAGAGGCGAGGCAGACACACAATAAACACACAGGCATTAAAGGACACAAGAGAGACACAAACTCAAACACACATCTGCAGGATACTGAGGTACTAATGTAATTATGAAGTCTAAATGTTCCTGTGTTAATGCAGTTTGAACTGCCAGCAGTGAAGATCCATACTAACTCAATATGAGGACATTAGACAGGAGACAGTGTGTGTTTGTGTGTGTGTTTATGTCTGTGTGTATATTCATGTGTGCAGCAGATTTATGTGAAGTCGGTGTGTTTCTAGGACAAGCAGAGGTTTTCTGTCTCATATTCAAGCATCAGTCTGATCACTTGGAGTTTTACTTAACCTTCACTTTAACAGGATCATTCCCACTGACGCACACCAATTCAAAAAATCTGATCTTTACTGCAAAAATAAACTCCTTTCATTTCAGTCTGAATGTGCTCTCTGCTCCGCCTTCCACCTGTCAGCTAATCAGTTTTCATTCTAGTCCATGTTTGTGCTTCCATTTATGCCAGAGCATGACACCTAAATCAGCACAAGAGCAGGCCGAGCAGGACAGGAAGTAAGGCGCAGTTAACATCAGTTAAACTCTTGGTTGATTTTCAAAATAAAAAAAACTCCACGTTTTCAGCAGATGGTAATTCACAGAACTACTAAAGACCAGCATTTCATGAAAAACACTGTTTGATAGTCACTGCTAGCTATTTGCTGATTATTTATGTAGTCCAGGGTCATCAGCTACATTAGTCCAAGGGCCACTTTTTTTCCCCACAGACCCTTTGAGGGCCAGATGCTCTCATGAAATAAATAAAATGATTATTGTATCCTCAGTAATATATTATTATTTGATGTACTCATTTTCATTCCAACTTTGTTATAGTTTAGTATTTGTCAGTGTTTGTCAGACTCATTTTACCTGTACTTCAGCAAGCGATTACAGTATTTTAGGCTTCATCTTTGAGAGTCTGTCGAGCTGTCTGTCAGCATCAGCTGCAGTATGGTAGGTTTGTGGAAAACACTGTCAGGAGAAAGGCCTTCTGAATATATTCAAAGTTTTAAAAACGTCACTCTCAGAGAGCCTTAAGAGGAAAGCTGATGCAGAAAAGCTTTAATGAAGAATAGACTGAGAAGTCTGTATTTGCAGTACCTGTGGAACTTATTGCTGCTAAAGAAAATCATCTGAGGCGTCACCACTAGAGTTTAAACCCGGGACACGGGATTCCTGGGAAATCTGATAAAAACAGTTTCTTGATTCCAGTGAAAGGATGTGTCGGGAAACGGGGGGGAAAAAAATCGTGCCTCTATTACAGTGTTACGGTAATGTTAATGTAGGCTGCGGTGCTTCACTGTAGATACGGTAACACAGAGACTCGCTTACGCAGCAGTTGCCATTGGCAGCTGCAGCCCTGTCTGTTGCAGTGCGCGTTGCGCACTCTGCCATGTTTTTTTTTTCATTTAGTTTTGTGTCTGTAAAACAGAAACATATTCCTGCTCTAATGAAGAAAAATTTTGTTGAATACAAATTCCAATCATTAATTATTTCCGTTTGCAGCTGAAATCTCAACAGCCACAGAATAGACTTTTGTTTAAAGTAATGGTTGAGGGAATCCTTGAACGGGTTACTGTAGCAGATTTCATTAGTTTATATAATAGAGCTGTAATCTGAATCATTAAATGGTCTACTTTAACCATTTTTATGAAGCTAAAATTGCCGCCAGGGTGTATTTTTCTGTTGCAGCGCGATGCTCAGTTATGTGCCGTTTTCTTTCGTTCAGTGTAACCTCTAGGTTAGGTGTTAAAGAAATACGCCTGCCCTGCTCTAAAAATGGAATATTTCGTTAACTACTAATTATAATAGCTTATTGTTCCTGTTTGCAGCCTAAATCTCAACAGCCACAGAGGAATGCATTTTACATAATGGTTTAGGTAATCATTAAATGGTTTACTTCATCGTATTTCGTTAGGGAGTTCTGTCAACTATTAGTTTCATTAGGGTTGCTTTTTGCTGCGCAAAGCTTTTCAGAAGATCAGTTACAGACAGTGTGTTTGGCTTTTCACAATTAGCGTTGTCAGATGTGACTCCTGAGTCCCGACACGCACGGAGCTCTCTTTCATCATTCATAGCCTGTGCTGATGGACAAAAACTGTGTTCCTGCGCCCTAATAATGATAAATATAATGTGCAAAAAATGTCATCTTTGGATTTAGGAACAAATTGGCTAATTGGCTTAGCTGCAAAAAAAAAAAAAACCCCACAAAAAAAAAACCCACACAATTTCCTGGGATTCCCGGATAATTAATTGTATTTCCCGGGATCTGATCCCTCTAACTTTTGGGGAAAATATTAAACCCTAGTCACCACAACACAAAGGATGCAGGCTTCAAGAATAAAGTAACAGAGTAGAGCTGGGTGATCATGGCAAAAATCAAAATCAAGATTCATTCAACCTACCTTGACTTCAGATAACACTCGATTATCCCACTCTCAACTCAGTTTAATTTGTCTCATTTGTATAATTCTGCGCTTCTTTTTTTGTGCCATGTACTGTTAATATTCAGTAACATGATGGCGCTCCAAGTGTTGAAAATGATCAGATGTGTTACCTTTAGACACAGACTATTTTTGTGTTTGCATTAGACTACTTTTTGGTGGATGCCATCCTTATTGTCGCCAAAGTGTGTCCAAATAATTTGGTTAGCCTTCACAGCAGTTTTAAAAACAGCTAGAAGCTCTAAATGTCAGTTTCAATTATTTTTTGATTCATCGCCCAGCCCTATGACTGAACTTCTTCTTTCTTCTGTTATAAATTTGGGGCCAGATGGAAAGCCCTGGTAGGCCGGATTTAGCCCGCCTGCCACCAGTTGACATTTATTGGAATGGTCCATCGCTGCTGCAGACAGTTGGAGACAGATATCCATTTAATGACTATGCAAAGTTGTAGACAAGTTAAATATGACACAAAAATGGATATGGTCTATGTTTATATCCAAGTTTTACCAGCAAAGTTTGCAATTAGCCTCATTTTCTGTTTATTTTATTGTAAAAGTTCCTCCCAGGGGGTCTCTGTTTATCATAGTTCTAAATTTCACAGCTTCTTACACTTTCCCAGTTTATTTAAAAGGTTATCATGTTATTATCTGAGTTTCCTGTCATTTAATGGCAAAGGTAAACATCTTTCAGACTCCCTATGACCAATGTCTGGTGGTTTTGCCACACTTTTCACCCATGCGATTGTGGTCATGTGATTTTCATTGTGTTGTCTGAGCTGTGTGGGTCCTTGGGGAGCTTCAGGCTGCTTACTGATGTCATCAAAGATAGGCATGTTTCCTGTCCCTGTCCCTTTTTTATAGGCATGTGTTCAGGTGTTCAAGAGTTAACATGTTGCCTGCTTGTTTTTTTTTGTTTGTTTTTGGAGATTTTTTGTTAATGATTTCCTAATTATTCACTAATTATAGAGGCTTACTACAGGGTCTGCCCATGATAGCTTTTATTGTTTTGTGAGACGTTGTATATGTGAAAACAACAGAGGAGTACTTCATGTTAAGTCCATCTGTAAATTGTTGATCTGTATACAGGTCACTGCACTCCTGCCCAATGCTCATCACTTCAGCTGTTTGTAATGCAGAACTGCAGGCTGAAAACTCACCACAGTCCCCATCCCTGTGCTGCTGTTCACTCTTTTATTCCTGCCTAAAGACCCCCACAGAAGAAACATCAATCTGTCTATACCATGTGATGTGGGGGTTTTATTATTGTGGCATAAACTTCCACAGTTGCTTTGTTTTCATCTTCAAAGTAAAACAAGCTCCACAAGCTGTTGCATTCCTGGAGTCACACAGAGTAAAACACACTCCACACACATTTCAAGTCAGTGTGCTTTAGTCTCATTGGGGTTAATTCTCAGTGTATAAAAACAAACATAAAACACACCCACTGACTGTCAGCACTGATGAACACAGTCCAACTCAAGCAAAAGCACCCAATACATCCAACGCTTACAACTCCCACACTGCAAAAAGACTCCAACAGACTGAAGAAGCACCACCATATCTCTGAGAAAAAAAAACACACATCCAGCAGGAGGGAATGTGTTTACTGGATTAAGTTTGTCCAGTCTGCTGGGAGGACTTTCACCTCTCTTTGCTCCTCAGGATCCAGAACATTGCCTTTTGATTTATCCAGGTACTCACAGCAGCACCTACAACAAACAGAGCTTTTATAATGACACAGGTCTACTTCCATTACTTTATACAGGGAACCAATGAGATCCAGGTTTGTTTCTAAGAGTTCAACAATGTGATGGTTTCTAAAAAAATCTTTATAGAAGACTCACATCCTTAACTTTAATTTGGGCTCAGAAACTTGTGGAGTTTTAATAGTGCCCTGATTACTCATGTGGACAGATATCTCAATCTGTCATCAACATCAGTATGTGGATATTCTGCAGAACACAAATGAATCTCGGCTGTGATTGTTTTTACCTCAATAAGAGCAAAGATATTCCTAGACATGAGCAATTTGCCGCTTCTTGTATTCTACTTTCTTAATCATCACCGTGTTGTGTAAAATACTTGATTCTGATTGGTTAAAACCTCCAGACAGCCCGAGGACAACTGTTCTGCAGATATGGAGCAACGATGAAGCAAACAATCCATGAAAGACCGTTCTAAATACATTTTACTTCAGCTCATTGACATCGGGGCAAAGGAGCAAAGAAGTTCACTATTGTTAGCATGTACAATTGGTAAGCTAAACACCATGGGTATTTTATATTTATATATACATATATATACATATATATATATATATATATATATATATATATATATATATATATATATATATATGTATTTGTGTGTGTGTGTGTGTTAGTGTGTGTGTGTGTGTGTGTGTGTGTGTATATATATAAATACGCCAGCCAGGTAATCAGGCCAGGACCAAAGTCAAGAAGGTCATCAGGAGATCCACCATTGGACTTTTGGCACAAGAGGGGAAATAACATGTCAAGATGTCAGGTACAAATATAAGACCTCTGATTAAGTTGACCAACCTGCCCCTAACCAAAGGCAGGAAGGAGACAGGTATTCGAATATATACGAACGACTAACGGGTCATTTTATATTTGTTTGAATTTGATCTTTTGAAAAAGTGACAGGCCTATTGGACAGAGAGGGAGAGATTTCATGAGAGCAACAGTACACTAAGTACTATTCCCAGGCTCCTGGACAAAGGGGAGATAGAGGTCCCAGGACCAAAAACAACCAGGTCCATAAAAATCCAGGACCCAAGAGACCCCCTACCCAATGGCAGTTTAAGAAGAGGTCAACACTCTTCTTTAGGAGCAGGAGAAGGGTAAGATGCAGTTCAAAATTAGACCCCAGTAACAACAAAATCATTGAGCTGCAAGAAAGAGTTAAGGTGGAAAGCAGCACCTGCTGTACGTTGAGAGAAGTTTTCAAAACCTGCTTTCATGTCAGAGTCTCCAAACTCCAAAAAAGTTGCTAGATTTGTCACTAGATCACTTATTTAAAAAAAGAGTCATTAGAGAGGTCTGAAACGATGATAAATTGGCAACATGGACTATGCGTGTTCAGTTGTTTGATCTGACGTTTTTAGTGCACTGAAACACATTAAATGTGATACGTTCAGCAGTTAAGGGTTAAAAACAGCATCAATAATGGTTAGGATGTGTTCACCTCTCCTGGTTTTTTGTTTTAGCTCCTCTAAATGCTGTGTTCAAAGTGCTTGCATTAGTTAGTCAGATTATCACAGAGACCAGATCAAGACAAAAAGCTTCAGCAAAACGTAAATTAAAGGTGGATTAACTCATTGATAATGAAATTTATCCCCATTCAAGTATGGATACTTTGTTCCAGATCTTTATAATCTGAACAGATCTTCTTCCTGCTTGACTCCCAGCATCATCACCTCACAACTGCTAATAGTGGTGCTAACAACATGCATAGAGAGACAGCAGTAACTTGGCAGAGGGAGAAACTGACAGCCGGGTTAAAAGAGGAAGACGAAGGGTTAATGTCAGACAGCGGTGAAGAAGTCAGAGGCAGATGCACTAAAGCCAAAAACCCAAAAAGAAGAAAGAAAAAGCTCAAACAAGGCCAGATCCTACTGATGAATGTGGATGAATACAGATCAGTGCAGAACAAACACACATCACACTGATCCTCATGTTCACAGGAAAGGCAGGGAGCAGAGTGATGGTGTCATTGCGCCCTCTGGTGGATAAAAAGTTCAACAGCTGCCATAAAAAACAGCAGCACTACATAAAGGAGGAGCTCAATGATGGCTGACGGCCTCTGACGGATGTTTACCCCACACATCCAACATGAGAACTCAACCCCAGCATGTGTGCGAGTGCTTTGATGGTCTTACTTTTCATGGTGCCACCCTCTTCCTCATCCTCATCGTCAGAGTTGATGACCATGGTGCCCAGCTGCGACTGCATGGTCCCCGTGTCCTCGTGTTCGATCATGGTGCGCGCCGTACCACTGAGTGAGCCTGCTAATGAGCCAGCAGCCCGGATCGTTCCCAAGTCACCTGTTCCTGCTCGAACCATCGTCCCCTGGTCGACCTCATCTTCGTCCTGAAACAGCAGCAGAAGGTAAAGTCTCATCAAGTGCACCTCAACCGTGCACTGGTGTTGTGGTTACCACGGGAAGAAACTCATGATACAAACTTTTCTTCTCCAGCCTGAAACATCAAACTCCCAACATCGGACACATAATTCAAATTTTCCATCCAAGTTTAAAAGAAACTGAACCGTTAACAACCTCCTTGTATAACTTTTGTAATGACTTTCCATCTTGCTTGCTATGATTTTTGACTTTTATTGCCAAATTGGTCCAAGTTTAGGAGAGTAGGATCTCAGAAAACAACGGCTCGTATATGACGATGACTAACAAGATTTCATGGATCGTCAAGTAAGGGAAGGACAGTCCAGACTTCTGTTTCTGCCCCCTGATGCATTAGAAGATCACTCAACAGGCATTATAAATAAAAACCAGAGGAGGACTTGGTTTTTATTGCACAGACCAACCTTACACCAGCAGATCTGGAGAGGTTAATGTTGTTAGTTATTTTTTGGGGGGTCTTTTACACCTTTATTTAGAGAGGACAGGAGCGTGGAATGACATGCAGTGAATAGGCCTCTGGCTGGAAGCTAACGCGCGCCGGCTATAGAGCGCACAACTTAAAGAGCATATTCAAGGTTAAATATTAACATTGTCTGATGAGGTCTGTAGATTAAGTCAATCACTGATTTTATATCTCATACAACATAAAAGGCTCAAATTCAGAGGAGGAAATGTTTGTTTTCAGTAGAGCTGTTTAAAATGCTCTCATTTTTTCAACATGGCGTCATGTGATGTAGCAAAGGGGACTCTGGTTCTCTGACTCACTTTGATCCAGTGTGTAAAACAGGCTGTAGTGAGCGACAGCGGGCGTTTCAGGTCGTGTTTGTTGCGTTTCTTCAGTGTACTATTTAATTTGACCGTTCATTCAAAGGGTCAAATACTGTGTTTGTGCTGGATACAGAAATACCACCTTAACAGGTCATGGAGTCCACTCTTTCTTCAACAGGAGGAAAAAATGGAGGTAGCTTTGTGTTTAGGTTTGTTTTGAACAGGTGAAGAGACGGGACTTTATTTCTGCATCGCTCACAAAAAACACGCTCCTCTGTGGAGCCCATCTTCAGCAGGAAGATCATGTTCCTGGTGATATGATGGAGTTCAGGATGGGAGACCAGAGCCAGGTCCAGGTGAGACTAACGACGGGAGAGATCCCGTCAATACAGCCAGCTGCAGCCTCACTAGCCAGGCTCAAACAAACAGCAGACACACCAACAGGGAGGGATGGGATCTATGTGAGCTGGGGCTCTGGTTATCTAACATCAGATACACACTAACTGTAAAGATTTTATTATTTGACCTGCAGGAATCCTCTGTTACGTTCTCTTATTTGTGCTGCGTGATGGAAACAGGACAGGATGTGTGGACTTAAAGACAGAACAGGAGGAATGTTGGTAAACAGAAGCTGATCGTCTTTCAGTCCTCTGTCCCAATAAAACACACTTTCACAGTATCAGCAAATGCACTGATTAAACTGTGGAGTGTGTGTTTGTGTGTTTGTGTGTATGTGTGTGTGTGTGTGTAGACTACTCAGTGAACTTGTATTCTACTCTTAATATCAGGAACATACTGCACCACTTTATTTATATGACATGAGCGCTGGGCTGCATCAGGACTAAAATATGAAGACAGCTGTGCTGCTGTCACACATACGTCTCTCTTTCTCTCACACCACGTGGTGAAACAGTTCAGATTTGGCGTTTTTGCAGCTGAATGGTTTATGATCAGCTTATTTGTTCTGAAGTCATTGTTTCTGATTTCAAACTTTAAATCTGCTGATGTGAACACAGCATTAGGCTACATATGGCAAACTAACAGCGCTCACTCAGCAGGACACCTGCTCCGTTCTCCACTGGTTCTCCTCACACCACAGCTCAGCTGCTCTCCTCTGGATGTTCTTCCTCCTGATCCTGTCCTGTTCCTGCTCTCCATCTGGACTAACAGGTCCATCATTATCAGCCTGAGGACCATCATACGTATAGAAGACAGATTTTCTTCCTCTTCATTGACAGCAGTGACAGTCTGATCCATGTTTATTAATGTTAAACAGAGGCAGACTCAGCAGGACTCCCCTCTGTGACCTCACCTTCAGATGACAGTTTAGAATGACAGAAGTAAACGCAAACGGACTAAAATGTCTCCTGGAGACTCTGTGCCTTTCAAAATATCATTTTTAAACTATTTTTCAATGAATTGCTGAACTGTTGTCTTCGACCTGCACTATGCTCTTTAACTACACGAGGCTAAACCCCAAAGAGAGGATCATTTTTAGCTCTTCATGCTGGATTACTGCAGCTAACACTCCATCAAAAATCTACAGCCTGTCCAAAACTGCAGCAGCAGTGTCTTTAAAAAGCTCTCATAACCCTTGGATCTCTTTTTAAAGTCCCTGTGAGGACTTTATAAGTGATCTTCAAATACTCTCACTTCTATGTATTTGCCTGTTCATAATACACCTTTTAAAATGAGCAAAAATCTGACATTTCTCAGTTCTATTTCACAGCATCCTCCGAGGAGCTGGTCAATCAATTTACAAGAAGGAGAGCAGAAGTCTCCATGACAACACCACACCAGCCAGCAAAGTTTATCAGTGAGAAGAGAGATCTTTTTTTTCCTCTGCTGAAAAGGATTCAGGGATTTATTTTGTAGCGTTGATGGACACATCTTTCATGTCAAAAATGATGTATTAGTATCTTTTATCCTGCTCTTGAATGATTGATGAGAGTTCAGTTTAGGGCTGCCACATACCATTATTTTGATAATCGACTAGTCACCGATTATTTTTTGTGATTAGTCGACTATTCAGATCATACATAAATTGCAGCTTATTGCACCAGCATACAGCTAACATCATTAGCTTCCAGCTTCAAGTGTTTAAGGTATGTACTAACTAAAAATGAAGACAGTTAATATCATAGTTCATTCAGCTTTAATGAACTTTGTAGCTTGTAGCAGCATTTCTGACATTTTTTTAATGTACCAATTTTCTATTCAAACATGACATCACTATTAAGTAGGTAGCTCCCTGTTGATGTTAATGAATGTTCAACAACCAACATTACTCTGTTGCACTGTAATTACTGTATATTAATCCATTACCCTTTTTATCCTTAACACTGTCACTTTAATATTAATATCACTGTCATTTTTTCCTTCTCTGCACTGCATAACAAGCTTGCCTGAATGACATTACTCAACACTGTAAATAGCTCATACTGTTGCTGCTACTGGATGGACACTGTTTCTGATTTTTGTTTTGTTTATTATATGTCACCCTTGCCTTGTCCTAATATATGACCCCAATGCATGCTACTACCCTTGTTCTCACCCTGTATTGCTGCAATACCTGAATTTCCCCTCTGGGGATCAATAAAGGATTATCTTATCTTATCTTATCTTAATGTTAGCAGCCAACTAGCCAATTAGCTTACCCAGATTGTCATTCTTCGTCAGAAAATAAATAAGCCACGGCGTGCTGTCTTTTCAGACTCTCGTGCGTCGCCGTCGTACTGTCATGGAAGGACATTTCTGCTTTGCAGATTTTGCATTGCACACTTTTCTCCTTTATTTTGGAAAAATGCTCCCAAACTTTTGAGCTCTGTTGCCGGCTAGCCATGATACTGTTGGGCATAACTTTTCCAGTGACATCACGGGTTACCCCGGTTACCACTTCTGCACGTATGCGTCAAGGACAGAACAGCAGACGAGACAGGTGAAAGTACAGCGGCAGTTTAAAAAAATATTAAAACGACGACGTCGATTATTAAATAAGTCGCCGACGAATTTGATCGTCGACGACATCGTGACTAGTCGACTAATATTGGCAGCCCTAGTTCAGTTTGACTTCTCTTTTTAAATATAATCCAGCACCTCTTTAATACATTCTCATTATTCTTGAGTTTAAAAATGTGCCATCTACATAACAATTTTGTAGTTTCTTATACTCTAAGCCTCGTCTTCACAACAGTGATTCCCATCCAGGTGAACCCAACACTGATTATCATGCTCAGTTTGAAAACCTCACACTTTTCATTAATGTCTCCTCGTCTATAGCTGGTTTATGGATGAGTTTGTCTCGTTGGAAAAGGATGGATGAAAAGGAAGAGGATAAAATATTAAAGAACATAAGAACACCGACCACCAGTGCCATGATTGATCTGAAGCAGCAAATGAAAGCACTGAACTTGTAGAGAAACATGAGAGGCCTCACTTTGTAAAAAGAATTCATTGAAAAAAGTATAAAAACCTCCAGTTAGAAAAACTGCATCTCAACAAGGAAGACTCAGCAAAAAGGCACAACACCAGTGAGAAGAAAGTAAAAACCAAGTTTATGAAAACACTGACGCAAGAGTTGTGTGATCTAACTCACTTGTACAATCATTTCACTTTTATTTCTATCAAAACCGTCAGATTTGAGTTGCTCGCTCTGAATTTTATGGTAAAACTGTGGATTCCTAACAAACCATTCTGTAGAAGATCATGAATTTGGAGATTAAAATAAATAATAAATTAAAACGCATGTTTTTGCTTGTAGGACTTCCTTCAGTTGCATGTTTTGTGTGAGTTAGAGCATGTAATAAAGATGCAGAACAGGAAGAGGTAGCTCTAACGCTGACATCCAAGGATTGGGATGAAGATTTTTCAGTGAGTTTAAGAAGGATTTACTTCAAACTCAGCTTTAAGCGCCTGATGACAGCAGCTGTCAGCTTAAGGATCTGACACTCTCCTCCATGTTTCCCACTCATTTGTGTGTTTGAGTTCGTACCGAGTTGTCGTCTTCGTCTCCCTCCTGTTCCCTCTGCTCCGCCTCCTCTTGTCTCTTCAGTTTGATCTCCATGGCGTCCGTGATAAGGGCTCTGAGGATGGAATTGGGTTTGGCTGACTTGATGAAGGGATGCTGGAGGGCACAGATAGGAGGAGAGAGAAAGGTTAGGCTGATGAGAGGAGAAAAGTGCAAACACATTTTGTTTCTACCTCAGCAGAACACAGACTGCCTGCTGAATCCAGCGACTTTCCAGCCTTTACTAATCCTGGTTCTAGCTAAAGAAAACAGGAATGCAAACATTTTTCATTGCAGCTAAACTAGCTGAAAATATGATTTACCTGTAACAGCTGTGTAGCAGTCGCTCTGTGTTCTGGGTTTTTCACCAAACATTGGCTGACAAAGTCTCTGAAGCCCTGAGACCACTGGGCTGGAGTCCTGAATGTTGGAGGAGGGTTGGTGGGAATCATGAAGATGGCCTGGAACAAGAAACATAACTCAAGACACCAAAGACAGAAAGAAAACATCCAAAACTCAACAAAATAGAACCGCTTCACAAACACATGAAGCTCTGTCGACTGTCTCACCCTCATGGGATGTATGTCAGCGTAAGGCGGCTTCCCCTCCGCCATCTCTAGAGCCGTTATTCCCAGAGACCAAATATCAGCCACACAGTTGTAACCAATCTCCTGAATGACCTCTGGAGCCATCCAGAACGGCGTGCCGATGACGGTGTTCCTTTTTGCCATGGTGTCCTGAGGAAGAGAGGAGGAAAAGGAAATAAGGAAATAAGGAGACAGATTGTCAAGTTAAACATCAGAAGAACAGAGAACGGGTTCATTTCGGTCTGTTGATGATAATCTCATGATACCATTTTTACACCACAGTATTACACCACACTGTGCTAACCAGGAATGTACTGTGAAAAAAGGCAATATTG
This sequence comes from Labroides dimidiatus, assembly GCA_030710495.1. Lineage (NCBI taxonomy): Eukaryota > Metazoa > Chordata > Actinopteri > Labriformes > Labridae > Labroides > Labroides dimidiatus. The sequence continues at coordinate 36,868,280 of CM061143.1, read as the reverse complement.
TGAAAAAAATGAAAACTGTGATTGATTTGAACAGCACATACTGGATTTTAGTCCATAACTTGTAGAATGACAGAAGGTTCATTTTACAGTATAGTCTCTGACTGTTACTGTGGGTATTGCATTAATTTAAGGTATATGTCCACGTTACTTTCTGTGTGCTTTTAAACATGAAGGGCACTGACCGTTTTTTTTTTTTTTCTTTGGTCGGGTAAATAAATTACACACCAGAGCACAAAATCAAAGTCCAGACATGACAGGAAGGGCACACTGATGCTCACTACCACAAAAAAAAGCCTCCCACACAAGAGCGGACTTCATGTAGCAGATAAAAGTTCTGACCGTAGCCTACGCTGAAACACCACACAGACACCAAACTACACGTTACAGGATCCAGATAAGTTACTGACATTAAAAACAGCAGTCTGCTCCACTTCAGTCTGACTGACACTGATGAAAAATAAAACTGTTCTAAAATTGAAGGAAATCTGTCACAGCAACGGAGAACTTTAATCCCTGAAAGCATCAGTGTTCAAAGCTGAGACATCCGACTCATTTCTGTTTAAAGGTGAGCCACCTGCAGGAGCCGGGATCAAACCTTCGACCTGGAAATGAGAGACGACAACTCTACCGCTGAGCCAAAGCTGCTCTGAGTTACAGGATAAATCACCCTTTAAATAATAAATGCAGTATTCTGCATTTTCACCCACATTTCTGTTTAAATGTGTGTCAGTGTTAAAGCCCTGGGGAGGAGAGATGAAGGAGGAGAGCGCTCAGACATCTGTATTGCATATCCACCTGATGTCCTATCATGATGCCCTACATGTTTACTTTTATTTCTTAGTGTGTTTAAACTATAATTTAAACCTTTTCTGAATCATCTCCAACACTCTTACTCACTCCTCTCAAGCCTGACTGAAACACCTGTCACAGGGGATTTCACAGAGTAATTAACGATCACTTCCTGTCAGGGCAAAGTGTGCTGTCAGTCTCCTTCCAGTTGACTTTCATCCACATGTGATCTTATCACGTGATTCCTCATCTTGATGAAAATAACATAACAAGAAGAAAACGGGTAAGTTAACTCACCGTGAGTTGTCCAGCAACTCCAAAGTCAGCCAGTTTGGCCTGCCCCTCGGTGTTGAGCAGGATGTTTCCTGCCTTGATGTCTCTGTGGATTTTCCTCATGAAGTGCAGATACTCCAGACCCTTCAGGGTGGACTGCAGGATGGTGGCGATCTCCTCTTCCGTCAGCTGCTCAAAGAGATAAACGTGTAGAGATGCAATGAGAGGTTTGTCACAGAATTCTTCATACATGTCAAAGTGTGTTTGAGTCCCACTCACTGTCTTGCTGCGTATTCGGATGATGTCAGACACTGATCCAGCTCCACAGTACTCCATGACGATCCACAGGTCGCTGTTTTTGAAGTAGCTGCCATAATACCGCACCACATGTGGACTGAACACACAGATTAAACTCAGGGGGATACCATACTTCTTTCACGTCTGAGAGATAAAGTTGAACTCTTGGTATTTGTGTGTCCACATGTCAACCCTGTTTGTTTGCTCTTTCTTCTTGCTCTCATTTTACTCTCTCTCTCTCTTTCACTGAACTTGTCAGGTGTTTCTCTGATGGTTTCTTTGAGCTGTGTGCTCTCTGGACTTGCAGTTGGACGGTTTCTCACATTGAAATCACAAACTTTACCACGCACTATGTTGCTGTTGTTGAAGCTATGTTTACATCACACATCCATCAGTCTTCACAGCCTTTTCTCTCCTTTGTTGAAGCACCTTTAGCAGCAGTTTCAGCTTCAGGTCTTTTTGAATATGATGTCTCAAGCTTGGCTCACCTCTCTCTGGACAGTTTGGTCCATTTTCAGATCTCTCCAGAGATGCTGGATCAGATTCAGGTCTGGGCTCTGGATGGGCCCCTAAGGGACTTTCACAGAGTCGTCCTGAAGCCCGTCCTTTGATATCTTGGCTGTGTGCTGAGGGTTGTTGTCCTGCTGAAAGATGAACCGTGGCCCCAGTCTGAGGTCTAAAGGGCTCTGGAGCAGGTTTTCATCCAGGATGTCTCTGTTCATTGCTGCATTTATCTTTCCCTCAATCTAGGGCTGGGCAATAAACCGAAAATTTACCGATACCGAAATTTATAAGAATAACCGACGTCATTTTGCCCATGTCGGTATATTCGGTATTGAAAAAAAAAAAAAAAAGTTGGTTTTAGTTGTGTGTAGGTCGGCTACGTGTTCGTGTGCCTTTAAGGGAGCTACGTAAGAGACGCGACTCCACCCCATCCAGTCTGTAACAAAAAAAAAAGAAAGAGAGGTGGGGAGATGGAGGACCGTTCAAAAGTTGTAGCGGCTGCTGCGGCGGCTGAAGTTGACGAAGTTGGTGCGGCCGAAGGAGAGAGTGAACGGCTTGTAAACTGTGCCAAAAGACAGTTGCGACGAGTCAAGGTAACACAACCTCTTCCACCACCCGCAGTACAACCATGTGATTCAATTCGAAGAAATTAAGAAAGCGAGAAGAGACGAGCGACAAGTGCTTCCACCACCAGGCAGCCGTTGCATGAAAACCGTGAGGATACAGCCTGCCACCGCGAAAAATCTTTTCGAAAACGGTGATTCCCAGCATGTACAGAACAGAGAGAGAAAAGGTTGCTGCTGAGTTGAGACATGTTAAGCACTTTGCAGCCACAACCGATCTCTGGTCCAGTCGCACCATGGACCCTTATATCAGTCTGACAGTACACAGTAAACACAAGGGATGCAACTTGTTTCTCTCGTTATAACCTGATTACTTGACAACTCAAATGTGTCCGTTTTTGAGTAAGCTCTTTGTAATATCCATATTAAGAATTTGTGTATAAGAGATTGCATTTTTAATACTTTGTTTTCAGGAAATTTAAGTTATTGTTCTTATTTCAAATCTGTGTTTATCAGCTGTTTAATAAATATCTTAACTAAAAGTACTTTATTTGTGTTTCCTTATTTATTTTCAGACAGTGTAGTTTTATAGTCCTTTAAAGTGGCAAAATAATTGAAATAAATAAGTCAGCCCCAGGGGCAGTGGAGTAGTTATCGTCCATTTATCGTTATCGAGGTGAACTGCTCAATATATCGTGATATTGATTTTAGGCCATATCGCCCAGCCCTACCTCAATCCTGACTGGTCTCCCAGTTCCTGCTGCTGAAAAACATCCCCACAGCATGATGCTGCCACCACCATGCTTCACTTTAGGGATGGGATTGTCCAGGTGATGAGCGGTGCCTGGTTTCCTCCAAACATGACGCCTGTCATTCATGCCAAAGAGTTCAATCTTTGTCTCATCAGAGCAGAGAGTTTTCTTTCTCCTGGTCTCAGAGTCCTTCAGGGGCCTTTTGTCAAACTCCAGGCGGGCTGCCATGAGCCTTTTACTAAGGAGGGGCTTCAGTCTGGACCCTCTACCATACAGGCCTGATTGGTGGATTGTTCTTCTGGAAGGTTCTCATCACTTGATGGAGTCCACTGAGCTCATTGGGACCTTCAAAGCAGCAAAAATTTTTCTGGACCCTGGATCCAGATTTGTGTCTGGAGACCATCCTGTTTCTGATGTCTACAGACAGTTCCTTTGACTTCATGCTTGGTTTGTGCTCTGACATGCACTGTCACCTGTGGGACCTTATATTGACAGGTGTGAACCTTTCCAAATCAGGTCCAGTCAGCTGAATCTACCACAGGTGGACTCAAGTGAAGCTGTAGGAACATCTCAAGGTGGATCAGAGGAACCAGGATGAACCTGAGCTACATTTAGAGTGCCATGGTAACGACTCTGAATACTGATGGACATGTGATGTCTTAGTTTTTAATAAATTCACCAAAATTAAAAAAAGGTTCTTCAAGTTGTCATTATGGGCTGTTGTGTGTAGAATTTAGAGGAAAAAATGAATTTATTTCATGTTTGAATGAGGCTGTAACACAACAAAATGTGGAAAAAGTGAAGTGCTGTGAATCCTTAACGTATGAAACTGTACGACGTGCTCGGCTCTGAAGCCGGCCGGCTTGTTGTCCAAACCTCTGGAGATTCCTGCAGAACTCTGGACATTTAAGACGCACAGGATGCAGAGAAGGCAAAAAACAGGAGGGTAGAGAGCGGATTCAGGACGACATATGCTTTTGGGAAATTGGAATGACTTTTCCCCAGAAAAAAAAAAATTGCATTTCTGATATTTTGCAGCTGCAGCTCCATATCATGCACTTCTGATTTCACTTTCACTTTCACTTTCTTTTGTGCATTTTCATCAGACATACTGTCAGCGGAGAAAATATGTGTTATCAAAAGGTTTCCCCACACTTTCTTTGTGTCTGTCTCTTTGGTCTGTTGGTGTGAAAGGTCTTCTTTTCAAGGAACCCCTCGCCCCCCCAAAAGAACAACAAAATAAAAACCAATAAGATAAACTGAGTTTGATCTCTGGCTCTGAATTAGTGTCTGCTCTTTTCAGCACCATTTGTGAATGAAAAAACAGCTTAACAGCTCACCTTCTGCAGCATAGGTGATCTAATGAACACACACACACACACACACCTGTTGCACTGCTGCATGATGGAAATCTCCTTGATGATCTCCTGAAGATCAGACTCCACAGGAACCTGTTTGATGGCCACGATCTCGCCTGTCTCTTTGTAATGAGCTTTGAACACACAGCCGTACGACCTGCAGAGACACAAACACAGAGGTTTCACAGGATGTGGAGGCTGTTTGTGAAACTTGTGCAGGATGTTGGTCACACATCAAGCGTGTATGCTGTGCATACACGTGCATGAGATGTATGTTGTAGACCATTCCTCTACTGGTGCAAAAAAAAATCTTACCCTGATTTCTCTAAAACTGTGAACTACAGTTGCATTTAAAACTACTGAGGCCCTTTTATGAATTATGTGTGTGGGGGTGGGTTTGTGTGTGGGGGTGGGGGGGTTGTGTTGTTCTGTGGGTTGAGGGGATCTTATTTTATTCCTTTTCTGTTTGTTGCACTTTGTGTTACCACTTTGCGTATGAAGAGTGCTCTATAAATAAAGTATTAGTTGATTGATTGATTTGATTTAAAGATACTGCATAAGACATGTTTTCATGCATGTTTGTTTATAACAAAACAAAATGTTTCATATTTATAAGGGCTGGGACAGTATGCTTTTCTTCCATTCGTTTCTTTTACCATTTTTGGGGTGCCCATTCAATTTAAATTGCAAGTCTTCATTATTTCAGATTTTTGCAATCTTTAGCTTGCTTTTTAACACCAGACCTTAAGAAAAAAGTTGAATGATGATGTTTACTGACTATACAAGGAGCCATATTCCCCTCCAAAAACACAGACATCACATGTGAGTCACTTTACATACATACATACATATATACATACACACATACATACATACATACATACATACGTACATACGTATATACATACGTAAATACGTACATACATGCATACATGCATACATACATACACATATACATACATACAAACGTACATACATACATACATACATACGTATGTACATACATACATACATACATAAATACATACATGCATACATACACACATACATACACACACACGCACACAGAAATACATAAATACAAACGTACATACATACATACATATGAACATACGTATATACATACGTACATACGTATATACAAACATACATACATACATACACACACACACATATACACACACACACACACAGAAATACATAAATACAAACGTAGATACATACTTACGTATATACATATGTACATACGTACATACATACATATATACGTATATACATATGTACATACTTACATATATACATACATGCATACACACATATATACATGCATACATACATACATACATACATACATACATACATACACACATACACACACCCACACACACACATACAGAAATACATAAATACAAACATACATACTAGGGCTGGGCGATATGGCCTAAAATCAATATCACGATATATTGAGCAGTTCACCTCGATAACGATAAATGGACGATAACTACTCCACTGCCCCTGGGGCTGACTTATTTATTTCAATTATTTTGCCACTTTAAAGGACTATAAAACTACACTGTCTGAAAATAAATAAGGAAACACAAATAAAGTACTTTTAGTTAAGATATTTATTAAACAGCTGATAAACACAGATTTGAAATAAGAACAATAACTTAAATTTCCTGAAAACAAAGTATTAAAAATGCAATCTCTTATACACAAATTCTTAATATGGATATTACAAAGAGCTTACTCAAAAACGGACACATTTGAGTTGTCAAGTAATCAGGTTATAACGAGAGAAACAAGTTGCATCCCTTGTGTTTACTGTGTACTGTCAGACTGATATAAGGGTCCATGGTGCGACTGGACCAGAGATCGGTTGTGGCTGCAAAGTGCTTAACATGTCTCAACTCAGCAGCAACCTTTTCTCTCTCTGTTCTGTACATGCTGGGAATCACCGTTTTCGAAAAGATTTTTCGCGGTGGCAGGCTGTATCCTCACGGTTTTCATGCAACGGCTGCCTGGTGGTGGAAGCACTTGTCGCTCGTCTCTTCTCGCTTTCTTAATTTCTTCGAATTGAATCACATGGTTGTACTGCGGGTGGTGGAAGAGGTTGTGTTACCTTGACTCGTCGCAACTGTCTTTTGGCACAGTTTACAAGCCGTTCACTCTCTCCTTCGGCCGCACCAACTTCGTCAACTTCAGCCGCCGCAGCAGCCGCTACAACTTTTGAACGGTCCTCCATCTCCCCACCTCTCTTTCTTTTTTTTTTGTTACAGACTGGATGGGGTGGAGTCGCGTCTCTTACGTAGCTCCCTTAAAGGCACACGAACACGTAGCCGACCTACACACAACTAAAACCAACTTTTTTTTTTTTTTTCAATACCGAATATACCGACATGGGCAAAATGACGTCGGTTATTCTTATAAATTTCGGTATCGGTAAATTTTCGGTTTATTGCCCAGCCCTAATACATACATACATATATACATACATACATACATACATACGTATATATAACGTACATACATACATACATACTTGCATACATACATACATACACACACACATACATGCATACACACACACATACATGCATACACAGATACATACATACACACACACACACACACACACACACACAGAAATACATAAATACAAACGTACATACATACATATATACATACATACATACATACATACATACATACGTATATATAACGTACATACATACATACATACTTGCATACATACATACATACATACATACATACACACACACATACATGCATACACACACACATACATACATACATACAATACACACACACACACACACATACACACATACATACATACATACATACATACATACATACATACATACATACATACATACATAAAATGAAGGATTTAAATTTGGAAAAAAAAATACAAAAAGATTGATTTAAAAATTGTAAAACAAAAAATTGCATATTTACGTGAATCAATTTTTTCTCCCACTGCTCTTATCTTTACATGTTTATGACCAAGTAATTGCAGTTAATATTAATTCCCAGAAACTTCCCGTTAATTTCCAAAATTTCCTGTGGAAAGTTTTCAACTATTAAAATTTCTGGATTTTGCAACCCTAAGTCTTACTCACTACAGCTCACAAGGCATACCTTAAGGGGGCTGATGATTCTGACCCTGGAAGTTTTTGTGAAATCATTTTGTTTCTGTGTGCAAAGTAAAATAATCTAAGACTTCAAAATAAAACTAGGATGTTTGGAAAAGCGGTCAAAAATTCACTGGTCTTTTGAACAGCATTTAGAAAAAAATTAAGGAAAAAAAACAAAAAAATTCTTAGGGTAGATAATAAATTTGACCTCAACTGTAGGTCATGAGGATGCAACAGAGTTAATTCTAGTCTGTTGTATAATCAGAAAACAGACTTCTCACCTTGTTGAGGACATAGTTCTGTAAATGTTAGGCCCATTTATAGCAGTGTGGCTGAAACAACAGAGAGTCTGAGTCTGATACCAAAACACAGTGTCAATCAGCTGCTCAGAACAGGAAGTGCTTGAGAAACAGGATGTAAAGATGCAATGTTTATGTTGATTGGCACCCGAAGAGGGAGTAGCCAAACAGAGAGGGGGAAGAAGTGAGGCACAGACTGAGAGAGATAAAAGAAAAACGAGGAACAGAGAATGTAAAGAGAGAAGAGAGAGAGAGAGAGAGAGAGAGAGAGAGAGAGAGAGAGAGAGAGAGAGAGAGAGAGAGAGAGAGAGAGAGAGAGAGAAAGCAGAGAGCGGATTAAAATAAACATTTAAATACAGAAGGGTTAGAAAGGAGCAGACTCACCCTTCACCCAGCTTCTCCAGGACATCAAACACTTCCTCCGGCTGCTTGGTGAGGCTGTCCTCGCTCAGCTTCTTCAGCTGTCTGTAATCACAGGAGGACAGAGAAATTAAAGAGCATCAATAAAATGTATGGGGGTATGGCTGCAGCTGAGAACTATTACTGCAAAAACAACATCAGAAGAGAAACTTGGATGAAGTCAGACTCCAATTTGGACTTACTGCAATCACACATGTAGCTGAATACCCTGAGAGTGTCTGGAAGCTGAGAGCGTATTTTTCATACAGGTCAATAAATGAATAAAGAAGACAAATCCATAATGAAAAAAGGATATACAGTCTGCTAAGAGTTTTTAAGTTGTGGAAATCCTGATGAATCTGAAGCTCTACCTCACAGTCACACCTTTATTACTTGGCATTAACATATTAAACAGAATTAAATTGATCTTCTTGTCTCTTCCTGTGTGGAGGAGGGATGTGCTGCTTAATAAATAAAAACCAGAAGTGAAACTCATCCTTATTGTGGGTGCAGCTGCCCTCCCTTTACTCCAAACCTCAGAGAGGAGACAGAAATAGTCTGCGTGAGAAACAAAAATAGATCCAAAGTTGTCCTAGATGCAGCCCGTGATGAGACATTTTTCTGATGGCAACAGGAAGACGGTGAGGAATTTTACATGAAGGATAAGAAGTCAAACTTTCCCTTCAGGTTGTATCACCTGTCTGATAGCTGTTTACAAAGCCTTTTAACACAGATATATAAAATAATCTACATGATTGATCTCTCCTCCAGCTGTCACAGCTGCAAAGCTGGGTTCACCTGGGCAGGTCATCAGGCTATCACAGGGATGATACTTGAGCTGTGTTTTGACCACGAGGTCCAGGGAACCTTTAGTTCCTGTTAGAACAATCCCCAGAGCTAAACTCTTCCTGTGGCCCAAGGTTTGTCTGTGTTTCAGCCATGGTGCCAAAGACACGGGTAGATCATGCAAAACAGGACAATGATGAACGGAGAAAAAAATACAGACCCCATCAGACCAGTGCCATCTAGAGGGCAGTAAGACAACAACGAAGGCCTTTCAGGGAAAATGGCACCATGGAAGGAGTCAGACAAGCCGCCATCTTTGTGTAATGCATCGCAGTTAGCATGTTAGCATGTTAGCATGGAGGACATTAAGCCTGTGCTGGCTTTGATTGGGTTTCATTGCACTGAGGATGGATTTGTTGACACTGTAGAGGAGTTGAGCTTTAGTAGAAAAGCAGTCGCTGGTCAGAGATGTTTCTAAAAGCCTCTAAACAGGAAACGGCAGACCGCTCTCCCATCTAAAGCTTTAACACGACAGAGATGGAGCCGTGTTTGAGCTTAAAAGGAGCCTGTTAATAGATTCAGCAGGATGCATCCAGACGCCTGAATCTTTGGAAATTCAGTCAATGGGGTCAGAAAAAAATTACTTTTTAGTTTCTTGAATTGACACATGAAACTTATTAAAAACAAAAACAAAAAAAAACAAAAAGAAAAAACAAAACAAGTACATTTGTCTTACTCCATTGGCAGGTTTTTTTTTTTTTTTTTTTCATTTTTAAGAAATTCAGGCGTCATTTTTCTCTTTGAATATCTTGAAAAAAAGACATTTCTCCTGATTGGTCAGGTGAATCTGGCTCACATTAAGTCTAATGAGACAATCTGTACAACACATGAGACGAACACTGTCTTAGTCTTCAGTTTTTGCAGTGAGAGAACCCACACATGCTGTGGGAGAACGTGTAAACTCATTTGTGTTGACAAATGTTGTTACTTTTGCGTTTCACAAACTGCACTTTGCGTTGTTAGCGTCCTTTTTGTTAAAGTGAAGCTTTCCATCACTTTGCTCTCTCCACGTTAGTCCTGAAAATGCTGCTGCTGACTGATGAGCGTGACTGACATGTAGCACTTCACTTGACGCTGACGTTAAGGTCTAGCCACTCCAGCGTGAGGTAAAGAATCATCAAGGGAATGGTTAAGCATGAAGGCTAATGATGTCGTTGGACTGAACCATTTCTAATGGATTGATAACAGGGAGCAGTTATCCAGACCCAGCCTAGATACTAGTTTCAAAACAAAATGATAATTTAGAGTAAGAGATTTTCTTGGTACTGTTTCTGCTGTTTTATCTTTAATGTTGCAATTAAAACCTTTTGCTTTTGGGTTTGTTGGTTGAAGAACAGACCTGTTTTGAAGGACTTCAGTTTGAGGATGATGGAATCGACACTTAACACTTTTTTTTCTTTCCCATTTTTTCATATTTTATTGACCAAATGACTGACTGAATCCAGCAGCACAAATAACAGCTGGATTTCAATGTTAATACTGATGTGAGATCAGAGGCCTGTACTACGAAGCTCGATTAAATCATCCAGGATCTCTCTCCATTTTCTGGGTTGACTTAACGAGACATCCTCAGTCCTGATAAGCGGTACTATGAAGCTGGATATCAACACGCTGAGTCAATCCAGAGTCTTCCAGCCTTGATCAGTGCACGCTCACATTAAAGGGGTGGAGTCTGAAGCGTCTGACCAATCACAGACATAAAGAGAAAATCTGCAGAGCAGCCTACTTTACCATGGAGGAGCAGACAGTTATTCTTTAGAAATATGAAGAATTTAAACACTTCATCCAGGCTAAAAGAAACACTGATACTGCAGCAAAATCCAGGAAAGAATGCTGGCAGCAAACTGTGACTCTGTTAATGTGTAATTTGTGAGATTATCCAAAATTAATTCATAGGACAATATAAACAGACAGCACTCTGATCACTGAGTTTGACTTTATTACAGCACAGACGTTTGGAGCAGAGCTCTTCATCAGTGTTCTTTCTTTGGTTTATATTTTACATTGAGTTTTGAGGCTCAGCCCCCGTCTGAGCGTGTTTTGTGTTGGAATATTAATAAATAATATTAATATTAATTCCTCAACTCCAACATAAATTCCTGTTTCTACAGTTCTGCCATGTGTGACCATTATTATTAACATCATTATTTAAGATGCAAACAGTGGAGCTAAACTTGGGGAACAAGTTCAAAAACCTCCTTCAAAGCGGTCAGTGACAAGGCTTTATTTCTTCACTCTGTCTCTGATGTTTGGATGAAATCAACTGAATTGATTTATTTATGGATCCATCAGCTGAGAAATGTAGTTCAGTCCATTTGATGAAAATATGAATCTCTTGTACAGGATGACATCGTGAACATCTAAAGGATCACATCTCTCCCTAAACTCTCTCTCTCTCTCTCTCTCTCTCTCTCTCTCCTGAGCGCTCTGTGCACCAACATCTACAGGATCTTCTAAAAATGGGCAGGGTCTTTTACAAGAAAGCTGATTGGTCAGGAGGTGTTGTTTTTCTACTTGTTGATCTCTTATCCAGATCTTAACCTGCTGAGGAGCAGGTTACCCGTTCAGCATAAGTTACCACGGTGATTCATCTCGATAAGAAGTGAACCAGCTTCGTAGGACAGAAAATCCAGGGTTAACCCAGAAGTTACCTCGCTAAGAGAAAATCCAGCTTCATAATACAGGCCTCTGATCTGAGTCTGGACTGAACCTCAGTAGTATTAGAACAGGATTGTCACTTCCCTCTGGGTAAATAAACCATAATCTGTTTACTGCTGAATCATGACAGCATAAGCCTGAGGCTTTACCGACTGCTTCCTTTGTGTCTGGAACAGATTCACATCCATACCATCCTCTCCAAAGTCTCCAGGCTGCTCTGACTGCCTGCTGTCACATCCAAATGCAGCGCTGTGCAGCGACTCTGAGCCACAAGCCACAGAGGAACAGAGGGCATAGCATGGACATGCTAATGTACCGCAGCAGCCCGTAATCTTCGTTTTAAACAGACTCTGTGAACTTAAACAAATGCATGTGTGGATCTGATGTGGCTCAGAATACAGGATGTCCCAAACGTTTACAGAGCTAAATTTAAATAACCTCCTCTTTCCCTCAATGGACTTATTTTCTGGACTCTCTTTCCAGGACTCCAGATTTAGATCTCCGTGAAGATGGCTTCCAGATTTCATCCCTAAATTTATACTTTGCACTTCTCTGAAGAACAGTTTCTCTTTACTTAACCCACTCTGGGATATGGACACGCTAGTTTGTATTTATGTGTTTTCATGCACTGCCACTGTATTGGTTTAACTTATCAGACCTGTTTTATGTGCATTATTCTTAAGGTCAGGTTTCAGCACACCTGAGTTACTTTTTTTAATCTCTGATTTACTTAAATGTGATTACATTTGCAAAACTTTGACACAACATTCTTTGAAACAACACAATCTCTGTCACGTATGAAAGTGTCTTAAACTATAAAAGTGAGAGCTGTGTATGAGAAAACAGCCGTAAACTGGGATATCATGTTTTTTGTCGTTTCTTGGTTATTAATCAGTAGTTTATGCTCAAAAACACAAACATACAGCCGTACAAACGAGTCCTTTTGACACTTTGTACAGAGGAACAAGTTACTTCTGCCTCTGTTACAGTCAGAGAGCAGTCTCTATAAGTCATAACCTGTGGGATGCCGACAGTGAGCGCCACACCTCTGCACGGTGACTAAGAGACAGAAAAGTCCCAGACATGTCATGTGATGATAAAACCTGAAAACACAAACCGAGAGCAGATTGTCTGCAGATACAGACACCACACACTCAAATGTAGTGATAGACCGATATGCTTTTTCCAGGGCCGATACCGATACCGATTATTAGCCGTGCCAGAGGCTGATAACCGATATTTGCAGTAAAAGTGAATATATTGACATCAAAATTTTGAACAATACAAACTCTGATCCTTAACTTAGTTTAAATGCCTTTCAGCACATGTTTATTTAACATTTTCCAGGCTCAGCAGCATGTCTTCTAAAGGTCAATAAAAATGTAAACAAATAAATAGCTCCCTTAAGTTTTCTACAGTATATAAACTGTTTCAAAATTTCAATACAACTAAAATGTTTATCTCTTTTTTAACTTCAAACAATAACAATATTATTTTCAAGAGCCAAGCAAGCTGTGAAAGTTATAATAAGTTCATAGACTGTGAGATAGTCATGATGCTAATTGCGTTAGCCGGTCAATGGGATTTTTCATTCATGTTAGCATTAAGCTAGCGGACTTTCGTTAATCGAAGCAAAGTAGTTAAGAATAGCTTTCCTTTGCCAAGTTTTGAAGTGACCTATTATCGGCCGTCGTATTAAAAAAAGGCCGATGCCGATATGGGTCAAAATGACAAATATGTTCGCCGATAATCGGCCGTCTATCCCTACTCAAATGTTCATTTGTGTTCAGTGACATTTTCAACACCTGCACTGTACGCTTGCACTTGGAAAATTAAAGCCACAATGTGGACCTTTCATGCTGTCTTGATTCTGGCGCCCCCTCTGGATGAAACAGGGCTCGGGACAGAGACCAAAATGGTCGCATTTATGACCTTTTTTCAGCGTGTGCAAGTCAGAATTTCATCTGGTGGCGTTCATGCGAGTGTGTTTTAATGCTCCCTCTAACACACTTTCTGTATCCTCCACCTGCACTCCAAACTTTCCTGAAGAGAGCACTGTTGTTTATACCTACGGTGCAAATGAAGCGGTCTATAGCTGATTATTTAAAAACAAAATGAGGAGAGAGAGGAGGAGGCTGGTGGTGAGGGGGAGCCAGCAAAAGATGACCAATCAGACGGTGCTGATGATGATGAGAAGGACAGAGAGACACCGGACCACATTATGAATGTGGATCTGTGCTCATCAAATGTGACACTTATCTTTTAAAAAACAAACACTAGAGTCTTAACTTCTTTCTGGCTCTACTGCGGCTCACTGAGAGCGGCAGTGAAGAAGTGACAGAGCGGAGTGAAGGGAGAGGGAAAGGGCGAGAGAGAGGAACCTAAGCAAGGATAACTTTAACCAATATTAAACTCAAGCTTGTGAAAATGACCCTAATGTTAACGTCAGTGTTAATAATGAAATGTTAGCAACAGTAACGTTTAACATTAATGATGTAAAGTTTGACCTTCACGTGTTTTTCAGATGATGAAACGGTTCCGTTTGGAAAAACCAAACCATGTTATTCTGCCCTCCCTGAATGAAGGAGCCCAGCCTGACAGACAGATCAACAGATCTCTGTAAAATGATTGAAACTGAAAGTTTTCACCTGCTGCTTCTTCTCACCATCTACTCTATGGAGGCCCTACAGGACCAAAACACTCAAACTCTAAAATCCTGTGAGAGCTAAACAGAAAAATCATCCAATTTCACAACATGCCCATAAAGAGCAGCACAGATGTCAGGTTTTCAATTTCACATATGACGGTGAAAAACTTCATATTCACAGTGAAATATCAGCACGCATGGTCCTGCCCCCCCCCCCCCCCCCCCCCCCCACATCAAGCCAAAAAAAAAAAAACTTTTACAGCATTAAAGATAGGGCCGATTATCGGCGCATATACTTGTCATTTTGACCCATATCGGCATCGGCCTTTTTTTTATACGACAGCCGATAATAGGTCACTTCAAAACTGGGTTATTTTGGCTGTAATGCAGCTGCTCCTCTCTCTGCAGTCAATACTCTATCTCCAGCATTGTCCCACCCACAGCACCATCTGATTGGTTACACACAGTCACAGCTCAGGTAACAGCCAATCAGCAGTAAAAGCTGTACATGCACAGCTCACACACAAAGCGAGCATTAAAAAGTTTTGCTATTCTTAACTACTTTGCTTCGGTTAGCGAAAGTCCGCTGGCTTAATGCTAACATGAATGGAAAATCCCATTGACCGGCTAACGCAATTAGCATCATGACAATCTCACAGTCTATGAACTTATTATAACTTTCTCAGCTTGCTCGGCTCTTGAAAATAATAAGACATGGTGCTGAGCCTGGAAAATGTTAAATAAACATGTGCTGAAAGGCATTTAAACAAAGTTAAGTATCAGAGTTTGTATTATTCAAAATTTTGATGTCAATATATTCACTTTTACTGCAAATGAATATCGGCAGCAAATATCGGTTATCGGCCTCCCTCACTACCAATAATCGGTATCGGCATTGGCCCTGGAAAAAAAGGATATCGGTCGATCACTAATTAAAATCATATTTACAGGTCACATCACAGGTTTGTCAAATCAGAGGCTGAGCTCAGCTCACGTGGCTGACGGACGCCCTATAGCTGTATGAACGGAAGCTCAAAGTCTGCGTCATATCCAAGATGGCCCTGACCAATGATTGGCTTCATTTGACTGGATCAGAACAGACGGTGACATCACAGAGACAACGTCCATATTTGATACAGACTATGGTGATGACCTCATCATTTCAGTAAGTCTGGTGGAGATCTGGTGCTATTTAAGAATAAAGAGTTTTGATCAGTTTAGACAGATTGAAGGATTTCTTCAACATTTGAATATACAGAGGTTTGAAAATCTGCACAGGCTCAGTCTGAGCATCCAGCATTAATACTTCACTCTCATGTTTATAATATGAGGAAGAAGAGCCTCCCATATTTCCTTTCTGGGTTGATACATGGATTATTTGGTTTGATGAAATGTCTGAGTGAAGACAGTGTTCAGAGTGTTAAAAATAAACCCCTTTCTTAACATGAGGACGTCAGACACCAGGCTGAGGCTCTGAACCTGTCCATGACTAATCCAGATCTGAGGGATTTCAAGCTGCCAACTTCCATCCTTCCACATTTTTTGGACCAAGTATCTCTGAACATTAGAGCTTCATTTTTCTAAAAGCTCTGCTCTCACATGAACTCTGGGTAAGGAAACTCTGGAGGAGTGAGCCCACATGATAACGTGAGAGTGGCGTGTTTTACCGGCATCCTCCTGATAAATTCACAGAATGGGAACTCTTTACTTCCTATTCTGTCAAACACACTGAGACACAGTGAGACAGCAAACCTGTTTCCAATGACAAACTACTCTGAAAGAGAAGCCTCTGCCTGTCTTTTGATCTTATTCTTTCATTTTAAGCTTCACAAAATCAAATGTTTACATGACGTTTTGACAAACCTCCATATATGTATATATATAACTTCAAAATTACAACATTTAATAACTTTTCAGGAAGTGTTGGTGCTAACCTAACTGGTAATCCAACTGATATTTATATTGAATGTGACGAATACCAGAAGTTTCAAGAATCTATCCTGTGGCCTAAAGTTTCTGACACACAAACCTGCTGTGGTTTCACTCTTCTGCCATCACGGAAACTCACCTACCAGAGCAGGGCTGTCAAACCCAACGCATGCACAGAAAGTTTATGTCAGTAAGTCGGCAGACAGATAATCAGAAACACGGAATCCAATGGAAGAAAAAAACATCTCCCACAAAGCTGTGCTGCGTGGTAGAATTAGGACGTTAATAATAATAATGAGTGTTGAGCATGTCCAGCTGATCCAGGTTCATATCAAGCTGATCCAAAAATAAGATTTAGGAGAAAAGTCCAAGCTGAACGAGATCAGACTGAAAGTCCTCTGAAAGTAGAGTTATTGCAAATTAGGGCTGCCAAGATTAGTCGACTAGTCACGATGACGTCGACTATCAAATTCGTCTGCGACTTATTTAATAATCGATGTCGTCGTTTTAATATTTTTTTAAACTTTATTTTTCCCTCAAAACTGCTGCTGTACTTTCACCTGTCTCGTCTGCCGTTCTGTCCTTGATACTTACGCGCAGAAGTGGTAACCGGGGTAACCCGTGATGTCACCGGAAAAGTTATGCCCAACAGTATCATGGCTAGCCGGCAACAGAGCTTGAAAGTTTGGGAGCATTTTTCCAAAATAAAGGAGAAAAGTGTGCAATGCAAAATCTGCAAAGCAGAAATGTCCTTCCATGACAGAACGGCGGCGATGAACGAGCATCTGAAAAGACAGCACAACGTGGCTGATTTATTTTCTGATGAAGAATGACAATCTCAGTAAGCTAATTGGCTAGTTAGCTGCTAACATTAACATCAACAGGGAGCTACCTACTTAATAGCGATGTCATGTTTGAACAGAAAATTGGTATATTAAAAATTGTCAGAAATGCTGCTACAAGCTGCAAAGTTCATTAAAAGCTGAATGAACTATGATATTAACTGTCTTCATTTTTAGTTAGTACATACCTTAAACACTTGAAGCTGGAAGCTAATGATGTTAGCTGTATGCTGGTGCAATAAGCTGCAATTTATGTATGATCCGAATAGTCGACTAATCACAAAAAATAATTGGTGACTAGTCGATTATCAAAATAATCGTATGTGGCAGCCCTATTGCAAATCAAAAGAAACAAAGAAACGCTTGAACGGCAAATGAACGGCAATGAAACAGAAAATTTAATTGAAACAGGTACCAGAATGGTAAGACTTCTACTACAACCCTAGATCTGGTGTTTGTGGATGAGTGACAGGCTGAAAACAAAGAGGAGAGTCTAACCTGTGTCACCACTATCAATACACCAAATGAGGCAACATTTCCTCTAAGCATGTTGTTAATCTCATCACAGATTTAGAGCATCAACTTTGTCCTTACATTAACCTGTAACCTCTTTGTGTGTAAACACAATTTAGTGCACCTCTACTTGCTTGAAGTAGATACAGTTAAACATACAGAGATTACAGCTGCTAAATGGAGATTTACAGACAGATTTAGAGTATTAACTTGGATCAGCAGGCTTTGATAGTGATGCAGCTCAGGGCTTTGACACAACACACCAAGACAACAGATACACATGGTGACTTAATATGAGGTGGCCTCATGTTATCCTGTATTTAAATACAAGATTACACAACCACATTCGACACACAGAGGCTCCAAATGATATCAAATACACTTTAATGTATTGCTTTTCTGCATTTGACCATGTTATTGTTATTTTTTATGTTAAGCAGGCTCATGATATTAGGTTATTCTGCCTCTGGATTTTACTCACATGTCAAAACACTTTGTGAGGTTATATTAAAACAAAAGTACTTTTAACATAATTATATTATACTATATCATTAATATTATGTTCCAGTCAAAGAGCAGCAGGGCTCACAAGAGAGGTGGAGAAGTTACTTGAACTGTACCTGTCAGGTTCAAGTATTTGTGCTGATTTTAACAAGCTGTGAAAATGTTCTCTTTTCATGAATTTCATTAACAGACAGTTATGTAATAACTGTGGGTTACTTACGACCTACTTCGTTGTTGTGACCCGATTATCTGACTTGATTTCAGCCAGCTAACTTCACCCAGAGAGCAGTCAGATAAAATCAATGAGGCTGTCTCACACCTTAACCCCTGTTTCCATCCTTAGCTTACCTGCGAGGGTGATTCCTCATCTGCACTTTGTCCTTGTTCTCCATGTTGTCCTCCCTGAAACACTCGCAGTCCTTTCAGTCGTCTGCTGTGAAACTTGAGCTTGTCAGCGTTTCGAGCTACTCACTCCCTCAGCGCTTAAACCAACACAGGCTACCGTGACTACCGCTACAAGCTAACAGGCTAGCAGCAGCAGCTAGCCCGTTCAGTTACATACAGCGTCCGTTACTGCAGCCCGGAAAACACACCGCCTGTTTATCATTCTCTGAAGCAACGTTTAATAAATGAAGAAACTTCCTCCGGTTGCCGCTTATCCACCGCTGGGCTCATCCTCCTCCCATGTCCCGACAACTTTGGACTTGTTTGACAAACCGCCAGGCAGTCTGTGTAACATCCAGTTGTAAAACCAGGAAGAGTAGTGAAGGGAGAGAGAGAGCAGGAAGGCGGGCCGAACAAAGGCTGCAGGGTCGCACATCACCGGGAGGGGGCGCGAGGTAAACTGAAAAAAGATATGAACGTGCGGTTCACTGATAAAGACAGTTGCACTTGCAAAATGACAGAAATAACATGGAAAAAAAATGCTTTTTACACATTTGGTCATTCAGTTTATATATATATATATATATATATATATATATATATATATATATATATATATATATATATATATATATATATATATATATATATATATTTGAGTCATTTCATCTTTTTTATATATATATTTTTTTTTTACTCTTCTTTCTTAAAACACGAGGGTCACTGTGTAGAATGTTAAAAATGATGGTTTTCTTTAAAGATTATTATTACCCTAGATTTATTGAAAAATATTGCAAAGATGAAATCAATGATATCAATGCCTCAGCTGCCTACTGGCAGTACTAGAGTTAAATGTTGACACTAAAAGTAATACATTTAAATGTTTGTTTAAAATTTAATGCCAGTAACATTATTTACAAATGCTATAAGGGACAATACAACAGAGAAAAAGGTGGTGCTATGTTTAGAAAAGAAAAACAAACTTTCACATCAAATAATATTAATTGTTAACAGGCTTGTAACATAACTGGGTTTATAAGGGACATTTCAGAGATGCTGAGTCTCTCAAACAGAAAGATGGGAAGGAGTTGACCTCTCTGAGAGCAACTGATAGAGCAGAGAGTTGAACAGTTTGAGAATAATGTTCCTCAGGGCAAAATGAGAAAGTGATTATTGGATTTCATAATCTACTGAACAAAACATCATTAAAAGATTCTGAGAATCTGGAGAAACTGAACAAGAACCAAAACCAAGAGTAGAAGGACCAGATCTTCAGATCCTCAGGCTGCGCTGGACTAATAAAAAATAGACATGACTCTGTGGCTGAGATCCCTTCATGGCTCCGAGTCACTTTAGGAACACATCTGTGAACCCAGTTCATCAGTGCATCCACAAGGTCAGGTTCAAGCTCATGCAAAGAGAAACCACATCCAGTATGAACATGATCCATGAACATGTATTAAGATAATTAGGACAAGCTTAGAAGTGAGGACACTGTCCTGTGGTCTGATTAATGATCCCAATCTCACCTTTTTTTTTTCTTTGGAAATGATGGACGCTGCTTCTTCCACCGTACAGACAGGAGGGACCACCCAGTTCATTTAGTGCACAAATATAAAAAAGGTTGGCACTTCCACATACTTGGTCTCTTTGAATTTAAATTCAAGCACCGTAATAAAAATGTTGGAAAATAATCTGTAGAGCAGTTCAGAGGGGAAACGGTTGATTAAATAAAGAGATTTTAGCTAATTGATGAGCTAAGAGCACATTAATACCTAATACAGTGATTTAAAAAAACACATGAGACACAGAAAGGTACATCAATAGAATATTTTATTTAGAGGAACAAAACAGCATAGCGATGTTCACTTCTAACAGTAAATAATATCCAGGGGGCGAGAAGGAGCTTCATCCTCAGAGCAGGAATGAATCATGGGAAAGGAGGAGCTGGAGAAGGACACAAAAGAAGGAAACCATTAGAAACAGATTCAGAGGTAACTTTTGGCTCTACTTCAGTCTGTCTACTCTGGATCCTACATCAAAAGTAATTAAAGTAGTAATAATTACAATTCACTCCATCCACTGCATAGATACGTGTTGCTTGGTAATGAAACCTGACTGGTGGAAAGACTCACAGAGGTTTACTCCCCAGACGGCCGCACACTCTCGAAGATGCCCGCTTCCCTCATGGCATTGAACTCTTTGACAGAGTCGTACTGCTTGTAGAAGTCAGCGTAGGCCTGTTTTCTGGGCTCTGTCACTGCGTACTGAGGAAGGAGAGAGACAAGACAATTAGACTGTAAATGAAATGGAAATGTGTGTTAATGACCACCAGAGTGGTGTGGATGGATCAGAGCTGGACCACGATCCGTTCAGACCATCCTCATGGTTTGGACCATGTGCAATCCACAGATCAATGGGAACGTTATCACAGAAAAGTTATGATGGGTTGCAACTAGTTTATACTGCTTCCTGTCCTTTAAATCAATACCAGTGTGAAAAAGATGTCTGCCTGTGTTAGAACATGAAGAGATGGGGCTTAGAGAGAGGGCAGTGCTGACAGGAGGAAAAACTCTGGTGTTTGTTCATTAGATGTTCAATAAAAAATAGAAAAATAGTCATAGTACTTCATTCACTCAAACAAACACTGCTGTGAGACAGCAAAACAATGATTTTTTTAAAGGGTAAAAATTCAACAACATAAGCAGAGAGGGAATATGAAGGCATCAAATTCACTTTTTCTGATGCGCTGGAGCAAAAATACGTTCAAGTGAAAGACTAAAAAGCTTGATGGAGATGTTCATGTTGCCAACTCAAATAATCCACCCATACGGCAGTGATGGTGGTGTCCTGTGGCTGTTTGTCCTCTCACCTTGAAAGCAACCGCAGCTATGAGAGACAGAGAGAAAGCAATGGGCAGGTGAAACCTCAGACGCTTTCCCAGCAGCCCCCTCATCACAGGCTTTGGCAGAGACATGGTGTAAAATCTGCAGGTGAGAAAAGACCAATGTTAAGTTAAATATCATACTGGAGGAGATCTGTATGAGTCACTGAATCATACATGTCACAAACAGAGACTCCACTGAGTGCTGGACAAGTTTACTGCACACGTTGCGCCTTTCATGTACACTGAAACAAGAAACTTCCTGAAGTATGTGAATTTACACTCGAGGAGGGAAGCTGCTCATGTTACTGATTCAGAACCTTCACTTTAATGCGAGACCAGCACCAGATTGTCAGGTTGACATAAAGATGCTGCAGTGAGAAGATTTTACAGCTGGTGAAAAAGATTGTTGTGCATATTTACAGCTCAGAAATCAAACAGTCAGATAAGGTAGAGGGTAGGGATGGAGCGAATAACCACTATCATGACTGAGCACAAATTAAAACGCCGTAGTTATTTGATCCCAAAGGCTCCGCTACACCGAGTCTTTCTGTTCACTATTGCAAAATATTGGACACTGAAGTATTTTCGGCACAACCTGCACTGATTGAAAACAAAATGACACCAGCAGTGCTTCTGCTCAAAGTGTTGTGCTATAAAGAGACATGAAGGCTGCTTCACTACATTAGCTTAGCAGGGCTCAACATAATAACTGGCCCGCTGCCTTTGAAAATAAACATATAACCATATTGTTTTCATACAATAGCATATGGCTGTTTTGTCAGTGTGCCAAACATATGAGACAAGTAAGTTGAGTTAAGGCTCTAACTTAACGATCTCTTCTGAACTGTTAAACCTCAAGAGCGAAACCACAAGAAACTTGAAATCATTCTGCTTGAGGGCCGTGGGGAAGAAAGAGCACAGGAAAACTTCTGCTGTGTGATGTGATGCTCTCAACAACCTTTCATCTACACAGGAAAAAAGCACATCAAACGAACGTGACCCCTTTACATCACTGTGAAAAAAGTATCACCCTGAGCCACCTTAAAGTGCAGTGCAAGTTTAACTTAATGTCAACCCCTGATTAAATGCATAATGATCGTAAAAATCGTGAAACAGTGCTTATTCATCGGACTATAGTCCTATCAGAATCTATAATCATTGCACCCCTAATAGAGGGTAGGTGAAACATTCACAAGATGAGTTAACAGATTTCTATATAAACTCAAATCTCATACTGCAATTCAACACAGGACGCTGGTCTACATTCAACATTTCAAAAACATTATACACAGTAGAGCTGGACGATTTGGCCTCCAAAAAAAATCTTCGATTTTTTAAATAAAAAACTCGATTCACGATTCGATTCGGTGGTTGCAGCGTAAAAGTCAATATCCTTCAACTCATGTGTTATCTTCTGCCGAGTTTCATTGTACAGCTGGGGAAGTGCAACATCAGAAAAATACTTGCGGCTAGGTACAGTATACCGAGCGTCCAAAACTCAGAGCAAGTGATTAAACCCTCTCTTCTCGACACTATACACTGGCAGCATGTCCGTGGCTATGAAAAAGGTAATAGCGTCCGTAATTGCTCTCCACCTTGCTCCGCTCTTCTCGTATGGTACACAGCTTGAAAAACTTTGCTGAAGAGTTGCTTGCTTTAAAGAGTTAGTGCTGTCTGTGTCACTGCTGCTTGATCGATCTTCCTTCTTTCGAAGAAGACGACACTTCTCCCATTCAGCAGCATGATTTCGCCTTAATTGTTGGAACAAATTGGCTGTGCTGCTGCAGGCGACAAGTACAGCCTTTTGGCATACTTTGCAGCGAGGCGTTGTTTGTCCCTCATCTGATGCAATAAATCCATACCAATTCCAAATTATCGACGTCATAATACCCCTTTTGGGAAGAAGTTGCTCTCAACCACCGACTATTTCTGCCATGTTGTTCGTTGACTGTAGTTTACAAGTGCTGCGCGCGCAGGGGGAGGGGTCAGCTCAGAATACCCGCGCTGCAGAAGATTACGGAAAGCCAGTTGGCGAAAGCAAAATGGTAAAACGGGGAAAACTCTTAAAAACTCGATTTAGCGATTTTATGAAAATATGAATCGATTAGACCCTAAAACTCGATCTTAAAACAGAATCGATTTTTTTCCCAGCCCTAATACACAGTAACATTATATCAGTATTAACACATTACATCTCTAGAACAGTATTAACTGGTTCACAGGTTTGATGACAACTTATCAAAACTACGACGTCAAAATAAGGAAATCATGAACACCAGCAAATCGTGTGCAATATATTTTTTTATTATTCTTATTTTATAATTTTTTTTAAAGCTTCTTTTAATCTGGTCTCAGGTTGTTTCCTACAATAAAAGTGGTTTAAAAAGTGTTATGTTCCTTTAATTTAGGCAAACTGACAAAGAAATCTTGACACTGTGGAGAAGAAATGTACGTCTATTATGACACAATAATTGTGACAGTGGTGTAGTAATAGCCAATAACTTCCTTTATGTTCAACCAGCTGAGAAACATTTACATTTGAATTTAGATTTTATAATCTCCCTGTGGAAAAGATCACAAAATGTCTCTTTAAATGTTTGACCTTTGCAGACATACTGCTGCAATATAATTTTCACAGATTATATCCTAATGAGACACAAATATCGACATTTTATATACCATAAATTAATATCATTACTGGGAACAGTAAAACTGTCATTTTACAGACCCAGCCTTTGTGGGTAACTTTCTGTTACCGACTCAGCTACGCTAGGAGATGATGTAGGAAATAAATCTAGGATAGCTGTAACCTTTGCAAGTCGGTAATTCATTACTTTTTCTTTCTTTTTTTTTAGAAATTTAATGCATGCTGAACAATTTTTACATTGCGAATTAATTGGAGTTACATTTCTAGGACATATTTTTTTATATATATTTTCAATAACGTCCTACAGGTTGGTCTAACGGTGTGTCCCTGTCGGCAGGTCGCCATTAAACACTGCTGCCAAGTCAGGTCAGCACAACACTGAAGCTATCGTGTGACCTCCTCATATCATCTCTACTCCCAGAAACGAGTTCTTTATTACACTGTACTATTAAGCATTTCATATTAACATCATCTGGCCACATCTGAAATGTACTAGCAAAAATAACAAGGGTGTAATGCTAACATTATAGTGTGACGCTGGAGTTAAAGCAGGGCAATGTCAAAAACAACACGGGAAGAGTTATGCATCTACATTAACGTAATTAACAACTTATTAAATTACGTTACTGGTCAAAGGCAATACCGAAAAAACTCAACGATATCTGAATTGCGCCTAGCGTTTGTGTCTGACTCAAGGAAATCGCCAATGTGAAAGAAGCTTTGGGTTCGCATTGAGCTAAAACGGAAGCACTATAGGCTAATATTAGCTAGCTCCATCAGCTAACTGCCAACAACCCGGATAAATGAGAAGAAATAGGCAAACCTTTGGTTGAGTGGTCAAATTTGAGACTTTTTCAAGCATCTGAAACTGTACTTAGATAAGAATTCAAAAAGACATGGACATTTAAGTGGTTTAATATTAAATAATACTCACAATTTGGACTCACGACCTTCACAGAAACCGCTCACACTGTTCAGCTGCGTATGTCTACCGGAAGAAACTCTACAGAAGCCGCAGTGGACAAAATTATACCGTATCATGTGAAACAGCAGTCAGGGCAAATGAGGTCAAGGAAAAAGAGAACAAACAAACATTCTCCTCAGAGGATGATAAACGATATTTCAGTAAAACAGTAGTTGGAAACATTTAGAAGAAAACAGAAAGATCCAGTTTGTATGACCCAAATTTAGAAATATAACCACACGCTTCTTTAAAAAACAAAACACGATGACAGCAGAGCATGGTGATAATGGGAGTATACTTACTAAAGGCTCGTGTGTTTTAGTTTGTATATTTTCATGCTTTTTCAGCCTAAACTGTACTGTCTTTTCTCTTTCCCATTTATTTATTTTATTTTATTTAATTTATTTTTTTTATTTATTTATTTATTTATTATTATTTTATTTATTTTTATTTATTTATTTATTTATTTATTTATTTGGGGGGGGGGCACTTTGCCTATATTACTATTTGTATTTATCTCCAGCTGCAGGGTATGACGTGTACTTAATTCCCCTACATGGTTTTTGGGTCTTTTAAGGAGTTTTGAGCCTGCTGAATCATATATTTAATCATTTTTCCACCCTAATTTGAGACTGTGCACGGCAATAGGGAAAAACAAGATAAAACTCTCTGCTGACTAACTCTCTAAAACTACTCTACTTTGATTTTGAGAACAGTACCGACAATTTCTAAAAAATACCAATAAAATCACCTCATGTAACAGGATACCACTAACAGTTCTGTGAACTCTAATGGTTGTAGTGCTACAGCCCAACCACAAGAGGGAGGCAAAGCAATACTGATCTCACACCTGAGCTGACAGAACATGTCACGCTGGATCTCTATCTACATATCTTGTGGAAGGCAAACTGCATCCTTTCTATTTATATGAAGTATTTGTCCTACTTCATGTTGAAGGGATAAGACTGTGACAGATTTGTTTGACGATGGTTTGTACTTTCTCAGCACCCCGTTACCACAGTTTTTCTACCAGTAAAGCTTCAAATTGTGTCAAAGAAAGTTAATACAATTTGTTTAAGGGATTTTGTAATGTTATAATGCACCTGTAAAAATAAGTGATAAACTGTCACTTTATTATGATTTTATGAATGAAAGGTATTCAGAGAGGCACAGGATGTTGCACAGATATGGTTCCAGACAACTAAACTGCCATCAAAGTTTTCAGAGAGATAACCTGTAGGGAAAATATGACACAAACTCTCATTGTGTCGAGTTGTGTGTGGGAAAAACAAGCAACACAATAATCAATTAATCAATTAATCAATTAATCAATTAATCAATTAATCAATTAATCAATTAATCAATCAATCAATCAATCAGTCTTTATAAGTATGGTACCAAATCACAAGAAACGTCTCAGGACACCTACGAAAATATGAACTTTAATGAAATGTTATTTTCTGAACGGAGACCTGACAAGAAGATAAGAAGTCTGATCTCATCTTAACCCACCATAAGTACAGACATTTGCAACATTAGCAAGTTACAGAGAGAGAACCAGATGGGGTGAGGGGGAGCAATAGCAGTCACCTGCCAATGCACACTGACACGTGACAATCGCATAGTGCCACCTGTCTTTTGCATAGTGACCCCTGCCAATACCTCCGTGAAACCTTCCAGTGGCACAGTGACACCTGCCAATAGCATACTGACACCTGCAAGTCTGCCTGTGACACCTGCCTGTGGCAATAGCATATTGATACATACCATTCCTTCAGTAACACCTGCTATTTGCTCAGTGACTGGGAGGAAATTACTGTAACTCTGAAGGGGTCAATCTTTATTTAAATTTCATGTACATGATCATGGTCCACCCCTTAATACTTCTATTAGACCAAATCACTACAACTGTCAAGGCAAGGCAAGTTTATTTATATAGCACATTTCAGCAACAAGGCAAATCAAAGTGCTTCACATAGCGGCAAAACATATTAAAAGAAACAATTTAAAAATTAATTAAAAGAGAGAGAGAGAAAAAAAAAATAATAAAAATAAAAGAAAGTAAAATGGCAAAAAAGAAGGATAAAAGTCACAGTGCAGAATGCAGAGGTGTACAAGAAAATTGATATAAAATGATTTGTTTAATTAAAGCAGCTGTAAAAAGGTGAGTCTTCAACCTGGATTTAAAGGAGCTGAGATTTTCAGCAGACCTGATATTTTCTGGAAGTTTGTTCCAGATATTTGGAGCATAAAAGCCGAATGCTGCTTCTCCATGCTTGCTTCTAACTCTTGGGATTGAAAGGTGACCTGGTCCAGAAAACCTGAGCGATCTTGATGGTTCATGATGGATCAGAAGATCACTGATATATTTTGGCCCTAAACCATTTAATGCTTTATAAACCAGCAGAAGTATTTTAAAATCTATCCTCTGACAGACAGGGAGCCAGTGTAAAGACCTCAGAACTGGACTGATGTGATCCACTTTCTTGAGTGTTCATGAGGACTGGAGCAGCAGTGTTCTGAACCAGCTGCAGCTGTCTGTCTGATTTTTTAGGGAGACCTGCAAAGACGCTGTTACAGTCATCAAGTCTACTGAAGATAAAAGCATGGACCAGTTTTTCCAGGTCCTGCTGACACATTAGTGCTTTAATCCTCGACACATTCTGTAAGTGATAGTAGGCCAACTTTGTAACTGTCTTAATGTGTTTGTTAAAATCCAGGTCTGAGTCCATGATCACACCCAGATGTCTGACATGGTCAGTGGTTTTTAACTTTAATGTTTGAAGCTGCTCACTGACTTTTTTAGTGCCACCTTCTGGAAACAGGTGGTACTAACTTTCACATATGTTTTCCAAACTGAATTAAGTTTTATACACAGGATCTTGGTCCAGATTTAAACTTATCTGCACAAACATTACTGTAAAACAGCACTATCTAGTGGATACAAGTGGTATTGACCCCCTTAAACGCTCCCTGAAATGCTCGAAGTAATCACTATTCTTTAATGATCTTTCATAAACATGCCTGCAGATGATAACATTCTCAATGTCTCAGCCTCACCTAGTGGTCAAAAGCAGTACTTCAACATACTTCGTGGTAAAACAACAGATGTCTGCTTGGCTTAAACTGACTGCATGATAATTGTAATACTGACTTACTTACATCACAGTAATGCAGATGCACAACTTGCTGCACTTGCAGCGATGGCAACATGTACTGGTGGTCACATGGACGCGTGGGACTGATATCACGGCTTGCAACTTTAATTACTTTTTGAATGTGTATTATTACAGAGTAGTAAAGACCCACTGCTTGTGCTTTCTCTTGACACTGAGAAAGTGTTTAACCATGTGGAGTGGCCTTACTTATTTTACACTTCAGAGAAGTTTGGTTTGGGGATATTTTTTTTTTTTTACTCAGTGGATTAAGATTCTTTATAATAATCCAACTGCAGCTGTCATAACTAACAGATTAAAATCTGATAACTTCCCTCTCCATGGTGGAAACAGACAAGGGGACCTTCTTGGGCTTCTTCTCTTTCCTATAGCCATCGAGCCCCTAGCTCAAGCCATTAGGCTAAATATTAACATTTCAGGTATTGTAGTCAAAGAAAGAGAAATAGTGAGACCTGGACTGCCAAAGAGCCAGTACCTCATCCCCAGGGCTGAACTGGCCCTCCTCAGCTCTGCGATCATATAATCTCTTTTGAGTAATTTGAATACCTTCCAAGTTTAATTTTGCAACCTTAACAGCTGTAAACAGGTGCCAGCAATATCCACTGACATAGTGCGTCAAATTTTTTGGTGGCTCATTCTGGACCAAACCATCCTGCAGGACTACCAGAGGAGCACACACAGAAAACAGAAGTCAGGTTTTCTTCATGTGAAAGTGTTTGTTAAACAGGTTCAAAACACAGACAAAGATCTGTTACTGTTTTTATTTGATTAGAGTTATTACAGCGCACATGTGCAGACACACAAACAGCTGTTAGAGCTGACTGACAGATGATCCAGGGCTGATCAGCTGGTGCTGTCATCACTAAAACATGTTGCTTCGGATCTCCTCATTTCCCTCCTCTCTTCATTTCCTCGTCTCCTCTCTCCTCTCTCCATTTCCTCCATCTCTCCATCATCTTTGGTGGAAGGGACTAAGATGCAAGTGAACGATGCAAGTGGACGAAGGAAGGGTGGCACTTTGGAGCTTTGAGACGTACCCTGTGACTGTTTTGAGTTATCATCCAAGGAGAATTCCTCTCTGAATAAATAAAGAATCAGTTATATACTAGGGCATTTGATGAAAAGTATGAAGTCTAAAAGATAACTAGACATATGACAAATGTTGCCTGTTTCTGATGAGCCTGGAAACAGACAGACTCATACCATTATAAACTATATGCTGAAATACTGTTGCTCAGTATTTCAACATAATAACAAATTCACTGATTAAGAATGTTTAAAGAAAATAGGGCTGCACAGTGGAGCAGTGGTCAGCACTGCTGCCTCACAGCAAGTAGGTCACCACTTTGAATCCAGAGGCCTGTACTATGAAGCTGGATTTTCTCTTAGCGAGGTAACTTCTGGGTTAACCCTGGATTTTCTGTCCTATGAAGCTGGTTCTCCTTTTACCAGGATGAATCACCGTGGCAACATATGCTGAACGGCTAACCTGCTCAGCGGGTTAAGATCTGGATAAGAGATCAATGAGTAGAGAAACAACACCTCCTGACCAATCAGCTTTCTTGTAAAAGATCCTGTCCATTTTTAGAAGATCACGTTGATGTTGGTGCACAGAGCGCTCAGGAGGGAGAGAGAGAGAGAGAGAGAGAGAGAGAGAGAGAGAGAGAGAGAGAGAGAGAGAGAGAGAGAGAGAGAGAGAGAGTTTTTAGGGACAGATGTGATCCTTTAGATGTCCATGATGTCATCCTGTACAAGAGATTCATATTTTCATCAAATGGTCTGAACTACATTTGTCAGCTGATGGATCAATAAATAAATCAATTCAGTTGATTTCATCCAAACATCAGAGACAGAGTGAAGAAATAAAGCCTTGTCACTGACCGCTTTGAAGGAGGTTTTTGTACTTGTTCCTCAAGTCTGTTTAGCTCCACTGTTTACATCTTAAATAATGATGTTAATAATAATGGTCACACATGGCAGAACTGCAGAAACAGGAATTTATGTGGGAGTTGAGGAATTAAAATTAATATTATTTATTAATATTCCAACACAAAACACCCTCAGACGAGGGGCTGAGCCTCAAAACTCAATGGAAAATATAAACCAAAGTTTGGACACTGATGAAGAGCTCTGCTCCAAACGTCTGTGCTGTAATAAAGTCAAACTGAGTGGTCAGAGTGCTGTTCGTTTATATTGTCCTATGAATTAATTTTGGATAATCTCATGAATTTACACATTAACAGAGTCACAGTTTTCTGACAGCATTCCTTCCTGGATTTTGCTGCAGTAACAGTGTTTCTTTTAGCCTGAATGATGTGTTTAAATTCTTCATATTTCTAAAGAATAACTGTCTGCTCCTCCATGGTAAAGTAGGCTGCTCTGCAGGGTTTCTCCTGTTTCTCCATGTTTGTGATTGGTCAGATGCTGCACACTCCACCCCTTTAATGTGAGCACGCTCTAATCAAGACTGAAGATCCTGGACTCACTGAGCGAGTTGATATCCAGCTTCGTAGTACCTCATATCAGGACTCTGGATGTCTCGTTAAGTCAACCCAGAAAACGGAGAGAGATCCTGGATGTGTTAATCCAGCTTCATAGTACAGACCTCTGGTGTGCCTTTCTGTGTTTAGTTTGCGTTTTCTGTATAAGTTCTCTCCACAGTCCAAAAACATGCTCATCAGGTCAATTGGTGATTCTAAAATGCTCATAGGTGTGAGTGTGAGCTTGAAAGGTTGTCTGTCTCTGTGTGTCAGCCCTGTGATTGACTGGAGACCAGTCCAGGGTGTACCTCACCAATACCACCACTGCCTTAAAACAGCTGGGATAGACTCCTGACACCAGTGACCCTGAACAGGATAAGCGGTACAGAATATCATATATAGCTTACATGTGTTATTGGTAAGTTTCTATGAAGGGATACATTTGTTCACATTCTGTATTGATCCTTTAACAGCTAAGAGAAGGAGAAAACATGACTTAGACCACTTTTACTAAAATATTTTTTTATACATAATATTGAACACTATGACAGTGGACAAGCATTGTGTAAACATACAATTGCAGTAAATACAATATGACATGTTTATTTTAAAAATGCAAAACCTAAACTGTATGCAGACTTGCATTTTACCAACTTCTCCTCCATAAAGTGCATTTCAAAAAGGTGAAAATACATGTATAATAGTGTATCTTCAGTTATTGTATATAAAAGCTTCAAGATAAGGAAAGTCAGCATCATAGTTCTTTCTGGCAGAGAATTCAATTTAAAGCATGTTTTGGGTTTTTTTTGTTGTTGTTGTTTTTTGTTTTTTGTTTTTTTAAAAAAAGGTAATTCTTGTGCTCTACAAAAAAGTAAAAGAAACTATGATGAAGTAATTGGATCAGCCAACATGGCTAATATGTTGATGTTGGCCGAACATTGGGTCCTTGCTTTTTTGATAATTTGTGCATAAATTAAAGCTAAATTCTGAACATTCCTATTTTAGCTTTGTTGTGGTGCTGTTAGCAATTAGCTTAAACTGTCATCGTTTAAAGAGTTGCTAGCTAGCATAAATGTAGAGTTTGACTTTGCGGAAGCATTTATTGTGGGCCAAAACATCACAACAACAGCAATGAATGTTTTACAACATCTGAGCCTTTCCAGAAAATCAGCTGCACTGTTATCACTGATGCAATTTATGCTAACAGTGTTAGCAGTCTGCTAGCTAACTGAGGCAAAACACTGAAGAAATTCTATCATGGTTGGTTAAAACGAAGGCATAACATTAGTAATGCTTATTGATAACTGTTAGTTTTAAAAGCAGTCATGAATTGTGGTATTTTTTTTGTTTGTTGTTGGGTTTTTTTTTGTTTGTTTGTTTTTTTATTTGTTTGTTTGTTTTTGTTATTGTAAGATTTTTTTTTTCTGATAAATCACACAAACAGCTTTGACAGTCATACTCTCACAGTCAAACATACCCTGTCCAGTTTTTCACTGTGGAACCAACAGACTTCACTTGTGATGATGCATTGGTTGTTATTTTTCCATAGTACTAAGAAAAAAAACATCTTCTTGTTTCCTCAGTGCTGTCAATGGCAGTTAAAACAGGAACAGGGGAAAAGAGTTCAGCTATTGAAAACAGGCAATGTCTTTGAGCTCCTCCAATGTCTTTCATACAAATGACCTCCAGATGTCTGACCACTGGCTTCATGAAAAAGTCAAACTGTATGTCGGTAAAGAGCTGAGAGGAATACTGTCATGACACAGGACAGTCCTAAAGCTCATCAGGTCATGATAGTGTTGGATCCTGAAGCAAAAGTTCTCTACCACTGAGATGCCAAATGGTCCTAAGGCATGGGGGTCATAGTATTATGAGACTGGACTGTCCTGAGGTAGAGGACTTTACCATCATCATGTTGGATCCTTGGGTAGAAGGGTTGACCTTTTGAAAACTGTATATTTCACATGACTTAACTTTATAACCTCATAATACTGGAGAGTCAAAGCCAGTGGGTCACACAGTGTTTTTAGAGTACAGGTCCCATACAAGGAACAAAACAATCAAGATACTACATGGTCCAATAGCCAAGGGTTGTAACAGGTTCCGTCAGGAGGGGTTTATACCTCCGCATAGGTGCTGGTCCTTAAGTAACTGGACAGTCAAAGGCCAAAGGTCATCCTATCATGATAGTAGATGGTCTTACGGCAGTAAGGTGATACCAACATGAAGCCTAAGGCTAAAGCTAGTAGCTTCATGATACAAGTCTTATCCTTAAAGTCAAGCCAAATGTCGCTCCATGTTGATGTTTGACAGTCCCCAGGCAGATGGTCATGGCATCATCTGCCCTATCTCAGACTGTCGTACCATCATCATATTTATTGACCTAAACCGGGCGTTGTACCATCCTGCTGCCTGTCACTCCTCAGGCTCAAAGGTTTACCGTTGTTAGAAATCATAGGGTCGAATCATCATGGAGGTGGAGCGCAGGGAGTAGCTGGGGCCTCTGAAGTGGTGCCACTTTATTCCGTTCAGCTTCCTGATGTTGTGGCCAACAGAGTAGTACATACCGTTTAGGTTTGAGAAACCACAGGCATCGAACCACCAACCTGATGGAGAAGAAGAGGAGAGAGAAAAATGCATGAAGGAGGATAAAAGAATAATAAAATGTTTGTAAAGAAATACGAAAAGACAGAATGAGAAGTATCCCAGGACTGGGATAAAACTTGTGTGAAACGTTAATGGAATGAACACTATGGATGAGTCTGAAGGTATTTTTGCTTTAACTCCCCTTGCTCTTTTTCTAACGCTCTTCCCTAAATCTTTCTTCAGTTCCTCCTCTTTCTTTTACTTCTACGTCTCTGTGATATGTTGCTGATTATAACTGGAAGGATGACAGAGGTTGTTTTTTTTTAAATCCAGTTTTGGGAAAAATGCAGCTATAAATATAAAGAAAGAAGATTAGAGTAACAGAAAATGAAAAACAATGAGGATGAAGTCACCTCCTGAGAGCATTAGGGCACACTTGCAGTGGTCACAGTTATCGTTATCCTGGTCTCGGGTGCTGAAGCCCATCCCATGAGTGGCCAGGCTGCTCAGTCGACCTGTTGTGCCACTGAAACCTCGCAAATACAACCTGGGCAAGAGGACACAGATAGATGCATGAATACAATGTGCATGAGAGTCCTAACACTTGTCCAGTTATACTGCATGTAGTTTGTTACACCCTTAAAAAGAGGAAACATGTGATATTAGAATCACTGTGCTGTTGCTTCACAGCAAGAAGGTTGCTGGTTCGAATCCTGGTTCGGGCACGGTGTGCTTTTCTTTGTGGAGTTTGCATGTTCTCCCCGTGCATGTGTGGGTTCTCTCCAGGTACTCCAGCTTCCTCCTACAGTCCAAAAACATGCTCACTAGGTCAACTGGGGATTCTAAATTGTAGGTGTGAGTGTGAGCATGAAAGGTTGTCTGTCTCTGTGTGTCAGCCCTGTGATTGGCTGGAGACCAGTCCAGGGTGTACCCCACCTCTCACCCTAAATCAGCTGGGATAGACTCAGACACCCGCAACCCTGAATAGGATAAGCAGTATAGAAAATGGATGAATGAATCAATCAAACACATAAAGCTTTAGTCATCCCTCATCAATACTGAGAACCACTGCAATGCAAAAGGCAATAAACATATGAACAGTTAAGAACACTAATGTATTCAGAAGCACACTTGAGCTTCAAGACGACAGGTATCATCAAAAACTGATGTATGCAGATGAAGGCTTTGAGGTAAAACCAAGCGGCAACCTCTAGTCTGAAAATATGAGACAATGCTGAAGT
Source organism: Labroides dimidiatus (assembly GCA_030710495.1). NCBI lineage: Eukaryota > Metazoa > Chordata > Actinopteri > Labriformes > Labridae > Labroides > Labroides dimidiatus. The sequence goes on along the minus strand of CM061143.1, from coordinate 36,833,581 downwards.
GCTAAAGTCTGCTGTTCTTCAAGTGTCCTCTTGAGGCTGGCTCTGGAAGTACCAGAAGTCACAAACACACCAAGACAAAAAAAAAGCCGTTTTCAGGGTCAAAATAAGCCTATTTACAGCCTGGTACAAAGAATGTCTCCTGTCTTAATCGCTAATTTCACTAACAGCACGCACTGTACGGGGGGAATTTTTTTCTAACTCAGCAGTTTCCACAATATTAAGATCACCAGTTCATCCAATCAGAGGCACAGCTTAGCTCATGTGATTGCCGGGCACACTATGGTTGTTACTGTGGAGACTCACAGCCCACCTCATTTCCAATATGGCTGCGCCGGTCGTTTGGCTTCAAAAGTTTCCAAAACAGATTGATGACGTCGAGGAGACTCTGTCCATTGATTAACATTAATTATACAGTCTATGGGTAAAACGTGTTGGTTGCAAGGCTGCAAGCTGTCCAGATTAGAGGAGGAGAAAACTTTAACAGTTTTTAGTTGAGGGCTTACTAACCTGTGTCCTAAAGTTAATATTGTGTCATGTACAGTAACAAAGTGGCTCCTGATTTCACTCATCTGTATAAAGCAGGGGTCTCCAACTGCTGGACTGCAGTCCAGGCCTGGACCCAGATGCAATCCTACATGGGTCTGGACCTATCATTGATAAATAATAATGAGATTTTGACTAGACAAATATTTTTAAGTGGAGAAGCTTTTCTAGTGTTTATGGTTTTGCAAGAGCTGAACTAGAAACGTTAAGCCAATGAAGTCTCTTTAGAAGTGAAGCACAGGCAAAAAGGAAGATATAAAGAGACAGAAAAATAAAGAGTGATAGAGAGAAAGATCAATTTATGAAGCCACACAGATGTACCAAAAACTACAGTTCTTGCAAAAAAAAAAGGAAATCAGGCCAAAAAAGCCACACACCAAGCCAAAAAAATAAGATAAAATAAAGATAAATAAATAAATAAATAAAAAGGCTTTTACAGCCTTAACACACATATTTACAGTCTTTACAGAAGATGAGGAGGTGAGTGACCAGGAGTCAGGGAGACAATAACATCCACAAATGGCGCTGAATAAGAAGATAATAGTGGACAATGAAACCCAGAGTGGACAGACTTGTTCATGTTCATTCTTCCCTCTGGGTGCACCACACCACTGTGACTGATATTCTGGTGGGAAAGTATACTGGACTCTAAGAAACATTTAATAGATTAAAGCATGAAAACTCATGATATTTACCTGTACTGCTGTCTCTCACTGGTCAGTGTAAACCGGTCATACTGGGAGTAGGCCGAGTTTCCATCCCAGTCTCTGAGCTCCACCCTCAGAGAGTACTGACCCTGACTGCTCATCAGGTACAACGCCTCATTACCCAGCCAGTGTTCACCCAGCACGTCCCCAAAACCCTGCAGAGCGAAGAAAGACGGAATTTACTAAGATCAGTTATCATCATACTTTACTATTTTTACCGTTTACAGTCCTGATGACACAAACGGACCATCTTATACTCCCTCCAGCTCTTCTGGAAGTCCACACTGCCATTGAACCTCCGCTGGAAGACGGTCCAGCCTCCACCTGCTGTCTCCATGTCACAGAACACCTGGAAGATGATAAAAACAGTGAGGGCGATTTTATTTTCAGATAGCATGCATCCATCAGTGAGTGGCCAGCTGATCTCAAGCAGGTCAACTCAAACCTGGCTCATCAAATTAAAACATTCATCAAGTTGGCTGAAGATAAGAGGTGGATCTAACAATTCCAATGTATTCCAGAATGTGAAAGCTTTTTTAAATTAAGTTTGGATTTTTTATCATTGGTGTCTTTCTCATCTCATTAGAAAATATGATTCATTTTATAGCTTGATGCCACTGTTCTTTGGCATCACACTGCAAAAACTGAAACCAAGCAAGAGCTGTCTTATTTTCAGTAAAATTGTCTTATTAGACTTAAAATGAACCACATTAGGTTTCGGTTTTTGAAGTGTAGTTCCCACATTGTCCCTGAATAAGACTCCAATTGTCTCAAATCTGCTCAGAACTATCACTTTTACAAAAACAAAAGTTTTGTTGTCACATTATATAACAATTACGTCTAATGTCTAGTTTAAAATTCCTTTTTTAGTTAAAGTCAAGTTAAGTCATCATGAGAAAGTAAGAAAACACATCTGCCATAATATTTCCAAAGTCTTTCACATCTTTGTCAAAAAAATGATGTGCTTGGATCATTTGAGTGAGTTTTACTCCTTTTTCTGGACATGCATGGGTGGGAATACTTCACACAACAAGGAATCTTCATTCAGGAACTTTACTGAACTTCAGTCGGTAAATACAGAGCAGATGGCATGTACATGAATCTCAGTGGATGCTTTTCTGTTGGGTTATGGCCTCTAGCTCGGGCATAGAACTGCAAGGTAGCATGTCCGTGCAATGAGCTGTGAGCTCCATCCAACATCCAACTTAGAGACTGACTAACTAACATGGAAGTCTTGCTACAAGTCTCATGTGCACTCCAGCTACTCTAACAGACCAATCAACCTGCTACATCTAGCAACCATAACACATATTATCAAACTAGATTACTGTGAACTGTGTTACAGTAACTCACTTTATTTGATTCATAAAAAGAAAATTGCTAAGAGCCAAAAAAATCGGATTTCCCCGGAAATGATCAAAATAACCGTTCAATGTTGGTACTGACAAGAAAACCCTTCAACTGTTATAAAATAAATAAACTACTATTAATCAGCAATTTTTTATTTAATTGACCTTTTTTCACCAGGTTGGTCCCACTGAGATTAAATTTCTCATTTTCAAGAAAGTCAGTAGCAAAAAATTATAACTCCAAAAAGTTAAACACAGAAAATTCACAAGTATTTCGCTATAACATGTATTTTTTTAATTTCAATGATAACTCAGTTTTACCACAAAAACCATTAAGTGCTTATTCATAATGGCTCAGGTGTTCATTGTACCTGCACAGGTTCTGTCCTGTTGCTGATGTAAATGTGATACAGACCGCTGAGGGAGTGACCGGCCTTGTATGCATCGGCACAGTCCTTCCACATCTGGCTTCTCGGAGGTGACCCTGAACACACACATACAAACACACACAGGAAATCATATACAACCACACACTTCTATTTGTTCTGACTGCTCTGATTCAATTTTACATATTGTAGTACCATCAATGACTACTGGGGGGCACACAGGTAAGTTAAACCCAATATTTCTAGTGTCTTGATTAAAACTTAGAGTAAAAAAGGCAGCAGGTCTGTCAGCTTATTGTTTATTTTTTATATAATGCATAACAGCAAGGAACAGGAAGTGGTCCCACAGTGCCGGTCTGGGAATCAGAGTATGGGCCTCACCATCACATAAAAACAAACAGACATACACACTGTAAAAGTGCATAAAGACATGTCAGAAAATGCAGCAAAAGTTGTTCACATTTGTTAGTCCAAACATGTGCATGTACGGTATGTTTTGTGTTTGTGTTTGAGACGGTGTGTGTACCTGTAGTAGCCACCATGTTGATGAGTGTGTGGACAGACTCCATCAGCTGAGCCTGCTGCCTCTGCAGAGCTGAGTTGTTACTGCTGGCAACTTTCAGCTGCTTCTCCAAAGACTCAATTGCTGCCATCTGAGTCCTGACCACAGACTGAAAGACAACCTGACCGTCAGCCTGAGACCAAACATGATAAATACATCCCTCTAACAAGGCAGGACTCACAGTATTTATTTTCTTCATTGGAATTCTGGTCCTAAACATTTATAAGCATTAGTATTTACACTTTCAAAATGTTTCTTCAGTTGTAAACTAAGTAAATCTTTGCACCACTTTAATGAGACACCAAATAATCACACATCACTGTGACGGAGTGTACCTGCAGCCTGTTTTTCTCCTCCCTCATGTCCTCCAGCTCTCCTTTCTGCAGGGACTCCAACATCTGGACTTTACTCTCCAGATGACTGAAACACACACACACAAACACACACACACACACACACACACACACACACACACACACACACACACACACACACACAAATAAAAAAAATAAAAAAAAGTAAACATCAATCCTGAGCAGAATCACATGATAAGATATCTCCCACAAATATCTCCTTTTAAGAGGCTCCTTTAAACCGCTCCAAGTCATAGCTGAAATGTAATCCGTGCTTAATGTAGAAACAAACCAGCAAAGCCCGGTTAGGTTGAGTCAGAAAAATAAGTGAGGTTCAGGGGAAAAAATGTGGCTTTGGTTCAAACCACAAATTTGTTTTGGTACCAGGAGTATTGTTATGTTGTATACAAAAACAGTGGGTAGAGACTCAAAAACCATTACCAAGAGTCTTACTGAAGGATTTAAACTGAAGCTGTCCTGCAGACAGGGTCAGGTGGTCTGCTGGTAGACTTTGGGGCAGAGGGAGCAGTGTCAGGTAATTTTCAAAGGTGTCAACGTTCACTTGTCATTCTCTGACAGGACATTTTGATCAACATCAAAGGAATGAAGGGAATTCCAGTTGGGTTTCTATGGGTTTCAGCTCATACATCAGGTGTTAAAAAAGGAAAATGGCACAAAGCAGCAAAAAAGAATAAACATAATGATTTGTGTTTGTCCATCCCAGGACTGAGCTGGAGATGTTGCTAGAAAAGCAGACTTTTCTAAAGAAGACGGCTGATGAAACCACAGTCAAAGAAGGACTTCAGAAAAGACCCCTCCACACGGAAAGACCTGAGTCGCCTGAGCAGAACCAGTCTGCTCAGCCCCTACTTGATTTGTCAGGTCAGTCCAGTTCATTGTCAAAGTGAACACCCACATTTTACAATCTCAATGTCTCTTTACTGGATGTTCACTGGTGAGGGAGGAGCGAGCCTGTTTCTTCAGAAGTTCACCACCATCTCTTTGGTCTTCCCTGTCCTGAGCTGAAGGTGATTTCTCTGACACAGAACTACAAAGTACCCCTTTTCCACCAAAGAACCAAGTACTGGTTCAGTGCTAGTGCTTAGTTGGTTCTAATCCTGTTATTTCTAAGAACTGGTTTGGTTTTCCATCATCAAGGAGCTGAGCTGGAGCAACGTCACTGCGTCAGTGTAAACCGTCAGTGTGTCCCTGCACACTGTAACAGACTTGTTGGGTTGTTAATGTGAGATGATATGTGTTAACTGTCCAGATGAAGCATTGAGTACTTGAGAATTACGAGGCTCACTGAATGCATCACCAGCGATGGGCAGTTCAGCAGACAGCATCTGTGTGTATATGTTATGTTTTCCTGCTCAGAGTTGTAGGACATGTTCGTACGAGAGTTACTCAGAGTGAAGTTGTTGTGTTGCCATGGTTACGACCAACAGTAACTGGTGTTGAGTGTTCAATAAACCACTAACATCAAACCTGAAGTTTGGAATGAGAAACTCCAATGAAACAACAGACGACTCGCTTGGCAGCTTTTCTTTTAAGAAAATGTCTGTTTTCCACGTTGGTTTTTGGTCACGGTAACCCCGCCCCCTGACGTAGCCAGTGCTTTGCTCTGGCCCGGCAAAGAGTTTGTGCTTGTTGAGCACCAGTTTTTAGCACCTTGAGCTGGGGCTTTGTGTTGTAAGTGAGAACACAAAAAAATGGTGCTAACCCAGGAACTAACCTGGGACTAAAACTAGTACCAGCTCTGCAGGAAATGGGGATTTGTCAGACCAACACCTCCGAGCCCGTACTGTGGACAGTTGGTGAGGTAGTCCAGAATCCAGGCCATGAGGAGCTGATCCACTCCTATGTGCTCCAACATGTCCTTCTGAGGAAAAGCTGGGTGGTGTTAAAGGCACTGGAGAGATCAAAGAAGAGGCCTCATCATTTCCAGGTGAGACTGAGAGGCTCTCTGAAACAAGCAGATGATGGTGTAGATATGTAGATCAGGTAGACCTGATTATTGTGGGAAGAAGAAACAGTGGAACGTGTTACTCTACACTGTCAGAAATCAGTCACAGCCGGGGTCATCTTATTGTGGAAAGATGGAGGGAGGGGGAAATAAAACCAAGTGGCTGTTCCACCAATCAGAAACCTTTAGCCTCCCAAAGTTCCTGGACATTTGGAAAGTAAAAAGAAGACCCTCATGCCTGTGGTACAAATGCACAGAGTTCCTCAAAGGGTTCCTGCACTTGAAGAACTCTGGAAGTTACTTGTTTCCTCTCTGAGGGGTGGAAACATTGATTTTCCCACACGCAAAGACACGTTTATGATCTGTAGAGAGGAATTCTGGGATCTGTAGGAGACAGATATACAACTACACACTGTAACTCCTGGAATGTGTCATATTAAAATCAGACTGTGTAACAGACAGCAGTGTGTGTGTGTGTGTGTGTGTGTGTGTGTGTGTGTGTGTGTGTGTGTGTGTGTGTGTGTGTGTGTGTGTGTGTGAGGGAGGACACTAATCCAAACTATTTGTAGCACAAATCTGTCAGTAGGGGAGCAGAGGCTGTAACTCCTGAGTCCCTCTGTGGTGTTGGAGGAGCTGTAAAGAAGAGATGTAAAGATTAATAACCCTGCCATCATTCTTTCTGCAGAGCTGACTTTACTTCACGTTATCTCAGCAGCTGAACCAGCAGAGCGGCTGCTGAAAATAGAGCCGGCCCACGGTTAGATCAACAGCCTACGAGCCAAATGAATGAAACCTGATGAAGGAGTGGCAGCAGCTTCACAGGGGGACATGTGGGACACTGACATGGAGCTGGATGTCCACTTTACTCTCACGTTTCTGGATCAGAGTAGAGGGACGAGGGGCTCTTTGGGGCTCTGTGGGAAAGCACAAATCGTAATAATTTCACTGTTTGTAATAAATTTAAGGTAGTAGAAACTGTTCAGTGTTTGAGACCGTTGGTGAACTTTGGACTTTGTGTTGATGAACAGTTTCTTCCTGTTGAGGTGTGACTGAGGGGAGTCAGACAGGAGCCTCCATCACTCTGGGCTGCTGGACGGTATAAGGTAACAGTTTGACACTCTGAGTGATCTCACGCTGCCTCAGGAGGGACAGTGTGGTCACATTCAGAGCTGAAACACCACAATAGCTTCTGTCTCTGATCATTTCAACATGCTGACCTGCACATGAACGAGGAGACGTCATTTACTGAGAGGGTGAGCGATGAGGAGTCACTAATCGCTGCGCTGCCTTGGTCATATGCACATGGCCCAGACTCCATGCAGACAGTGTGTGTTTGCAGATTTTGCTGGTTAAAAATTAAATCTGTAAATGAGACTGTGTTTCAGGGTGCAACAGGATTCCTCTTTATGAGAGGAGTCATCTAAACTGGTAATGAAGGTGAGTTGATGACAGAGGTCAAAGATATGAAGCTTTGAATCCTTCACATGATGCCGTTTGTTGACTTATAGGCTGATCTATGATGAAGGCAGAGATGAGGAGGAGAGGTCGGCTGTTTGAGGATTGATTAATGAGGGAACATGAAAACAGCTCAGACTCCCTACATACACTCGACTGCAAACATCTGTCCGATCCGAGCTGACGCTGTGCAGAGGAGACACTGACTGCAAAGTCTGTGTGAAAAATGTGAGATTAAAATGTCCCATAATCCCCTCCAGCTGCTCATCCACAAACTGTACATGAAGAAAGATGCTCCTCTCCATCTTAATAAACAGACCTGTGACTGGAAGCGGAGAGCAGGGCTCATAATGACTCTGCATGTTTGTACCACAGAGCACCGTCCAAGTTCAGCTCAGTGTGAAAAATAGAGAAAATATTGTGAGTGTAAACACTGGCTCGTAGAAACAGCTGTGTGGACGTGTTTCCATCATCTCCAACAGCCTGCCTGGCTTCAGATACTCTCACTGTATGGTTGTGAAACAGCTGATAAGGCTTGGGTCTTTTTTTACTCTCACATGCAGGCTGAAGGGAGGAGTCATGGTTTAAAGACAACTATGAAGAATGCATTTGACTTCTTTGAGCCCAAACCTCAAAACAACAGGTGAAAGCAGGTTCATGGAAAGATAAACACAAGAGCTGTAATATCTGAACAGTAGAGACACGACAGGAACTGACAGGACACCTGGACAAGATGAAGCTAAAACCCCAAATCAGGTGAAGTTGTATTTCTGAGTCATCCGAGATGATCCTAAAGGTCTCTCTACACTGCTGGATGAGAAGTTCCAGGAACTCTTCTTCCAGGACCTACAGAACTGTGAAAAAGTATTTACCCTGTCACAGATTTCATCTATTTTTACACTTTTTTCCACACTAAAATGTTTTAGATCATCAATCTTACTCTAATAATAGACTAAGACAACCTGAGTAAAAACAAAATGCAGCTTTTGAATGATTTTTGTCCTTTCATTGAGGAAATAAAGTTATTTAAACCATCCTGACCATGTGTGAAAAAGTTATTACCGAACCAGAAAAAGGAGACTGAAAAATTGGCACCTACTGGAGAGTTACAGGTTAAAAAGCACTGCTGAGCACAAAGACCTGTCTCAAATCTGCCAAAAAAAAAAAAAAAATCTTGATGATCCCAAAGACTTCTGGGAAAATATCCTGCAGACTGATGAGACCAAAGTAAAACTTTTTGGAAGTTGTGTGTCCCGTTATATCTGGTGGAAAACTAACACTGCATTTCAGAAACAGAGGATCACAAAGACAGTCAAACTTGGTGGAGGCAGTCCGATGGTCTGGGGCTGCTCTGCTGCTTCAGGACCTAGATGGACCCATTAAAACCACCAGGAAATCCTGAAGGAGAGAGCCCGGCCATCACTTTGTGCCTTTAAGCTCAAGTGGGTTATGCAGCAGGACAATGATCTGAAACACACCAGAAGGCTGAGCTCTGAAAGGCTCAACAAGACAAAAAGAAGGTTCTGGAATGGCCTCGTCTAAATCTGGACTGATGTATGAGTGAGATGCTGTGGGATGACCTTACAAAGGCTGTTCATGCTGGAAGATCCTCAAATTAGACTGAATTAAACAGGTTTGAATTAAACAGTTCTACAAATCTAAAACATCAAATAATCATCCAAAAACTGCATTTTCTATTTACTCAGGTCATTTTTGCGCCCCCATTTCAAAGGGTTGATCAAATACCCAAGGGCAAACTTTAGACCCTGGTTCCTGCGGTTGAAAAGCACCTTTAATTAGACAGTCAGTTAGTTAATCATGTGCTCTTTTAATGACACAGAACCAGGTTCTTCCTAAATGCAGGTCTCACTCCTCATCCTCTCTCCTGAGTGTCTGACAGCTTTAAAGCGTGATGTGACCTCTGTTCTACCTGTTCCTGTCTTGTAGCCGGCTGAGCTCAGACATCTGCAGCAGCAGCTCCTTCTCCAGCTTGTTGGTAGACAGAGAGTTCTCCAACAGCTGGATCTCGATCCGGGACGTCTGGTTCAGCACCTGGTGTGAAACTCAACATTAATCTCAGGTGGAGATAGTCAGAAGGTGAACATGAGCAAACTGTGTGCTTCGTACCTTCGCCTCCACCACGTTGAGTTTGCGCGTCTGCTCGGCCGTGTGCGTGAGGAGGTTTGTCCCGATCTCCAGCATGGTGGCTGTTTGGTTCTGGACGATGTGTGGCGGGATGTGAGGGATGCCCGGCTTTATGTTCCTCTGAATGACGCTCTCCAGCTGTAGACGCAGCAGAAAGTAAAGAAACAGATTTAAGACGGACTGAAAGTAGACAGATATTAAAGACAGGGGGGGGCTGGGTGAGCACTGATTCACCTCAGTCAATAAACAAACCACTAAAAACAGTTTTTGGCTCACCGTGTTTATTCTGGATCTTATTATGACTCTATTTTTCTTCGGAGGAAGAATTATTTTGGTTATCATTTCGTGGTGATGTGTTTATCGAATCCGTTTGGAATTTGTTCATTTATTTTATTTATTATGTTTTTTCAAATCTCTCTTTGTTTTTTTCTACATTATGCTGCCATGACAGAGTCACCGAGCTGCAACCTTTAGTGTTTGGAAAGCAGAGTCAAAGATCCTCACACAAACGTCAAATTCTTCAGATTGGCCATTTGAAGAATCTGGTGACACTGCCATCAACGCTGAAAGGATGGCTCTCACAGAGCCTTTGACTTATAATCCTCCAATCCATCTAATGGATCTTAATCATGTCATACAACAATAACACATAAAAACATGATCTGATGATCTGAGGTTCATGGGATCACACGTATCAGAGGTCAGGTATATAAAGAAACAGCTCCCTCCATCTCTGGGAATATCACTCCATGCCAGCTCGCACTGCCACTCTATGACCTTTGACCTCTGATAAATAAACACTCCATGTCTTCATCCCACAGCCTCTGTGTCTTCAGAATATCAGTGCCACTGAGGAGCACAGGGAGTTGATAAATATACCACTGCACCAACAAACACACTTACCCCAAAGGGAGCAGCAGCTGGCAGCCTTGAGCAGCTAGCAGCAGAGAAGCTGATGAGGATCACTACTATTAGAGTCATAACATAATTCAGAGCTCCTGTGGGTCACTTCCTTGATGTTTGAGGCCCACTCTGCCAATGTGTCATGAACCAGTTAGGGGGTGCTGATGTGATGACCTTTTCTTTGTCATTTGGTTGGCATGTACGGAAGCTGGAAGCATATGGACTCCTGTTGGAAGAGTTTTCTTGCATCCGGATGATATGACGCGAAAACCCATCAATGCATCTGTTTATTCCAATGCCGAAAGGGGTTATCTTGTCATAGGAGTCCATATGCCATAAATAATTGGGCCCTGGGACACTATAAGATCTTCTCTGAAGTCTTGTTCCTCTCCGTTGCTGCACGCCCCCTGGATCAAGATGTGACTGAATCTCCTGAACCATGTCTAAAGTAACGCACAGTCCATCCAATCTGCACCTCTCATGCATCATTCGGTAACCATGGAGACGACCCGGTCCTCTTATCTGGCTGCTGATGAAGTTAACAATCTCAGCAGGATCACTTAACCGTCGCCTGTAAAGTTGTAACCATGCTAATCTTCTCCTTAAATGACGAGGACTAATCTGAATGCCATCTCTAAGAGAAAGGCACGATGCAGTTTCTGCCTGTGTTAGACTTTGATTAAAGTACATCCTAATTCGTTGATCAATAGTGTGATCTGCCATTTCACCTCCCTGGGACTCACACGGATCAGACAGCGGCAGCTCTTGTAGGTTGAAATCAACACAAACACGTTATTAATTTATTCGTTATAACGAGAAAACAATCTTTGTTTTGTCGAGATAACAAAAAAGAATAATTTGTTATAACGAGAAAACGAACTTTGTTATATCGGGATAACGAAATAATAAGTCGTTATCACGAGATAACAGTGCAGAAAAAAAAAAGAAAAGGCGGGAAAAAAAAGAGAAAAATCCATGGCCGTTCTCGGCTTCCGTAGGCATGTACAAAGGTTATTTTGTTTTTTTGTTTTTTATGTGTATTTTTATGCTTGTTCTGTGACTTCTGGCTAGGGTTGCTAAAAACAAAACAAAACCAAACAGGAATTTTTAAAACTGGAAGCTTTCCATAGGCTTTTTCAGAAATGAACAGGATTTAGCTGGACTTTATATCAACTAAACAATCAACAAAATGAGCAACAAAACCCAGAAAATTTCCAATATTCCTGAGCTTAAATTCCAATGGAAACTCTCAGGAAACTTTCCTGAATTTTACCCAAAATTTTCCTCCCATTTGTAGCCCTACTTCCTGCCCACAGACAGCTGAATCTTTTGGTGTTTCTGATGAGTGGAGCTGTCCATGGTGCTGCTGTGACTGTCATGATGTCACTGACTTTGTCTGACGGCTTTGAAGATGATGTCATTACCTCTTTAAATTCTGTGCAACAAAAGGTCTAAGTGAAATATCTGAGATCTTCAGTGAAGTGTTTGGAGATGTCTCACTCTGACGAGTCTTGACGGCTGTGAGCTGTACTCATTTTCACTCTGCTGACTCACTCGGTGTCACCAGCCTCATGTTATTCATCATTTTCTCCTTTCAGCTGCTGATCTTACCCCCAACTTTATCAAATTCATCATCCTTCATGCACACTGACGGAGCTATTACTCATGTTTAGTGCCTAATTAAGGTGCTATTATGTTTAGTCTGCTTCTATTCGACTTCAGATGAAACAATAGTCCCCCTGTTCAATCAGAAACAGACCTTAGATAAGAATCAGAGTGGCTGCTAATCCAAACTGAGGGCTTTTCAGAGTAAACTGGGCAAACCTGGAAGAAGAAGGAAGGAAATCAGATGTTGTGACGCATCGAGGGCTTAATCAAATAATCAAAGGAGGAGAAACGAGCTGGAGCGAGTGGCTCCGTTTCTCCCTACTGCTCGGCTTCCTTAGATGCTGCGCAGATAAACTTTGACGAAAGCCAAACCTGCACCTGGCTGCTGCGTGGAGCTGTGGGCCGAGGCGCAGAGAGGGAAATATCAGCTGCATATGTTCTCTGAATGTACAGCATGAACAGAAACACAAAGGAGGAAGAAAAAAGAAGAAGAAAATAAAAGTTCAGCCGGTTCCTTTCCTTCTTTATTTTTTTTTTTTTTTTGTTGTTCTGAGCCTCTTGAGACACAATGTGCTGGCTTTTTAATTGACCCTCACTGCCTGCTGTAGCTCTAGAAGTACACACACCTCTCTGCACAGACACACTTCAGCCCTCTGCACACTCTCACAGCCAGAAACAGGCCATGCAGCGCTCTGAGACGCCCCAGACACCCCCACACATGGAGGGTTTGTTTCAGAGATGCTAACTCAAACCACATGTTGGCGGCACTGTGATCGGGCCCTCTGGATGGAGGGGCAGGGGGGGGGGGGGGGGTCACCCAACTGCCCTGATAACAAGAGTGACGCACATGCAAGTAGCACTGATAGAGATCTAGGGTAACAAGTGCAGTGTGCGTCGGTGGAGTGTGTCAGGATCAGAGCTGGCAGATCTTTGAGTGGAGAAAAGACTGCATGAGAGAGAGAGAGAGAGAGAGAGAGAGAGAGAGAGAGGAGAGAGAGAGAGAGAGAGAGAGAGAGAGAGAGAGAGAGGGGATGCTGTAGCTGAGAGCGATCAGATCTGATTCTGAGCTGCTGGCTTTCAAAAGAAACATGGGTGCATACTTGCTGAGCTTGTTCTGTTCTTGCAGCGTCTCTAAGTGTCAGGCCGTCCAGATGTTTTGGCCGAATCTCAGATTTTTATAAAGCTGAGGAACAAGAAAACAGCCTCCGGCCTCAATCCTGAACGAGTGCAGAGATTAAAAACTGCAGGGGAATAACTCTCTGTATGGTGTCTGAACTTTACTCCTCTGTCCTCACTTTGCTCATACTTGTTCCTGCTCTCTCTCTCTCTCTCTCTCTCTCTCTCTCTCTCTCTCTCTCTCTCTCTCTCTCTCTCTCTTTACATCTCTGCTCATTATGTCAGTTTGTGTTTTACTCCCTGTCCTGCTCAAGCTGCCCTACAGTGACTTGATGCATCACAGCACCTGCATCCAGAAAGAATATGGTTGTGTATGTGCTGCGACCTGTCAGAGCAGGGATGTAGACGGATCGCAACAGAGCACATCCAGTGTGAGCTGAAATGTTGACTTGTATGGAAACCTCTCTGATCCGATGCCTTGACGAGGGGAGCTGCACCAGATTCAGACACATCTGATGTATTTTGGCTGTTACCCTGACAAAACAAGAAGAAGAAGAAAAAAAACTCTTTCTGCATCTGCAGAATTCCTCTCTTGATTTGTCCTGTATCAAAAGCAGAGGAGTGGAGATGTGGAAATGTAATGTATTTATCAAAGTCTTTAAAGGTACAGGTTTAGCCAAGCAGTTTCAGTCAAGGGCCTTTTTCCCTCATGTCAGCCCCCACCCTGACCCTGTTTCCCTTCCACTGTCCTGTCTTTTTCAAATAGAGGCAGAAAAAAAGATAAAACTAAACAACTGTGTTTTTCTGTAAGTAATTCTGAGCATTGTAAAAAAAAATACTCAGTTATAAAAAAAACCTCAGTTACATAACTACTCTTGCTTTCCACTTTGTCCTGCAAAAGCTTAAAAAAAAAAGTTTGTTCTTTTGTTTGATGGTGACTTTTTTTTTTTCATGAATACAGTTATTATCTGTCACAATCATGATTTTTTTCCCCATGATTCAAAGGATAGGGTTGAGTTTAAAAAGAAATTTACAAAGCTGTGAGGTTAGATGAATCTCTGGATTGGGGGTTGCAAAGGAGTGGAACATTTCTAGTAGATTTCAGGAGAGTTTCCATGGGAATTTTAGGTCAGGAATATTCTATCTATCTATCTATCTATCTATCTATCTATCTATCTATCTATCTATCTATCTATCTATCTATCTATCTATCTATCTATCTATCTATCACTGTTTTTGTTGTTGTGTGAAATTTTGTAACACTGAAGATGATGACCAGTCAGAACAAGACAGCAGGCAATGAAGCCAATGAGCTCCAGGTCCTGAAGAGAAGTTAAGTGAATTATTTGGACTTCTTTAAATGGAACTTTATTTTTATTTATTTTTTTTTATTCTTTTTTTTTTTTTTTTTGTTTTTGGGGGGGGGGGGGGGGGGGGGGGGGTGGGCTGACATAAGGAATATGTGCAGGGTATTTTCAATACCTAAATCTTCTTATCTTTTTCACCATTCATGCTTTTTGTTGTTCTGTGAAAGAAAGCATTAAAGCTTTACAGTTTTAAAAACTGTTTGGTGTCATTATAGATGTTTCAGGCATCATTCCAGTGAAGTTGGCACGTTGTGTAAAACGTAAACAGAAACAGAATACAATGATTTTCAAATCCTGTTCAACCTACATTCAACTGAATACACTACAAAGACAAGATAATTATTATTTTTTGTTTTTTCAAAACATTGTGTTCTGTTTTTAGTCATGTTTTACACGATGTCCCGACTACATTGGAACTGGAGCTGTACATGTATGTTTTGCTTATGACAAATATTATGCCTCTATTCATGAAAGTTAGACTCAGTTAGGAAAAATCCCCTGAAAATAATTTATTACGTCATTTAAAAATATTGAATCAGACATGTTTACATGCATGTCTGCTTATAACAAAACAAAATGTTTCATATTTATACATGTAGTATATGAGCAGGTAAATGCATTCAATAAATTCCCGAAAATTCCCATGGAAAGTTTCCAACTTTGAAAATTCCTGGAGTTTTGAAACCATAGCTGTCAAGTATCCCGTTTTGGCCGGGAAACTGTGTGTGAATGTGGTGTGGATGGGTGAATGAAACGAGCAGTGTAAAGTGCTTTGAGTGGTCAGACAGACTGGAACGACTAGAAAAGTGCTATTTATAAATACTGGTCCATTTACCATTTACATCAAAGGTAAGTTGAGTATTTTGTATGTGTTTGCCTATCTGATAATGTCCTGCAAGCATATTGTAGGCTTTTTATTAGCTAACATTAAATACTGGGCACTCACTCTCATCAGGTGTCATAGCAGCAGAGCTGGATGAGGAGGTGGACAAAACTTGCTGATCTCAGCCCTTTTCAATGATGTCCAACGAATCGAACAACAGAAGAACAGTAAGAATTCGTCATCCTAAATACACTACAATGAAGCCACTCTACAGGTCGCTACAAGATCATGGAGGTGCCCATATGCAACGTGGGAAATGCAGAAAATCTGTATGAAAAGCTGAGTGAAGCATTGAGGTATGGGAACTACTCTGTGTTGTTGATGTGTGTAGTAGTTTGCGTTTAATAATAACGTTGTGTTTTGTCTGAGACGTTTTGTGGTATTATTTCCTGTTTCCAATAGAAAAAGAGGCATCCCACGGGAGAACCTGGAGCCTTTAACTCTGATAATGCTAGTGTCATGAATAATGTCATCAGACAACAGCACTGTTTGTGCTTTACTGTCATGTAAAATAAACCACTCTGGCTGAGCCCATTCCTTCCAAAAAAGTGTTAAAAAAATGCAGTCTGCAACAAATCTGTACAATAAGTCATTAGTGAATGCCAGAGAGCCACATGAGGGAAGATGAAAAATTAAAAGAAAATGTGTAATGAAGATAAATGTAAATTGTTTAACTTAAAGAAAACCAGTGTGAAATAAACAGTTAATATGTAATGTTTTTACTTGTATATAAAATATGTAAAATAAAGAAATGTGCTTCATGTACCCCTTTGTGTTTTTCATTTAGCCTGCATTATCCAACTAAGGAATCTTCACAGCGTTTCAGGGGCAACAAAGATTGCCTATCAGAGTCTGATCGCCTAATTTCAGTTAGTAAGTGGTTGTCAAGTGGTTATTTAGATGTCTTTTACTCCTGTCTTAAAATGTAAGGATACTGAAGCTTGGTTGGGGTGGGGGGACGGCTCACGGCAGGCGCCAGAAATGGCCCTTATTTTTAAATCAAAAACTTGACAGGTATGTTTGAAGCCCTACTCTAGGTTAAATTTAACAGTGATATTTAGAGGGGGGAGGGGGGGGGGGGGTCGTAATGTGAAATGTTTTTGTCATTTTTTGGCCCTAAAGCTTTCTTTGTTGTATCACTGGTCAGTGAAGCCTCTCAGCATACTCAATGTTCTTTTTTTAACTCTTCTAGCAGAAGCTATTGTTCTCTTTTAGGATGTGATTTATTCAGTGTTCACTGTGTTTCTCTCTGTGGACACTCGTCATGTGCTCTCAGAGCAAACAGACTCAGGATTTATAACCATGGAAACAGAATAAAGCTGCTCTGGGTTTAAAGACGTTTCCCCGCTGCAGAAAGAGGAAGTCCACTGAGCTGAGATCATGTCAGATGTTTGTATTACTCTTTCTTAGCCACTTCCTGTTTCAAAAGCCCACTCTGCAGGAGAATGTGGGTGTGAGCTGTGTTTTTCATGTATGAGCAGAAAAAAAACTGTTCCAACTATTTCTGTTCTGTTGTCATAGTCTGACTTATCTTTCCATACGTCCATGAACAGCATCCTCTTACCCTCTATGTCTGATTGAGATATGTCACAGTGTTTAAATGTCCTCATTAAAATCCACCTCTGATTAAACTGTGGTTTGTGCTTCCGTCCGTTCATCAGGAAAAGACGTCACAACGCACACACACAGAGCAACCCTTCACTGTGTTTATATATAGTTAAAGATAATATCACTGTGGTAAAGTTGAAGAGTAGTGAACAAATGATGTGGGGTTAGGGTTAGATATACAGGCTCCAAAAGTTTCTGCATCTTACAAACCGACAGACAAAATGACAGGTGTCATAAAAAAGGATGTAAGCTTTGACTGATGAGCTGTCAGTGCTGTTAGAGCTACATGACGCAGCTGCTGAGTGACTCTTTGGAAATGAAGTAAAGTGACCATGAGCCCACAGCTCCATCTTGGGGTCTTCAGTAGTCCATTGGTGGTGTCTGATGGTCCAGTCCAGCCTCTTCTTCTTCTTCTGACTCTGTCTCAGTGATGGAGGTCTTTCTTTCTGCAGTCTGACCTTCAAAGCTGCATCTCAAAGTCTTCACAGTAACTCAAACTCAGACTGTGACTCTACCTCCTCTTTGAAGCTTGAAGCTGTGGACTCTCAGAAACTGCTCTTCTGGTTCTGGTTCTGGTTTGGCTCTTCCAGACCTCTTCCTGTCAGAGTTTCCAGTCCCAGTTTCTGAGTGTCTTTGGATGCTGAAGGAAGCTCTCCTCCCTGAGCTCAACTTGACTTTCTTTGACTTTCTTTGACTTCATTTCTCTGGAGTAAAGACCTGTTTCTGTAAATCTTCTGATGCTCTGTCTCTGTCATCATGAATCGTCTTTTCCTGATCATTTTTAGAGCGTTACTCCACTTTCTGAAGGACAGTACTGTTCAATAATGCTCACCATGAGGGTCTGGAACCACAGGGTGTTCAGATCGACTTTTTGACAGAGATGTTCAGAAGGAACCAAGAAAACTTGGGACACCTGGAGGAACTGGTAGCACCAAGTTTTATGGCTCGATCAATCTCCATTACTGCAGAACAGAAACTTGCAAGTGGTTAAAGGGCCTTTTGGATCATGATGAAATTGGATCATTTCATTGGACTTGAACTGCTTGAATTTCAGTAAGAAACTGAGAAATTGGGCTGTTTCATAAACTTTTGAGTGGTGGTGTTGAAGAAGAGTGTCTCTGAGGACATGTGTGAGCAGCTTCCTGATTTAACACTGAATTCAGAGTATTAGTTGTAGCTAATGATCCACCAGGTCAGAATTACTTTGTTTAAGTGTTTTATATTATTTTAATTAACAGACTGATATCCAACAGTGATTTATTGATTTAATTGACAAACTTATTTTGAATTGAATGTTGATTTTCTCACTTTTAAAGAGATCCGCTGTAGATCCTTCTAGAACTCTGCTCTGTACCAACTCTACATATAAGGGCCTGTGTCCATTAACAGTGTTTTCTGAACTGGCTGAACCCATCACTACATTTTCAGGTCTCCTCTATACCAGTTTACTGCTGGAAGGATACTACAGTTATCCAATAGCACTTCAGTTTCCTTCAGCAGAGATTGGAGAGTGTTTTAAATACTCTGTTGGACTCTTTTTCTGTGATACAGAGATGTTTTTAGGTTTGTGAAATAAATGTCTGCACTTGTTCTGAAATTAGAAGCAGCTCTGCACCTGGACATGATTCCTTTAAAAAGAAAAGTCTGGGAGCTTGAGGGTAAAGAAGAAGCACACACACCTCTGTCTGGTTCGGGTAACAGGTTCTGTCACACAGTCAGGGGACACAGGCCCTGGAATGAATCACTGTTTTTGAACTCAGCTTTATAAAAAAGTATCTATGACTCTTTCTTTTAAATTAATGTAATTTGATAGGTAATATCTCTTCCTGTCTTTATCCTGCCTGAGCTTCATGCTTCACAAACCTTCCTCCACCAGCTTTACGCTGTGTCTGTTTTTATCAGGGTCATATGTACTGTCTCTGATGCTTGTCTCTGTGCTTCAAATATAATAGCACGATAACAGTAAATCATTTAGATTGGAATAATCTTTGAGCAGAGCTGGTGTTGATGGTGACTCTGTGTTCAGTTTCAGCCTGAAACAGAAACATTTTCACTTCTTCCCTTGTGATTTATTTTAATGGGTTTCAGCGGGAAAGAAGAGGAAAGGATCGAGTTAGTTGGTTACTCCCAATCTTGCTCCCAGAGGGCTTAGCTTCTGTCAGAAGTAATGAGATCATGGTTGTTTTCAGATCTTCTCTCTATGACTGTGTTTTCTTCTATTTACCGTTAGCAGAGAGGAGGACTGACTCACGCTGAGCAGCCGGCTGTTTTGAAAGAAGAAGTTGGAACTGTTTGGCTCCCAGACAGATTAAACTATGAATCCGTTATCGCATTTGTTTCTGCAGACTTTAAGAAGTCCTTCAGCTGATTATTGTTAGAGGGAGAAAGAAACTCCAGATCAGCTCTGATGTGCTTGTTTTTTATGTTAACTATGGTGGCCCTAATGGACAAAAAGAGGTGAACCTGTTGTTGTTAGGAGCTCACTGTGGCTTCAGTTTGTATTTGTCTTGTGATACATCTTTTTGTACAGTTAGAAAAAGATGTTTGCAGAAAGCACAGAGATAGATTAGTGAGAGGGCTGGAAGGCTGTACTATGAATCTTAACTTATCCATATCACAATTTCAACTTTTGCAACAAACGTCACAAAAGCTCAATATGTCATTCCACCACAAAATTATTACATGCATACACTCAAAGTTCTCTGACTCAGCGTGAGCGAGATTTAACTACTGAGACACAAATCACTAAATGGTGTGGCTCCTCCTAGATCTTGAATTGAATTCACCAGACAGAGGCAAGTGGACAGAGGCCAGAGAGGCGGTCAAACCCTCTGTGCATTTCATATATATATATATATATATATATATATATATATATATATATATATATATATATACAATGTTCTCATCCAGCAGACGTGTTTTATGGTTTATTTATGGTTTATTTTACATCCTGGAGTTTAGTTAATATTTAGTTTTATTTTAGTTAATAATTAATATTTTGCTCTATTTTTTTAATGACTTTATGAAATTATACAGACTGAATATCACAGCAATCTCTGCAAATATGCTTAACACAGAGCTGAGGTTTGTTTTCAGTATAATATGTAAAGAGTGCGTCTTCACTGAATAAGGAGGGGTTTTAATATCATGGAGTCGTATGAGGCTGTGACACAGTGGAAACATCATGTTTTACAATCTGAATGAAGGTCAGGGGTTTTTGTTCTACACTGCAAAAACTGAAATCCAAGCAAGTGCTTTTTTTTTGTTTGTTTGTTTTATTTTTAGTAAGAATTGTCTTATTATACTTATATGAGCTGCATTCGACTAAGAGGTTCAAACATGTCTTATTTCATGATATTAAAAGAGAAATACACTCTGAATTGCCCGTAACAAGTAAAAAATAATAATTTGCCATGAGAAAAGAAAAAAATTATTATTCAAGTATAGAATGTCTTAATACAAGAAAATTTCTGTGAACCCCTCTGCAGTTTTTTTTTTTTTTTTTTAACTCGCTAGAAGCACTTCAGACCTCGTTCTTGTTTTTAAATGTTTTGAGATAAGACATCAGAAGTTTCCTCTGATTCTGTTGAAATGTTTTTATCTGGTTTGTTGGTTTTTTCCCTTGGTAATTTTTTTTTTTTTTTTTTTTTTTTGAGTTCTCTGAAGTGCCTCCTTGTTTTCTGTCACCTTGTGGTGTGTTGTTGCCATGTTGATGTGTTTCTGGAGGACCGGAGCACGTTTTAAACCCGGTCAGTGTGGTCATTCAGTGCATATGAAGCTAGCTGTTTCCAGACTCTTTTCACCAGAGCTTATACAGTTTTCATTTCATGAGGTTGTTCTTTCTGCCATCATGAGTCAGACTGCACTGCTCTGTTCAGAGGAACAAATTAAAACCAGGACAAGTGTGTCAGATTCAAACCCCGGCCTCAGAAGAAACACACACACACACACACACACACACACACACACACACACACACACACACACGCTGAACATGAGTGATGAGAGAGGAAGAGAAGTAAAGTCCCTGATTCTGTTCATACATCTTCATCTCTAAATGTTGTTCTAACATATTTCCCGCTCCGTCTAATGACCCTCCAGCCGTCTGTTTAACACCCACAGTCTGGGTCACCACTCTGTGTAAATGAAGTGAGTGTCGGTAAATGCTGCTGCTATATACACACTGTTCATGAGTGTAAGTGTGTGTGTGTGTGTGTGTGTGTGTGTGTGTGTGTGTGTGTGTGTGTGTGTGTGTGTGTGTGTGTGTCTGTGTCAGTGTGTGTGTGTGTGTCAGTGTGTGTGTGTGCGTGTGTGTGGGTCACCACTTCAGCTGCGACAAACATCTCAATCATCTCACCACAATCAGAACCAGATGGACTAAGTCAACATGGTGGTGTGTGTTTGAGTGTGTGTGTGTTGTGTGTTCTCACATCCTTGTGTTTGAGGGTACAGTGTGTGTGTGTGTGTGTGTGTGTGTGTGTGTGTGTGTGTGTGTGTGTGTGTGTGTGTGTGTGTGTGTGTGTGTGTGTGTGTGTGTGTGTCTGTGTCAGTGTGTGTGTGTGTGTCAGTGTGTGTGTGTGCGTGTGTGTGGGTCACCACTTCAGCTGCGACAAACATCTCAATCATCTCACCACAATCAGAACCAGATGGACTAAGTCAACATGGTGGTGTGTGTTTGAGTGTGTGTGTGTTGTGTGTTCTCACATCCTTGTGTTTGAGGGTACAGTGTGTGTGTGTGTGTGTGTGTGTGTGTGTGTGTGTGTGTGTGTGTGTGTGTGTGTGTGTGTGTGTGTGTGTGTTCATCAGTTATTCTGCTTTTAATACAAAACCATCATGTCTGTGGTTTCATAAATAAAAGATCAGAGCTGAGTGTTTCTGGTGCAGCCCTGACCGACAAACAGACAGTGGACTTACTGTGACAACAACAGGTGACAGAAAACACACACACACACACACACACACACACACACACACACACACACACACACACACACACACACACACACACACCTTTATATATAGTGCTGAGGGGGGACTATGAAGAAATATTAAACAAAACTCAGGCCTGTTGATTGGTAGGGCTGCATGGTGGTGCAGCTGTTAGTGCTGCTGCCTCAGGTTGCCAGTTTGAATTCCAGTTCGGGCAAGGTGTGCCTTTCTGTGCGCATGTTCTCCCCGTGCATGCTTGGGTTCTCTTCAGGTACTCCAGCTTCCTTGAGTGTTGGCAGCTATGCCTTATTTCAGCCTCTGTCTAAAGTACTTGATTTTAGCTGCTGTCTCTTTAAGGCTCCTTGCTCAATAAACCCCCTTTAGTCTGACTGGACAGTTCTTTAGAGACCTGTTGTGGGTGGGGCTATGTGTAGCCCTGGTGTTTGAGGCCTGCCTTTTCAGTGAGTCATGGATCAGTTAGGAGATCCTCATGTGATGACCTCATCACTTCAGTAAGTCTAGTGAAGATCTGGTTCTATTTTTAGAACGAGTGTTTTGATCAGTTTAAAGGCAGATTTGTGATGATTCTGTTTAGTTTGGATTTTGTTGTTGGGTTTTTGGCAGTTCCCCTTTCCTCCTCCCTCTCCCTCTCTTCTTTTCCTTCTCCTGCAGGTAAGTGAGTGGCTGGGGGTGTGGCTGGCTTCTCCCCTCAACAACAGACGAGGCACACCTGGCTCTGAATATCAAGCTGCTGATCTTGATGCAGATCTTAAGATCAGCACTGATCATTTAACCCTGCAGAAACATGTTTAATCATTTGAACGTCAGTCTGTTGACTGAAATAAAAAGAGAGAAACAGAAATCAGATGTAAAGCAAACATGAACTGATTAACAGACCTGTCTGAGGGAAAGATAGAGCAGACTGAGTGAGAGCTGGATCGGAAATGTGTAATCTCTTCTGTCCGATCTTTTGCTTGAAAGAAAACGTATAAAAATGTCTCAGAGGAGGTTCATGCTCTGCTGTCAGAGGAAGGCTTAAAGAAAGCAAACAGGGAGACTTTGACTGGATCAGAAATGAAACCGGTTAGAGAACAGCTGCAGGTGTTGGATAAATAAATGAAGAGAAAGAGATGGAGAGAAGGTTTTGCTGAAAGATACCTCTGACATATTTACTGTACGTCCTAATCTATGGACTACAACAACAAACAGTCAGAGTGTTTTTAGTCACAGAGCTCTGTCAGAGTTCAGACAGACGGTGCTGGACCGACACAACCCCATGATGGAACCACTGGATGGACGACAGACAGCTGAGATTGGTTTTCTGTAGGGGGAGACCAAAGAGGAGGACTTCCTGTGGTTAAAGTCATATCAGTCTCCAGTCAAACACACACATCAAAAGATCCTGAGAACAGCTAACAGTGAGGCATTAAGATGACTGCAAATTAAAGGGATAGTTCAGTTTTTGAAGTGAGTATCATATATACTTGTCAAAAGTAAGTTTTCACCCACAGGGATCTGGATCGGCTCGTCCCCTTAGTTGAGAGACCAGCCAGAGAACAGAAGCTAGAGTGTGGGCACGGTAACCTTTACCACCTACTTTAGCTGGTTTTAACCAAAACACCAACGCTGGTGTAAAAATGCTTTTCAACCGCAGGAACTTTCCACAGGAACTTTTAAAGAACTGTGTGTGTTTTGGCAGCAGGAACTGGGTAGATATTCTGTTCGGGCTCTGGGGTAGCACTTTCCAAAGATGTAGCAACTTCAGGGGGCGGGGCCTGCAATGCTAAACATTTCCGATTGGTCGAGTATCCGGAGTGTTTTAATCCACCCTGCGTCCACAGTAACATCCCACTCCAGTTAACAGGGCCGCTCCTGGAACTGAAACTCCAGTTGATCGCTGTATTCCTGCTTTGAGTGGAGCGTTTCAGATGCTTTGATCACAGTCAAAATCAGCTCAGGCTGTCTGCTCCATGCTAACAGGCTAACTGTAGAGCCACACATGACGATGCCAGCCTGTCCATCTCCTTCTATGGTGCCATCTTTGTTTTATGTCTCTTGTCTGTTTCTTGCTGCCCTCTAGAGGTCTGGTGGTGTAATGCAATAACTCTCATAGCTTCTCCATAGCTCACTGGACTGATTTGTGTAATCTGACTCCAGGCCTAAGTGGAAACAAACGCATCATTGGGCCACAGGAACCATTTAGTTCCTTTGACAGAAGTTCCTGGAACTTAAAAAAATGTTTAGTACTCTGGAAGTTTTCCAGCGCTTCAGTTTCAGATACCCCTGTTTAAGCCGTCATGGATGTGGCACGGCTTTGAAAAACACAAAATGATACTCTGAGAGCAGTGATGAAGATTAATGAGGCAGAGTACACAGAGGCAAAGGAAACTTCAGGTCGAACTCGAGAGCAGGAGAGATACCTGATTGAATTGAATTGAATTGATTTATTTATTTCAGTCACGTCAGCACACTTATACAACATCACACATTGTCAATAGTTGATCAAATTGTACATGTCTGAAAGGGAAGACTGGAGAAGCAGAGCTTATCTAGTCCCGTCCCCATTTTCTCAATATTTAGTCTCCTCTGTTCCACATATCATCAGATTATTATACATTTGTATTCCATTTACAGAAGTATGACATCATTCTTGACTGTCTTTTAGTGTCAGTATTTGACCTTTAATGACAGTACACCATCACTTCATTCACTATCATTGTTTAGGTACCTTTCGTCTTTCCTGCCGTCTTACAGACCAAACAACCCACATGTTTTATTTCACCATCCTTCATGTTTTTATATCTTTTAGATTATACACCCTTAAGTATTGTCATATATCATTTAATCATATTATCATATTCATATCCGTCAAAGGTCATTTTGACCCTTTTTTTCTTGAATACTCTCATGGTACTGCTGCACCTGGTTTCTTCTTGTAAGCTGTTCCTTTGATTGACTCTGTTAACTGTGATGGTCATGGCTTTCAGGTGGTGGTTGATGGTTCAGGTGTTTGAAATATGTGCACCAGCAGAACTTCAGGACCCTTTCTGCTCATCCTGTCTGAGGGTTTGAACCTAAGGCTCTCCCTCCCTCCCTCCTTACCTTCCTCCTCCTCCTTCCTGCTGTCACAGGTCAGGTAGTAATCGGGTGTTTTGGTGGTGAACACCTGTCATCCCCACGGAGCTGCTCAGAGGACATACGAGAGTGTGGAGAGATTTAAAAGAGGAATGTTTGAGCCCCTCAGAGGCTGCGGTGCATGGCCCAGCGCCAGGCCTGTGTGTGTGTGTGTCTGTGTGTGTGTTCAGTTTGGCTCTTAGCCATAACTCACTGGGAATGTCTCCCTCTTTTCCTCCCTCTCTTCTTTCTCCATCCCTCCTTTAACTCCTCTCACCTCCTCACTCTCCTCTGTTACTCATTTTTAATCTCTCCCTCCAGTTTTTACTCCATCACCCTGCTCTGTTTTGCTTTCTCTCTTCTCTTCCTCCTCTTCATCTCTCTTCAGAGGAGTCTTTCATTCCTGATAACAGGCCGTCTTCTCTCTTAACTAATTCAGTGACCTGTTGAACGGAGGGTAAATCTCTCTGTTGTGTTAGGACTCAAAGTCTAAGCGTGAGGCCCCAGAAACGGCCCCTCAGTATACTTAACAGGAGCATTATTGAACAGTATTGTCCTTCAGAAAGGAAAAGACGACTGATGATGAAAGAGAGACAGAGCATCAGAATGTTTACAGAAACAGGTCTTTACTCCAGAGAAATGAAGTCAAAGAAAGTCAAAGAAAGTCAAGTTGATCTCAGGGAGGAGAGCTTCCTTCAGCATCCAAAGACACTCAGAAACTGGGACTGGAAACTCTGACAGGAAGAGGTCTGGAAGAGCCAAACCAGAACCAGAACCAGAAGAGCAGTTTCTTAGAGTCCACAGCTTAAAGCTTCAAGCTTCAAGCTTCAAAGAGGAGGCAGAGTCACAGTCTGAGTTTGAGTTACTGTGAAGACTTTGAGATGCAGCTTTGAAGGTCAGACTGCAGAAAGAAAGACCTCCATCCTGGAAACAAACCTAGGATGCAGCTTCTGTGCCGGGATGGTGCGTAGATGGACTGAAGGAGGATCTGGTGGAAACTGGCCATAAACATTCACCCAGAAGTCCTGTTTCCATTAAGCGGTTCTGTATGGGTCAGTACAGTTTTGTATGGGTTGGATTGGTAAAGCTTGATTCTGTTTGCATTCCCCCAGCCAGCTGTGCCTTCATCGGTAGGTGGCGTGTAAGCTGGATGCTGATAGCTACTTAATAGCGTGACCGCATAGCAACAAAACAGAAAGAAAGTTATCTTCAGGAAGTGGACTGGAGATTTAAACATGGAGGGTTATGTGTTGTTCGACCACTGTCGCACAGGAAATAGTGATTCTTTAAACCAATCAATGGACTGCAGTGTTTCTAGCTCCACCTTCTGGGGTCGGACTGATATGTCTGGCACCTCAGCAGAGGGGTCCCAAAAGTGGGACCTATCGAGACGGTTATTTGGAGACTTGTCCTCGTTTTAGTCAAAAGAAACGCCACAAAAAGCGTGCCGTAATCGGGCCAAAAAGACCTCTACCTGAAGATCTCAAACCACGTATGGGCTCATATGAGTCAGAGAGGTCGGATGTGTCTCATGGAAAGAAGCCATGAAGAACTATAGGGCGAGCAGTAAGACCCTCCTGCTTCAGGTCAGGGTCCTGCTCATCTTGTCTGGATTTTATTTCACATCATCACCCGTTCACTTCACAATGAGCCTTTCTTATAGAAACAGAAGTTTAAATTCTGTACGCAGATGAAACTAAATCATCAGGTGAGCTCAGATCACAGAAACTCTGAGCCTCAGGAGTCAGGAGAGAGAGAGAGAGATTTCATGTCTTATCTTGTTCCTGATGTCAGAGAGCGCCCCGTATCTCATCTTTACGCCCTGATCTTAATGATCTCTGTACATGAGATGCTGTGAGGTCTGATTTGGATCCACATTCCTCAGAGTTTAATGTGTGTGAGTGAAATATTTGTTTAATGCGAGCTGTCTGCTGAGAGAGACTGATGGACATTAAAAGGTTGTGAAATAGCAGCAGATTTACGCTCCGTCAGGGAGCTGCTGTTTGTTTTTAAATGCTTACATTCATACAGACTCGTGCTGATCCTCTGGATGAGAAACAGAAACGCTGGAGTCAGGATCCTCAGCTCAACATGTTTCTCTGAACTGTAAGAAAAGAAACTAACTCCTGCAGCATCAAAGCAAAGACAGAGCTGGAAGATGACCCTTTAAAGATCTCCTCATTCATGGCACCTTCGTAAAGAAAGATGACACAATTTAAAAAAACAACACGTTGAGACTCTGAAGGAGGGAAATAACACAAAGTCTTCCTCTGCTGTCAAAGCCCTGAATCACAACGTGCTCTGCCAGAGTTTGAGTTTCAGTTTAACTTCTAAATGAGCGTGAACCCCTCTGTAGCTGCTATCACTGTGTTGTTGTTTATCTTCTTGTTTGTTCCTTGTTTACCTCCAACATGTTGGTGGTCTGTCGGACACAGAGACGCTCTGTCTCAGTCACAGTTCAGGCTTTTATAACATAACACATCAGAAAGATTAAAAAAAACATGATAACGATATTATTTTGATATTTAGGCTCTTAAAAACTGAGGGAGGGGTCAACCAGCTCAGAAGATTAAACTTTCAGCTTCACTGTTTGGCTTTTTTTTTTGGCAAAACCCTCCCTCTCTGAGTGACTATGAGCACAGGGAGGGGAAGAGGGGGTCTGTGGGAAAAAATGGCCAAGAAAGAGAAAGTAAACTAAGGTTGCATTCACATCAGAGCTGTTTGGTCCGCTTTAAACAGACCAGAGTTCGTTTCCTCTGATAGTCCGCTTAGTTTGGGCAGGTGTAAAAGCTCATCCAAACTCTGGTGTGGACCAAACAAGTGAACCCTGGTTCAGTTCGTATGCAGTGTGAAAGCTCACTGGACCAAACACGGGACCAAGTGTACGTAGTGACGCTATACGCAGTGAATGTTTACTGTTGCTATGGCAACAAGTGACCGCTGACATTAGCAGTTGGTAGCTAGCTTAGCTCAACTGTCTGAACAACAATAACCCATAAATTCACAACTTGGCATATTAAAAGGAAATCAAATCACAACTACCAGCAGTCACAGTCCTTAAACTCTGAGCTCATATGTTGTCAGATTTTAGATCATCAAAGTTAGAAAATAACAGGATCAATCCCTGACAAGCTACGGTAGCGTTATAGGAACAGATGCGTTCACTAACGTTGTATCATTCCATTAAATAGTGTGACGAAGCACAAAACAAGACGGCTAGTCCACCCCTGTTTGTAATCCGTGAGGTTACATACCTTGCCCACTGTCGTTGTAGCAACACCAAGAACCCGTAGTCTCTCGCCAGTCTCACCAGTCTCCTCAGTCTTCTCCTCTGGTGCCACCTCTCTTTTATTTGTGACACTACGTAATGCTCCATGCCTCGCTGCCTTACCAGGCGGCCTTATTGCACCGCTTGTCGAGCCATGTGCATTTGAAACAGAAACACCATCCCCAAAACAGCCAACTTCACATGATGCTCCATCTTTACTGCTGTTTTCCCTACTTTGTCCAACCGACATGCGCCCTTTCGACCATGTGATGCTGCTCAGAAAGTTTGGTGCACTTTAGAAATCATAGTGTGAAAGCAGAACTGAAACAAGTGATAAATGTAACAATGTTGCGACTTTCAGCTCCCCAATCGAACCGAGTCCACTTGGTCAGGTGTGAAAACGACCTAAGAATGAAGAGTAAAAAGGTAATTACTTAAAGTGACAACATGCTGACTGAACCAAGATCACCAGCTGGTGAGGAGAATTTGTGAAAGCACAACCGAAGCGGTCCACCAATCATGTTTTTCATGTTTCTCTGTCCATTTCTCATTTCCTTCCTTCTGCATTCACGGTTTTTGTTTTCACATTTTCTGCAGACTGAAATGTAGACTCCCCATCTTCTTTTTACAAAATCCAAATTACAACCAAACTGGTGAGAAAACTTGTAGAGTTCACTGAGAGATCTTCACTTTCACCTGTCATGTCTTCCTGCTTACGCTGCCGTAGAAGCCGTGAAAGGCTAACTGGCTCCCTAACAACGTTAGCTTACAATGTTAGCTTACAACTGAATCATTTTTTTTCTCCTGCTCCTGCTGCTTCTTCTTCATTTATTCCCTGTAGTACAGCAGCAAAAAATACCATTACCGCCCCTACTGTGAACTGACCATATTTTCCGGACTATAAGTCGCTCTCGAGTATAAGTCACATTAGTCAAATCAATGCGTCATGAAGAGGAAAAAAAAAACATATCGATATAAAGTTGCTTCGGAATTAAATTCGCACTTATTTAGACATTTATTTTGCAAAATCCAAGACCATGAACAGAAATTTAGGCCCCTTTACATGACAATGGTTTTTGGATGAAACACAAAGGTGCTGCTGCATTTTTATCCTCTGCTTTATAGAGAAATTGTGTTCCAGCTGACTTAAAACACACATTTTTGGAAACACTCTTCAAAGTGGGATTTTTCTGATATGCTAAACGGCAAGCTGGAGTTTTCAGTGGAATCGCTGATGTCATGCTCCACTTTGCACATTTTGATTTCATTGTGGGAACTTTTAATTGCTATGTGTGAACCGGACAACAACAGAAACAATGGAGGACTGATGTGCTGTTCTTCAGCTGCTGAATCTGCTGACTGCCTTTCATCAAAACGTTCATCTGTTGCTCCACTTCTGCACTCAGATAAGACGCATTCAATATATACACCAGATCATCAGCCCACCTCTACTTTGGCAGAGAGCTACCAAAAGACTCTACAGTTATATCGCCACCTACAGGCCTGGTGTGCATACTACAGTGT
This sequence comes from Labroides dimidiatus, assembly GCA_030710495.1. Taxonomy (NCBI): domain Eukaryota; kingdom Metazoa; phylum Chordata; class Actinopteri; order Labriformes; family Labridae; genus Labroides; species Labroides dimidiatus. Next base: position 36,803,792 of record CM061143.1, on the reverse strand, counting down.
TTTCAGTCCTTCAGCGTTTCCGTATAAACACTGATTTTTTTCACTGCAGTTTTTGTTTTCAAGGGAAACACTGTGAAGCGTTGTTGTGTAAACAGGGCCTTAATCTGGAGCCATGACTGCAACAAGTCTCTCCCAGCAGCATGTTGCTTAAGCACTTATCTCCTTTTCAGCTTTCTTTGTTTCCTTCAGTGCCGTTAGAGTATCCTCTGCTTTTCACTAGTTCCTCAAAACTTTCTCACTCACTCCAAACTTTGTTTCTGCTGCTCGATTACCATTTTCAGCTGCATATTTTACTACCTACAGTTTGTAATCTTCAGAATAGGATTTTCTTTTTTAGGTGGCATTTTGTCTGTGCTCAGTCTTTCTCAGTTGTCTGTAATTTAATGTTTCCATTAATTTTCTCAGTGGTACAGGAGCAGCATTTGGTTGTCACAAGCCTTGAGCACCCTCTCGCAGCTGTAGACGATAATGTTTACTCCTTGGTTCAGTTAGTTGAAGGACCAGCCAAACTATGAAATAAAGTGTGACTTGCTGTCTGGAAAATACAAAACTTCTTATAGGTTATTACCATATGTGTCATGACTTTAACCCAGCCGGTCGGTGGACAGTCATAAGCCAGTGTTCCCATTAGTAGCTGCCTGAAGCTGGATTAAGGGGGAAATTCAGGTTAGTAAAGGCCTCTAATACCAAACTGAACAGATCTGCTGTTTTAAGCCATAAAATAAAAAGATGAAAGCAGGTGATCAGTGTTTCATTATTTCAAAACAACGGTTATTATCAACACAGCCGTGAGTGAAGAACAGACGACGCTCCTGAACCCTCACCTGCTGGGAGGACGATGATAACATCAAAGAAAAATGAAATAGGAGCTCAGAGTGATCTTAAATTTCTTCAGTAAACATGCAGGCAGACAGATTGAAGGTAAACACAGCTCATACTGCAAAGGAAGGAGCAGGTCTCTGGTTTCATACAGGGAACAGAATTATTCCTAAAATATAAAATATAACCTTGAATTCTGAACATTTCTGGGCAGCAAAGCCCAGAGAAGTCTGATCTAATCACTCCTCCGTTTAATCATAACAGACTGGATCAAATGTTCAATAAGCTGTGTGTTCATGTTACCCACATGAGCAATCTAACCCGAAAAGAAAATCAAACTTCTGGAGAATGCTGCAGTAGGTTGTGACATACTGTCCGTTGGAAATTTTCCATGGAAATTTTTAGGAATTTATCTGAACTGCACCATACACATATGTAAATATTAAACATTTTGTTTTGTTATAAGCACACATGCAAACATGTCTAATGCAATATTTTTTAATCAAACTGATGACAAGAAAAAAAAAGATAGGGAAAGAAAGAAAGAAAGAAAGAAAGAAAGAAAGAAAGAAAGAAAGAAAGAAAGAAAGAAAGAAAGAAAGAAAGTTTCTCAGGATTTTTTGTTTAGGTAAATTTCCCATGGCAATTTTCAGGAAAATATCCTGAAATTTACTGGAAATTTTACACCCCTTGCAACCCTATGCTGCAGCGTTCAGACAAACAGTGGACTGTTCAACATGTCAGAGCTCCCCAAACTGAGTGGCTGTCATACCGGTCATTTTCACCAACCTTAAAGAGGGTGTGTGTGTGTGTTTTTTTTTTTGTTTTGTTTTTTTTTTTATTTATTTTTAAAAAGTCTGTATTCTGTCCCTCTGATGCCTCCGTAAAAGGTTTATATGATCCCTATTTTTTTCTCTCTGTGGTGTTTTAGATAGCTCTTATATCAACCTCTGTTTGAAACACTTCTTTATATCTGCTGTCTCTTTAAGGCTTCCTGCTTTACAAATCCCCTTTCCTCTCATTGGCCAGCCCTGTTGAGGCCTGTCCAAGTGGCAACCTCCAGTCTGAAAAAATGAGGCGATGCTGTAGTGCTAAAGTCTGCTGTTCCTCGAGTGTCCTCTTGAGGCTGGCTCCAGAAGTACCAGAAGTCACAAACACACCAAGCCAAAAAAAGCAGTTTTCACGGCCAAAATAAGCACATTTACAGCCTGGTACAAAGAATGTCTCCTGTCTGATTCGCTAATTTCACTAACAGCAAGCACTGTACAGGGAGTGAATTTTTTTCTAATTCGGCAGTTTCTACAATATTAAGCTTGCCAGTTCGTCCAATCAGAGGCACAGCTCAGATCACGTGACTGTGGAGCGTCCTATGGTTGTTACTGTGGAGACTCACAGCCCACCTCATTTCCAATATGGCCGCGCCGGCCGTTTTGCTTCAAAAGTCTGTTTCTGAAACAGACGGATGACGTCGCGGAGACTACCTCCATTAATTATACAGACTATGGGCCTGTCATAGGTGAAGCTACGGGCAGACCTTGGTGTTTGAGTCCCGCTCCTCCAGCATATCATGAACCAATCAGGAGATCTTCATGTGATGATCTTGTCATTTCAGCAAATCTCGTAAAAATCTGGTGCTATTTTTAGAATGGAGCATTTTGAGCTGTGTGAAGACAGATTACAGGATTTTTACAGTTCTACAATTCTGTTTTCAATATGGAACAGCAGAATACGTTCTCTTTAGGGAACCAGATTTTGACCCCTCTGCTCAGTCGGCCCTGGTATGATTCCAGCTGTCTGTGTTTCAGGATGAGGTAAAAGGGAGGATATGTATTTTCTTATTATGGTGATGTGACAGGCTTCACTTCAGGCTGAACTTCCACCTGATGCTGACCCTTACTGTCCAGACTCTATGTCCTCTGAGATCGTCTCTGAGAGAAACTCAGACACCAAAGCTCTGCTCAGCGTTTGTTTGCCCTCCACACAAACTTTCTCCTTACAGACAGTGCCACAAGCAAAGCAACAAACTCTGCATCCTGCCAAACGCGACAGAACCCCAACACACAAAACATGTCAGCAGTTTCTGCCCAGACGTGCTGTAAACACTTCCTCTCTATTGTTTGTTCATGTGGAGCAACAATTTCCCCCAAACACACTTCATATTCTCTGTCCTTAACGTGTAATTACAGCGAGGTGCAGGGTTAAGGCTACATCTGATTGCGCCAGCAGATTCCAGCCGATTAATTTGGTGTTATCATAAAGTTGGGACGGAGCCTGAAGTGGATTCAGTGTTTTCTTTGCAGTTCAGATGGTGCTGGCTTCCCCTAAACTGTGCCCGAGAGCTTTGACCCAGCTGCTCTGAGGGAAGGAGCAGCGCCGGGTTAAAAGGAGAGATTCCTCTCTCAGGCTCCAATAAACAAACACAGAGAGGACGGCGGGCAGGCTGAAAGACTCTGAAGTGAGGAGTACAAAGGGACCTCAGGGGGTCGAGTATAAATAGAGACAAACTTTGGGGGACTTGTGCCTGAGCTTTCTGCATGTCAGTTATTAACGCTGTCACAGTGTGTGAGGTTTTCCTGACAGGACGAGGTCATGGTGGTGATATTTAAATACTGTTTAAATGTGTGTGTGTGTGTGTGTGTGTGTGTGTGTGTGTGTGTGTGTGTGTGTGTGTGTGTGTGTGTGTGTATAATAGACACAATGATTAACACTTGGATTAAATCAAACAGTTACACATACAAACACCCAGTTCATGCCCTTTAATTTCACCAAAAAGTTCTAGTTTGGGCACAAACCCATTCCTGCTTCTCTGGTGGGTTGGGGCCTCGGGTGGGCTAAGGGATTCGCTGACTAGGGTGTGGTCCAGCAATCTTTCTAAGGGGGGCAGTGCTCTGGTCGACCTGGATTGGGTCCACAGCTCTGATGCTGTGGTCTGTTGTCCCTGCTGGACTTGCTTGGTCATGGGGGTCTATTTGGGTCATGGCCTGTGGGTCCTGAGGCCAGCTGTTTCAGTGGCCTATCGGCATCAATCACATGCTCCTACAGTGACCTGGCTGGACTCCTCTGTGCTGATGAGCATGTCTTTATCCAGTAGGTTGATATCAGTGGCTTTCTATTGCAGCTTAGCCCTGGTGCCTGTGGATGGGGACGGGGGATTGGGGACCAGGGGTTGGGGTGGAGGGGGGTCCTTTGGGATCTTGTGGACCCTGCAGGATCTGTGTCCCTTAAGCCTGATTAATGCTTGATGCATCTGCAAGGCCCGCACAGTTTCCCCTTATGCGGTCGTTTTCAAATTTCCACGTTGCACACCTCTGAAAATTTCTATCTTTCATTTGGAGGCGTGTGGATGAGCAGGGGCTCCTTGTTTCCAAAGTACAACAAATCGTGGCATTTATACGATTCACCACACAGAGACCACCTTGATAAGCTTGTGATTAACAATTCCTCGAGCGAAATTAAGGCCAAACTTGGCAGAGAAGAGGAATTTGTGAAAAAATGTAGTAAACTGTGTGAACAACTTCTTCTTCTCTACTTTAGTACTGTGGTAGATGTGTGTACACCCATAGTCTGTGAAATTAATGGACGTAGCCTCCACAATGTCACCCGTCTGTTTCTGAAACAGATTTTTGAAGCGAAATATGTTGGAAATGAGGGGGGCTTTGAGTCTCCACAGTAACAGCCATAGGGCACTCGGCAGTCACGTGAGCTGAGCTGTGCCTCTGACTGGATGAACTGGTGATCTTAATATTGTCTAAACTGCTGAGTTAGAAAAGAAATTCACCCTCGTGCAGTTCATGCTGTTAGCGGAATTAGTGATTGAGCCGGGAGACATTTTTTGTTCCAGGTTGTAAACATGTTTATTTCTGCTGTGAAAACAGTTTTTTTTGGCTTGGTGTGATTGTGAATTCTGGTACTTCTGGAGCCAGACTCAAGCGAATACTCCATGAACTGCAGATTTAAGCACCTTAGCATTGTCTCATATTTTTAGACCAGAGGTTGCCACTTGGATACACTGCCCTGCAGTTTGGGAAGAGACACCACGCAGAGTGTGAAAAAGCATAAAAGCTACACGTGTTCTCTCATGCATCCAATTTCTGTGCGTCCTGTTCATGCAGAAAACATAATCAGCCCTTTAGTGAGCTTTGATCCTCAGGCTCTGGGCTTGTGGCCTTGGCATGGATGGCTGCTTGTAGAATGGCGCTCTGTGTGGGCATCCCTGGGCTTCCAGGTGGTAGTCTCCTGCACTCCTGGGTTTGGCTCTTTGAAAGGACACAGTGGTGCCCAGCCCCACCCCCACCTCTGTGGGGATGGGGCTGGGTCTTTTGTGCCCTTGCTGGTGGTGCAGGACCGCGGGTTACTTGGGGTTGTCCTTGGGCTCTTGTTCCTGGTCGACTACTTGAGGTGATCAAGTCACATGCATGCCTGTACAAATACTCATGCTCCTGTTGAAACTCATGGCGAATCAGTGATCTGTCCCGTCAGAACATGCTGAGTTACTTCCTGCACCCAGCACACGTTTCAGGTCATGTGACCAATGCTCCCTCCTTATCTCATCTCTGTTCTCTACTTGAGGACCCCACATCTCTGGTGTAAATGGTAAATGGTAAATGGACCAGTACTTATATAGCGCTTTTCTAGTCTTACTGACCACTCAAAGCGCTTTACACTGCTGGTGTCATTCACCCATCCACACCACATTCACACACTGATGGCAGAATGATTTAGTATTGAAAGCCATCAGTTTTTATCTAACACATTCATACTCATTCACACAATGTGGGAGTGTTCACACAACAGTGGGAGCAATTTGGGGTTCAGTGTCTTGCTCAAGGACACTTCGACATGAGACTGCAGGAGCTGGGTATCGAACCCTCGACCTTCCGATTGAGGGGCGACAACTCTACCACTGATCCACAGTCGCCCTGGGTTTCTAACAGCCTTTTATTTCTGAACAGCACAGCACCTGGACTGCTATCTTAAATTAATAATGTTCCCTGTCTGTCCTCTCTCCTGTTCGTCCTCTTTCCTGTTTGTCTTGTCTCGCCCTATCTGTCACTAATGACTGGCTTCCTTCACACTGTGGTATAACACGGCCCTCCCCTTCAGCTCACATCGGGGAATAAATAAAGTTTGATTTGATGTAGTAGCCTACAGAGAGGGCTGGTGATGGTCACTGACAGCAATGAATCATGTCCACTTATTTTTTGCTGCAATAAATTATATCAATCTTTTCTTGTACTGAGTATTGTTTTACTTAAAGTGGTCATATTATTCGTGTCCCTGGGCAGTTTTCTGCTAAAGTTAAGAATACAAAAAAAATGTTTTGTTTTGCTTATACTCAATATAGTTCACTTGTTACTTTGGCTTCAGAAAGTTTGTTTAAAATAAATAAATAAATAAAATCAGCCTATTTTTTCTTTTTTTTCACACCTCTCAATACCCAGTTAGTCCAAGGTTTAAGCTTCTAATTCAAAATTTCTTGTCATGGATAGATGATTTCACCAGTTTTAAGAAATGTTCTCATCATCATATAATGTCCTCATCTCTCTCATCAACTCTGACAGCAGACCCACAGATGGATCAAAATCAAGGAAAAGCATCATGCAGGAGAGGAACCACTCCAAAACTCCAAACCCAGACCTCTCTACGGACTACAAAACATCAGGTTGTGAGGTCTACCGTAAACCAAATGTCCAAACAAACCAAACCACTGACCTCAACACCCAGTGCTGATGATTATCTTGCCTGTCAAGAGTGATTTTCCTCTCCTGATCTCCTTGAAAGACTTGTGGAGCCACCTTGACTTGACATCATAAACATTAAACACGTTCAACATCCATGTGACGATAACCTTGAGGATGGCTGAGTGTGCACTCAATGGTTTGCCTCACCAAATGGACAGCAGCCAATCAGGATTGAAGCTGACTAAAGAGCACAGCAAACCCAGCCACTGTGACCATCATCATTGAGAAGAATATGTACCAGGAAGCTAAGCTGTTAGCTCCCTCAGTCTGCCATCTTTGTTTGCTCTTAAGTCAGTCTTTCTCTATTGGTCAGATTGTTGCTCTCCACATTATAAGAACACAACAGTTAAATCTGACATCATTAAGTAACCAATGGGATTCCTTACATTTTTCACATCAGGCAGGATTTTAAAAATCTCAGAGTGTCGGCCAGGCTACATGTCTAGTACGCTGTCGTATAGCATGAGTTAAACTTAGAGCAAAAAAAAAAATGTCAGGGAATAAATGATAGTTCAGCCAGATTTATCTCTGTCTGCACTGTCGATGTCTTATTTTCTGTCCTAAGTTTCTGAATCAACCTTGTTCCTGTAGATGTGCTCACAGAGACTCTGGGTTGATTTGTCAGACTGAAGCCAAATAACCCAAAGAAGAAAATTGCTTTTAAAGATGCTTGCAGGTGAACAAACTTGAATAAATGTGGTGTTAATCTGAGAAGCTTTCTGCTTTAATTCCTCTGATAAAAGTTGCATGAGTGTGGATCAGCTGTGTGATGATAGCCTGGGCAGAAACACTGGACTCAGTGTGATCCTGGAGCTCGGCTCGGTTGTCGGCTGTCACAGAGTTTATTTATGATGCTGAAAAGGTCTGAGTGTGTTAAACTGTAAAAATAAACGTGAGGGCTGACGATGTTCAGTCTGAGAGGGTTTTAACTGAGCTGTACTCAGCCTTCAGCTGTGTGTTCAAGAATCCAGAACAACTGCCTTATCATCCACACCCCCCCTGACGCTGAGCCACTGGTCCACAGACCTTCTCTGTCATGGCTCCTTCAATAATCCTGTCTTTGAGTCATTTTATTACTGCAAATAAAAACAGCAGCTTTCATCTGGTCTCCTTCTGTCAGCTCACTTTCTGAGACTTACTGGAACTTTACCATCATTTTGTCAGGCCTAGTGTTTAGCACAGGGTAATTCTGTCTGTATTTGTTCTTTTTCACCAAGTTTTCTGAGAAAAAAACCTATAAACTAAAACAAATAAACAAAACAGAACAAAACAAATAAAAAAACAGTTCATGATGGGCGTAATGTGGCTCTCAGAATGTTAGCTGCCAACAGGCAACAAAAACACTCTGGTGTCTGGGTTAAACTTGTGACTTTGAGTATAAGTGGTTGACAGTAGGGTGGCAAAATTCTGGGATTGTCAAAGTTGGACATTTTCCATGAGAATTCATGGAAATAAATGTGAATTAACAGGAATTTTCTGGGAAATTTTCAAGAATTTACGTTAACTGCAGTGCACGGTCATATACATGTATAAATATAAATCATTTTGATTTGTTATAAGCAACATGTATACAATGCAAACATGTCTAATGCATATTTGACGAGAAGGAAAAAAATACAGAAAATTTTCAAAATTTCTGAGACAAAATTTCCCAGGGATTTTTAGAAAATTTCATTAAGGCTGACAGCAAAAAAACTGTGAAAATTTCCAATATTCCTGAACTAAAATTCCCATGGAAATTTTTAAGGAACTTTCCTGAAATTAACTGGAAATTTCCCACCCCTTTTCAATCCTAATTGACATATTTGCACTGATTGCTGTTCTTGCAAATGTCTGTTTCTTCACATTTTACCCATCATGTGAAGATTTTCGGCACATGCTCTGCTACGACGACAGTCTGTCTGTCTGTAACAGTTCACTGGCTGCCATTAACGTCTATAGATGTCAATTTTTGACAGGCTGGAGGATCTTGTCCATTAATATCAATATCAGCCTTGCAAACTCCAGTAGGGGGCAGCACTGCCCTCTTTGAATGAAAAATCAGCAGATATGAGAGGAAGATGGGAGATGGAGAAACGTTGCAAGTCAGAAAAGTTCAGGCCGCATTCGAACAGAGAGTGCACACTCGAACAGAGTGTGTGTTGCTGTAGTTTGGAGAGAGAGAGAGACAAAGTCACAATCATGAGGAAACTCGGCAATCATAGAGAGGATCAAAGGATTAAGCTTCAGACACGAGCACTAAAACTAATCAAAGCTTGTTTCTCCATTTTTAGTCAAAAACAGGTTGTTGTTGTTTTTTGTTTGTTTTTTGGTGAAACCAGCCTTTGTTCTACTGCTTTTTCTTTGCTTAGTTTTCATGTTTAAATTTTCATAGATCACAATATTCTCCAAAGAGATCGGTCAAAATGCTCTTAAATGGCTGGCAGCATGTGAGTTACAGTCTTGTTTGATAAAATGTGACAAAAGTTGCTTCGTATTCAACATCTGCTGTAATTGCAACAGGCCAGCGGCCACATAACAGAACCAAAACACCAATGTTCCCTCATCTCTGACCACATTTCTGGTGAGTCCTTGGGTATGACTGGTTTGGTCACCAGTCAGATCCCTGTTCTTTCTGGATGAGCACTAAAGAAAGGACGCATGTCTGATTTCACCGACACCACAATGAAAGTCTGTACACCTTATTTGCCCCAGAAAAACACGCCACAGAAACACACGCCCCACTTCCTGTCACGTCTACTCACACTTTGAGAGCTATGAGTCAGACAGAAGAGGCTTTAATAACCTAATGAACTCTAACAGGCTGGCTGTGGTGTTCACTGAACTTTGTCGCCTCTGAAACAGGGAGAACAACCCCAATAAAAGAAAGCCGGCTACTAACGCTCAAAAATAAACTTGAGATAAACTCTTTATCTCAGCTGGAACTCTCCATCTGTCCTGCTTCAGTGAGCTGACACAGCCAGGAGTTTTTTTTTATCTTCACATAATTTACACCTTAAAGAGGGTCAAAGTGACCATTTGGTTCATTCCAACATGACAGAAACACAATCCAACACATCTGAAGAGGGCCAAGAAGACCTGGTCTGGAAAGAGAGGAGAGTGAAAAGTCCTGATCCTTCAACAGGACAATCCAGAAACATGTTACAGGTCCAGAGCTCAGTTTATCAGAAGGAGAGGATGGAAAATTACAGACTGTTTTCTTCTAATATACAGAGTGTGATTTGTGCTGCTTTTGTAATCAATAATAATAATAATAATAATAATAATAATAATAATAATAATAATAATAATAATAATAATAATAATAATAATAATGTGTTTTAAAAAGTTAAAAGTTTCACACTGACTTCTACTGTACGGGACATTACATTAAACTTGGCTGATGTCTTTGAGTGAGAGCTACTGGGAAAATATTGAGTAGAATAATAATTTATTTACTGTGTGATTATGAAGCCAGCTCTGAAACCTGTTTTCTTTAATATCATAAAATCTAAAGACCAGTAATAAGTCTTTCTCCTTGTTTCTCCTTCACTCTGCTCTGATCTCTCAGCGTTCCTTCTGGGAGCGAGGAAAATTAGTTTTATGGCTTTTTATTAATGTCATTATCTACATTTTACATAATTGGACCCAATCAGAGCTAATTCCTGCTGCTGCTGCTGCTCTGATACAGCACGTAGCTGTGAGCAGAGCGAGCGATGCTGGCTGACAGGCTGAATGATCATTAGAAACACGAAGAGCACGTACTGAGCACGTCAGAGAGCTCCTATCAGCGTCCATCTGAGGAGCTGGCTGTGTGTGTGTGTGTGTGTGTGTGTGTGTGTGTGTGTGTGTGTGTGTGTGTGTGTGTGTGTGTGTGTGTGTGTGTGTGTGTGTGTGTGTGTGTGTGTGTGTTTGGTAGTCTCATTTATTTTTCTCTTTAACCGGTCCTGATTATCTGTCATAGTTTAAGAACATATCTGGCCTGCGGTCTCAGAAACTCACTCTGGACCTTCTCTCTGCCCTCACTGATTGTTGAAGACTATAACACACTTGTTTGACTTGGCCACCTGTCCTGGCAGCCGCCTGACTTCAGCTCAAACACACAGCTTCTTGATCCAGTTTGTAATAGATTGAACTATTTAAATCAGACCAGATTGGTCACAGTTATGTGGGGGTGTTTTGTTGTATGTTGCCAAAGCTGCTCTAATCATATTATGATGCTGAGAGGGATCTCTTTCAGTCGTTGGCTGCCCAGCTTTACTCCCAGAAATCAAAACAAATAGAAAGTTCAGAGAAAAGTGGCTCAAAGAGCAGAAAGTCTCCATGTCCACATTCATATCAGACCACTCTGACTTCTCTCACAGACTCACTATAATGTGTAACAGTCCTCACCTGTCACTCAAAGAGACCTCACCCCTCTTTAAACGTGACAAAACATTAAAGACAGGGTATTCTGCTTCCCCATGTTTTAAAGGTGGATATAAAGAAACAATGACGACATGAGATCTTCATGAGATTTACTGAAATAATGAGGTCATCACATAAGGACCTCCTTAGCTGCTTCATGACAGGTTGGAGGGACAGGCCTCAAACACCAAGGGTGCCCATAGCTCTGACCCCAACAGGCCGTAAGAGAACTGGCCAATCAGATTGAAGGGGTTTTGTGGAGGGGGAAGTCTTTCCCACTGGATTATACTTGGATTATGCAAATGTGACACACAGAAATGAGATGTGTAGAATCAACACAAGAGAAAGCATGTGACTTTCTTACACTCTGTGTGGCGTCCACGCCCAAACTGCAGGGGGTGGTGTATCCAAAACGCATGTCTACTACAGTGATGGGGAGCGAAACTAGAGAAGAAGAAGTTATTTACACTGTTTACAACAATTTTTTTCTCTTCTCTGCTGAGTTTGGCTGCAATTTCATGCCTGTAATTGGTCATCACATGGTTGTCACGGTGATCCCTGTGTGCTCAATCTTATAAATGCCAGTATTTTTGTACTTTGGACACAAGAGTTATAAATTTTTGGATGTAAGCAGTGGGGAAATTTTCTGCTTGAGAAGGACCTATCAGGGGGGTGAGGCTGCTAAAATGATGTAATTTGTCCACACAAAGTTGCATGGACCTCATTGACATGTCAAGCATAAACCAAGCATCAAAGGGAGAGTTAAGGCAGTTAAGAGGCAGTTGAAACAAAGTGTTTCAGACAGAGGATGAAATAGGGTTTTCTAAAACAGCAGGGAGAGAAAAACAGAGATTTTTATTTGAGCTGTTAATCATGTCTAAAGATCCTACGGGGGCACCAGAGGGACATAATAGTCCTTATTATTTATATAATTATTTTGTACATGAAGAATCAATGTTTTTATCTAAGCGCCCGCCCTGGATCCAGTGTTTCATGAAGCTTTGAGGTTCATTACTAGTTTTAAAGTGATCACTCATCACTGCCTACTCTAGTCTCATGTAGGATGGTCTTCTCTGCCATCATGCAAACTGAAACATTAGTGTTTTTTTTTAATCAAAAGGTAGATGCATCCGTCTGCAGATGTTTTGTCCGACATATGTAGTAAGGTTTTGAATCCTTGGAGGGAGTTGTTAATCTCAACGAGTCTCTTCCTGGTTAAAAAAATAGGTTAAATAAAAAAATAATAATTTAAAAAATAAAATCAATTCATCGGTAAAGTGAGAGCATTGTGTGTTGTGAAAATATGCTCCACATTTCTCTTAAAGATGGGACAAACTCATCGATTCTGATGCACCAGGATCTCTGTAGGCGTGCACCTGAAGCCCAGCTGCTATTAATTCAAATTTGAACTAAATAATTTTGACCCAATGGTTGAGCCCCTTTGGAGGCTAACGTCACTGTTAGCTTGCTAACACTGTAAAATGATCAAGAGCCACAAGTAATATGACGTTTCTTCTGGGCTCATCCTGGAGAAATGTCTGTCAGAGTTCGAGATTCTTGTCTCCTCAGCGAGTCCTTTACATGTTGCTCTGCTCATGTTTGCAATAACAGTAACATCTCTAAAAGCTGACGCAGCAACTGTAGCTCGTGAAGATGCATACAGGTCAACACTGATGGCAGCCCTCGCTCTGAGCTGAATAAATCATATTTTGAAAAGAAGATATAAACATTAAAAATGAATCTTACAAATTATAACATGGCTCTCTATGGAGGTTGACTCACTTATTGTGCCAGCCTCTGGTGGACACTGGAAGGAGTGCAGGTTGTGGTGTTTTTCAGCCTGAAAGCTTTCTGTTGAAAAGTTGTCTGAGTCATATCTCAGTAACTGCAGCATGTCTAAACAATGATGTGTTTGTTTTGGGCTGAAAGGGGAAAAAACAGAACAAACGTGCAGTTATTTTGGAAAAGGGACAAATCACAAAGGGACTTTATTTTTCATCTCCTGTCACAGAGGATACATTCTTCTCAAAGTATTACATTACAGGTTATCAGAGGAAGTCCTCAGACATCTGGCAGAAACAGCTGTATGACTTTGTCCCACAGTCTGCTGGATACACTTCAAATAAGTGAACAACTCCCGTTAGTTTGTAATAAAAACAAATTGATCTTGATATCGATTAAGGTTGTTTACTCATTTTAATCTCTGCTTTCTTTATGTCCATAATCTCACACAGATTACACACCACATTCATCCTCCATCTGAACAAACAGACTGTTTTATACATATATATCTTTTAAACCACATAGCTCTTATTTATGCATTCAAAGATTCCCTCATGTACACTCACACACACACACACACACACACACACACACACACACACACACACACACACACACACACACACACACACTCAGAGGGCAGAGGCAGCTCTCAGGACAGGAATGGGAAAGAGTCTGATTGTGGGTTTGTTTCTGTTCCAGCTGTTGTGCTGACAGCAGCGTTTCTCTGGGAAAAGATGATGAGCCCAGTGAATAAAGACGTCCAAAGAGAGTCAGACCAGCTGATGGGAGCACACAGGGCCTCTAACAATGGAGGCTCAGGGGGGCCTCTGGGCTGAGGATCAGGGAGGTTTTTTTAAATGTTTTAACATGTTTTAAACTTTCCCCTAGCACTACGTGTCTGTTGTCTTTTTCATGTTTTATGCATGAACACACAAACATCTTTATGTAACATGTTTACATGTTTGTAGTTTAGGTTTGAGTTTAGGTGCTCTTTAAAGGTCTGACAGATTTTGGGGGAAATCAGTGAGATGAAAAACAGCTGCAGAGTAAAACATGGAAGTCACATCTGAAGGTTTGACAAGAATTATTTTTATGAGTACACTGTGCTCTCTTTCTCTCCCACACACACACACACACACACACACACACACACACACACACACACACACACACACACACACACAGATCTTTGTCCTATGAGTTGAAGTTTTTGGCCAAAGATCCAGCTCAGTTCAAACCAAATAATTATGACAGATTTGCATCTTCCCCATATATTCAGCTATATTGTGTGTGTGTGTGTGTGTGTGTGGGGGGGGGGGGGGGGGGGGGGCGCATGTATGTGTGTGTAGCTGGGATGTAGAGCAGCTGGTGAGGACATTTAGAACCTGGACATTAAAGTTTAACTGCGGGAAATAAGCCCAGTTGTTCTTCCTAATGTCACCAGAATCTGTATTATATCTTTATTCATATCTTGGTTTGTCTTAAACTGAACTAAACTCAAGCAGCAGCCTCTAGTCTAAAAATATAAGACAATGCTGAAGTGCTAAAATCTGCAGTTTGTCAAGTGTCCGCTTGAGGCTGGATCTAAAAGTACCCAAAGTTACAAACACACCAAGCCAAGCGTGCACTGATCCAGGATTGGTTTCACCTGGCTTGATGAATCCGTGTCTGCTCATCCTGGCTTTGTGCAACCAATCAAGCCTGGACGCTCATGTTTTGGATTCGCTGAGCCGACCTCACTCATTTATCCTGGATGTCTTAATCCTACTTTTGTGCAACGGGCCCCTAATGGGACAGACTATCAAACCAAAACATAAACACAGTTTCTGTCACCTGTGTCATAAGTCAGAGGTCTGTACTATGAAGCTGGATTTTCTCTTATCGAGGTAACTTCTGGGTTAACCCTGGATTTTCTGTCCTATGAAGCTGGTTCACTTCTTACCACAACGTATGCTGAAAGGCTAACCTGCTCTGGAGCAGGTTAAGATCTTGATAAGAGATCAACAAGTAGAAAAACAACACCTCCTGACCAATCAGCTTTCTTGTAAAAGACCCTGCACATTTTTAGAAGATCCTGTAGATGTTGGTGCGCAGAGCGCTCAGGAGAGAGAGAGAGAGAGAGAGAGAGAGAGAGAGAGAGTTTTTAGGGAGAGATGCGATCTTTTTAATGTTCACGATGTCATCCTGTACAAGAGATTCAGATTCTCATCAAATGGACTGAACTTCATTTGTCAGCTGATGGATCCATAAATAAATCAATTCAATTGATTTCATCCAAACATCAGAGACAGAGTGAAGAAATAAAGCCTTGTCACTGACCGCTTTGAAGGAGGTTTTTGTTTTTGTTCCTCAAGTCTGTTTAGCTCCACTGTTTACATCTTAAATAATGATGTTAATAATAATGGTCACACAGGAATTTATGGAACACACAACTATGTGGGAGTTAAGAATTAATATTAATTTTATTAATATTCCAACATAAAACACGCTGACACAGGGGGCGGAGCCTGAAGAGCAGTGAGTGTAAAATCTAAAGCAAAGTTCAGACACTGAACTGTCTTTGATTTCTTGGTCTGTTTGAAGAACAAGAATCGTTAAGTCAGCCCAGGTAAAGGAGAGAGATCCTGGATCTGTTAATCCAGCTTCGTTGACAAACTTCAGGTTCTTATTGTACTAAAGGTTACTCTGATTTAGTGATTTGATACTATAATAAGAGAGTGTGACATCATAACTGACAGCCGCGTTGACCAATGAGGCCCCTGCAACACTGTGTGCTCCAGAACACAGCAGTGTGTGTTTGAGTCTTATATGTAGCAGACTGTCTTAAGGTGAGGCACAAACAGGTCTAAAAGAAAACATCTTATTACAAGATATTAAAGAGAAATATGGGCTGCGTGATGGAACACCGGTTAGTGCTGCTGCCTCACCAGTAATCTCTCTGCATATGCGTGGGCTCTCTCCAGGTCTTTTTAACCCTTGAAACAGGACAAGAGGTGTAGAAGATGGATATATGAAAAGAGAAACATGAGGCCTGCATTTATTTTAAAGAGTAAAAATAATCTGCCAGTAGGTAAATGACAATGTACATGTTTAGTTTTTGTACACAAAAATATTCTTCTTTAGAGAAACTTGGCTGGAACACTTTTTACTCAGCATTTTGGGCGTCATTTTTGTCTTGAATGCCTTTAGATAAGACATTTTTCCTGTCACATGGGCTGAAGATATGTGGACCTGCATTTCTCTCTGGAACTTCAAAGCTCTAAAAACTTTCCTTTTGTCTTTTCATCTCCATTTTCAGTAAGTTAAAAACAATTGCTGCAGTATAAAAAGCATAAATCTAGCTCTTTATTCTCATCCTCTTTTGTCTCTTATCTTATCTGCTCTCTTTTTATCTCTCTCTCTCTCTCTTCATCTCTCTCTCTCTGGTGATTTATGGTTGACGAGGCGACGAGTCTGGAAATGTTGAACTTTGTCTTCCTCCCTGTCTCATCCTGTCCTCCTCCTCGTGGCCTGTCTCTATCCTCACACACTCTCTCCTCTTTGTTTAATCCAAGTCATTTTTTTAATAAAATCTGTACCTGAAGTAAATATGGAAATCTCCTCAAACTGCTGCCAGATTTCTCCAAACAACCCCACGGCATCTTGGAAGAGAAGCTTTGTGGAAGAGATTTTAGATTTAATTTATACAGCTTTATATAAACATGTTTTTGAAATTCAACTTCCTTTCATAGTTTTTAGTCCTCATTTATACCACCATCCTCTCTATCTGAAAAAAAAATGGCTGCAAAGCATGAGTTTTCAGCTGACCTGGCTCCCCCTGAAAAGAAACACCTGTAGTCTGTTTCTTCTTCTTAAATCCTTTTCCTCTCTACAGGGAAGTTTCATCATGTAGTAAGCTTGTCTGAAAATCAGCCACATGTGGTCAGAGAGCAGCTGCTGTGGTATCAGGACAGGAGGAGCACACGGCATCAAACAGACTCACATCAGAGGAAGCATGACATCTTAGATTCAGTTAAAGTTTCAGCATTTCAAAACACTGCTGAATTAGGTTTATGATGAAAACAAATGTCTGAATCTACTGTCACTGTGTCAGAACTATAAGAACTATGAGACAATGGATTTCACTGAGAGTATCCCAACACTGTTATGAACACAGTGATGTGTTTTCATGTCGTCAGGCTAGCAAGTATGGAGCACAACCTTCACCAACAAGCCATCTGCGCTCCACCCATTAAAAAATCTGAACAGGACAAAAAAAAACTCATGTTGTTTCAACATTGAAATATCAGAAACTGTAAAAGACACTGAAATCGTGTTTGAGTATGGCATGGTTTGGATGGTGGTATAGTGAGTCCAGGGGTTTGAGAGTCTGAACTGTGGAATGTCTATAAATCATATCCCCATAATCCATAACAGATAAGAATGTGGCTTCCACAATCCTTTTACAGAATGACATTGGAAAACAAGATTCATTTATGTAAAGGAAGCCGACTCTCTTCTTCAACTGGATGACAAGCGTGTTGACATGATGTTTAAATCTAAATTCCTCATCAAACCATATCCTGAGGTACTTAAACTCTGTGACTCACTCATTTCACTGGAGGAAGATATTTAGAAGAAGATAGAAGAGGACATTCTTTATTAGTTCTCTTGGGGGAAATTCCATTTTACACTCTGAATGAAACATGTTATATTACTATATACACACACTAATGCACAAACAGCACTTTGCACACAGAAACATGCACTGATGGAGAGTGCAGAGTGAGGGAACTGTATACCTAGAGCAGTTGGGGGTATGGTGCCTTGCTTAAGGGCACCTCAACAGAGGCCAAGAAACCATGCTGATACCTCTCCAGCTTTCAGCCCAATTTCAGATTTTTAGTCTGGGACATCTACCAGCAACCCTCCGCTTGCCAGACCAAGCCCCTATCGACTGAGCCACTGCCATCCCAATATCATTTATACCATTATATATATTTATATCATTTCAAAGTTAGTACTCCTGGAGAACAACATACATTTTGTTTTTCTTGTATTATTTACAAGTTTAAAGTTTATAAGAGACTTTTGTAAATTGTTAAAAGCAAGTTGCAGGTTTTTTTATGGTGGATTGTACAGTATCTGCAACAAAATAAACAACAGCATCATCTGTGTAGAGTTTGTAGAGTAGACAGACACAATGTCATTGATGTACACAGTGAAAAGCATAGGGTCCAGAACTGACCCTTGTGGCACACCTCAATCAATCAACCAAATATCTAATTCGGCCTGACCTACTTTAAATGTAAAAAGTCATATCATAAATCTCCTGAAGAAGTGAAACATTATACAGTCTGAATGGTAAAAATCTGATGAAACTGGAAGGCTGTAATAAGTGACGAAAAACACAGGGTAGAAAACGCAACAGGACGAATTAACTGAAAGAAGAACAATTTGTTGAAAGGATGATTTAACATTTCAACACAATTACTTGGTAAGATTGAGTGAAAAAAAAAAAACTTTCTGCTGAATTTAACCAATCACAGAGCTGACTCTGGCAGAATGACTTAAAATGCAGAAACAGATCCTCAAATGAAGTCACAGATCTACGAGTACACAGACCGATCTGTAAATGTCCAGACACTGGTGCTTTGTGGCAGCTACAACAGATGCTGCTCAGCTTGGCCCCACAAACAGCCACACCAAACCACATGAACAGAGGTTTTTAAGGGTGGGACAAACTATCACTATGGCAGTTCATCATCATCCTGACTAGTGTATCAATATTTTGATGTAGGAACTGATACTCTGCTCCACCCCTCGCTGTTTGTCCATACAGTAATAAATGATTGTGCTCTCAGTGTGGAGGAACGCCTGTTTTTAGCTGCAGCTCTGTGCTCCATCATCATCTACAGACACACATCAAACAGCTCAGACAGAGTCCACCGACAGCGCTAACGACAAGCTAATGACAAGCTAATGACGGCTATTATCTGACTCCTGCAGTCCAAACATGGCTGCAGAAACACTCAGCTCTTAATCATCTGCAACTGGTCCGAAAAGATTGTAAAATGCAACAGAGAGCAAAACCCTGGAGAGCTGAATCCATCGTCAACTGCAGCTAATAAACAAAGCTTTTAGTGTGTCAGTATGCTCAGGTATAGTAACTTCTGCTTTAGGCCCTTACCAGCTCAAAGCACTTTTTTCCTGTCTTCTCTGTATTATCCATATTACCCATGGTGCACTACTTTGGTTCCCTTCAATTGAAGTGGTTACTTCCAGTAGCTCTGATCCATTGGATTCCAGCTGTGTTTCAGATGCCATGTTGATGGATGGCAGAGCAGCAACACATGGGTTTGCACAGATCAAGTGGGACAGGAAGGTGGGCACTGGAACAACATTAAAACACCCAGTGGATTTTCAGAATAAAACGCTCCATTTTGACACCAGATTGTGTTTCACTGAACTAACTCAACAAATGGTGGTAATTAGCAGAACCTGGCCTGGAGCCAGCAGATCAGGTAGAGGTATTTAATTGGAGAAAATTTTGAGCCATCCAACACTGTCTATCATTTAGGAAGTTCTTGACAGCAGAGGTACCTCAGGTCTCAGAGGGAGGTATATCTGTGTGTCGTCTGCATAGCAATGAAAGGAGACTTTATGGCACTGGATAATTTGGCCAAGGGGCATAAATAGAAAATAAAATTGGACCTAAAACTGAACCCTGCGGTACACCATAGCTGAACAGCTGAAATACTTACAGAATATTGTAATTCTTCTGTTTAGCAGTAGCAGTTAATCCAAATTTATAATGAAGTGCATTTTACAATGGTAAAAAGTTAATAACGAGCAGAGTTAAAGGGTGACCCAACAAAATTTAGGATGAAATAGTTCATGTTTATTATATGATAAATTTAAATTTCAACGTAAAATTTCTTTACTCAGGTTTAAATTAATATGTGCGTACAATTCATAGAAGCATTAGTTTGTGGTCACAAGTTTCTTCTTGGCAGACAGGAGTACGGCCTCTCTCAACGTTAAGACCCTGTGGAGCTTCACTGATCAAGGATCAAGAGACTGATGTTGAACAAGAAATGGAGAAGTGTCCAGCCAGAGTAGCCAGAGTTGGAATTTTGTTGTTTTCATGTAAATATATTATGTAATAAACCATAAAGTATTTCATCCTGAATTTTGCCGGGTCACCCTTTGAGATTACTATATTGTTGGTGTGGCCCTCTGAAACAATTCAGGTTTCTCATGTGGCCCCTTGTAAAGATGACTTGCCCACCCCTGACCCCTGACACATACAGTCATGAAGACTATGCACACTAAGCATATTGTTATATCAAAGCTGGTACTTGCTGTCATTCATTTTACAGCTGTTATGATAAAGATGAATAGAGAGGAGACCTCAGACCAGATGGAATATTTTCAGCTGATGTATGGTGATTCCTGAATTGCTGTAAACAACATGTTGGAGTTGCAATCACAGAGATTGGGGTTTTTGAAGATCTAGTTAGCTATGAAAGTTATACCAGGCTTTACAAGAAGCTCAGTTGTCTGTCAATGTTGACAAGAAACATCAGATAAATTCAAACTCAGACATCTCAACAGTGATGGTTAAACAAGGAAAATCTGAAAGGCTCTGTGAGGACTCTCTGTTTGAAGTGGACTGAAGAAACACTTTATGGCTGTAATCGTGTGCACACTGTCGTGATGACATGACTCTTAACAAGGCGTGTGTTTGTTTTGGAAATGAATGGAGATCAGATCTTCTTTTTAACACTACTTTTCTTTGTTCACAACAACTTTTTACCTGATATAACGTGACAAGGTATATATCAACAGTTACACAGAGCTGTTGTTTGAAATGTACAACAACAACAAGTAAACTTTGTCAGTTTGTACTGTAGTTATGAAGCCGAGTATTTAAATGCCTCTCACAGCCCAGTGTCTGACATATCTGTAGGCTAACGTGTAACATTAATGAATCCTTCTGTCCTGCTCATCTACCAATCAGAGCTAACGCAACCTCACTCTTCATTTTACTGACAGACTCTCAAGTTGGAAGGGCTGCACGGTGTTAGAGCTCTTGCTTCACAGCAAAAAGGTCGCCGGTTCGAATCCCGGTTCGGGCACGGTGTGCCTTTCTGTGTGGAGTTTGCATGTTCTCCCTGTGCATGCGTGGGTTCTCTCTGGGTACTCCGCCTTCCTCCCACAGTCCAAAAACATGCTCACTATGTCAGGGATTCTAAATTGCCCGTAGGAGTGAGTGCGAGCGTGAATGGTTGTTTGTGTCTCTGTGTCAGCCCTGCGATTGACTGGCGTCCAGTCCAGGGTGTACCCTGCCTCTCGCCCTCAGCCAGCTGGGACCCTGAACAGGAGAAGGTATAGAAAATGGATGGACTCTCAAGTTGGATCAGATCACTTCAGAATAACTGCTGCATGTGGGCTGGAATGAACATTATCACAAACAGCTTAGCTTGCGTTTTAGCCTTAAGAGGTTTAGCCTTTAGTTTGTTGTTTAGCCTTAAGCATGTGTTTAAGCCTTTAGTTTGTCTTTTACCTTTTAGTTCTTGGTTTAGCCTTTTGCCTGAGTTTTAGCCTTAAGCTTGTGGTTTAGCCATTAGCTTGTGTTTTAGCCTTTTGCTCATGTTTTAGCTTTAAGCCCATGGTTTAGATTTTAGTCTGTGGTTTGGCAGGTGTTTTAGCATGTAGCTATGGTTTTAGCCTTCAGCCCATGCTCTTTCACTCTCATGTTTATCTTTCTTCTTATCTTCTGTCCTTTTCTGTCTGACAGTTCAGCTCCAGTGTCTACCATCACTATTAAATTAATCACAGAATGGATGGATGGAAGTTGTGGATTAGGTCCAGGTAGATATCTAGAAGAGAGACTTTTTCAAGATCACTTAGAAAGTCCTCACAGAGACTTTAAAATTGGAGCATCCAACATATAGGAAATATCAGCACTGTGATTCCTCTTAAAGACACAGGAGCTGTTAAACGACCTGATGGTCTGTAAACACCCTGCAGCACACTCATTGTTCCCTGATGGATGGATTCACAGTTCATGTTTTCGTCTCTAGGTTTGCTCCTCTCTCTCCACCTCGTTTCATTCTGTTGGGAACGTTTGCTGCTGGTGGTTTCTGAGGAGTGGAGTCAGAGCTGGGAATGTGAGGGAATGCTTTTACAGCAGCAGACAGTTTTATTATGCTTCATGGAGATCTGGTTTGGAGTGTGTTGGTCTGTCTGAAGGCCTCATAAAGAGCTCAGATGGCTGTGTGCTGGCTGAGGAGCTGCTGGTTAATGATCTGATCATGTAAAGCTCTCTTACACACAGCAGCGTGGTATTCACAACACTGACCAAAGTGTCAAAACCATCAAAACTAAAGACGTCACACCATCACTTAGCACTTCATCATTTCAGTTTTGTGGTTTAACTTCCTGTGAGATAAAAAAAGAATTAGAGCGAACTCTGAGCTGCTCAGCTGAATAACAGGTCTTTAAAAAGACGATAAAGCTGTAAAAGTAGGAATCAGAAACACAAACAGCAGCACAGCAGCAGGAAACAGACTCACAGGGGAAGTGTGTTCGGGACAGCTCAAGAGAGCGTGTGTGTTTCAGTGTGTGTGTTTCAGTGTTTGTGGTTGTGGGATATTTCTGTGTAAATGTGACTAATACAGACATCATTAAGATAAACATATCTGCAGACTGAAACAGATGTCTTTTATAGGGTTTCATCATCACCACAGATCTTTTTCTGGAGTCCTCAAAGACACAGTCATGAAGTTTCAGTTTATACTGTTAAATGTGAAGCAGAAACAGAGTATTAAAGGTGCATTATGTAATGTTTAGTATCTGTCATTGGTAGAAATTGAAGATAATATTCTTGTTTCTTTAAATTTAAGGAGCCACAGACATGAGATCTCACAGAATCTCACAAAATACAACGTGACTTCACAACAAACATGGAGGACAATCTGTGTCGTCAGCTGGCCGTCCTGCATGTGTTCTGTAATAAAGCGACAAAAAGAGAGAGAATAACGCCACAAGCTGCTCTTCTTCTTCTTCTTCAGTCCTCCTCTGGAGCGCACTTCAGTTTACAGTCTCTGCCGTCACCGAGCTCCTGAGCTGTAACATTCAGCTGATGACCCCAAACTTTCCAGGGGATGAATAAAAAAAAAGTAATTTCAAAAAAGATTTCTTTCTTCAGTGAGCTCACCCCTGGTAGAAACAAAGAAAGTCAGTGAAAAGACTCAGATCCCAGCTACTCACTCTCATTGAAGCCCCTCCACAGGATCAACATACTCATGTGTGTTTGTTTTTACTTTTTAATCACACACAAACAGGATCATGAGTTACTCTGAGAACTCCTCGGTCTGTGGCTTGCAGGACTGAACATGCAGACGGATTGAGATGACGAACGCAGTCAACATGCAGCGGAGTGGAGCTGGACTGCAAATAGAGCTTGTGTGTTTAAGGCCTGAGCGTAAAGGTTCTCTGGATAAAGTACCAGAGGAGGTTTCAAACCAGCCTTTCTCTAAATGGTCAGTTGGTCACCACGCCCCTCTTTTCAAACATGAACAAAGCGTCATGCTAACTGCTAACATAGCAGCTCATGAGCATGTCCAAAAGCATGTCTGCAGAAGACGCAGTAAAACCAACGCTGCAAATTATTGACTGGCAAAGATTAAATTCAGTTACAATTAATTTTAAAATTCAAATAATTAAATCCAATTTGTGGTGTTTTCTCATCCTCAGGCTCTAGTTTTAAAATATAGAAACACAAAAAGAAATGAAAAACTTTTGCTTATATTCAGTTTATTTTACTTATTTTTGTTTTAGGAGGGTTTTTTTTATTAAATTTAATCTGAAAATAAGCATTTTCTTCTTGTTTAAAGACTTGGGATTACTTCTCAAGGACTGCTTATTTCCAGATTTAAAACTTTAATTTCAAGATTTCTACTCAAGTAAAATTATCTTTCTGTGCAGATACATAATTTGACTGGTGTTAAGAATTTTTTCCACCAAATTTAGTAATTTTATCTTGTATTTATGTTACTTTTTGCTTTGAAGAACACAACAAAACATTTCAGACTGGTAAGCTATTCAGATGTCTGGTTCTCATCATGGCGGAGCTACAGATGACCTTTCATAGATTTGAAGGTGTTATATTATATTGTATTTAAAGGTTTATATTGTATTTATTTATCTTATACGACAGTGACAGTACTGTGGTCAGATTACCACAGCTAACATGATGTAAACAAAAAACAACAACACACGGCTACAGGTTGACATGAGATCTGCATATCCTAGAGGTTCCTGCTCATCAGAGAAAATCCATGACAGGCGTTTAGAAAGGGGAGCTCTGAAGGTGAGGGACAGGTAATATCACAATCACTCAACTTGTGATGTCACAAAGTGAGCAGATTCTGAGGAGAGCGTCAGACTGAGAGTTATCAGACAAAGGACTGGGCTTGCTTATTTCATATTAGGTGAATGAGTGAATACTCCACACCTGACACACCATCTATGCAGGAGCAGAGTCTCTTCCACGGAGGCCGCCATCTTGCACCGCCATGTTTCTACAGAGGCACCACACAGACAAACTACTGATTGACACAACATGCAGCCTCCCCCATCTTTAAACTTTCCCCATCAGATGGCTCAGAGTTATCTGTCTCTGTGCAGAAGGTTATCATAGAAGTAACCATCAAAGACATCAAAGCAGGAAACTGCAGCAGAGGTTGATAGCTGAGCTCTGACCACAGCTCTCGCTCTCTTCTCTCTCTCTCTCTCTCTCTCTCTCTCTCTCTCTCTCTCTCTCTCTCTCTCTCTCTCTCCCTCCCTCTCTATCTATCTATATCTATCTCTATCTCCATTTGAAGTCAGTCATTTGGCAGAAAGCTAAACAAGCCTCCTGTTAACTCCCTCTCTCTCTGCTGTTTGCAGTCACACACACTCTCTGTGGACAACTTCAAAGCTGCTCTGCCGTCCAAACCAAAGCGTGACTCTGACTGCAGCTAAACATCCTGACACTTTGAACTGTGACTCTGCTGCTGGCTCTGCCTGAACACTTTATTTAGGTTCAGCCTGAAACAGAGCTAATAAACTTTAGAAAGTACAGGGAGTCAAAGAGGTGCCACTCTTACCGTAAATATCTGAACCAGAAGCACACGATCACACAGGGCCGCTGCCTTCCTCTGTGAACATCCAGCTACTTTCAGTGTTTCACAAACAAAAGAATCAACCTTTTAGAACATTAGCATCTCACTGCAAACACTGAAATCAAAGTGTTCCCTTTCAAAATCAAATCAAAGCAAAGCAAAGACTAAATCTACCACGATATCTCTGGTAACTTAGAAAGTAGTATATTGGGGTCCTGTTCATGAGTGAGGGGAAAATGGAGCGAGAGATTGCGTGATGCAGACACTGTATTGGTCCGTTGTGGTGAAGAGAGAGCTGAGCCAGAAGGCAAGGCTCTCAATTTATCGGTAAATCTACGTTCCAGTCCTCACCTATGGTCATGAGCTGTGGGTCGTGATCGGAAGATAACAAATACAAGCAGCTTAAATGAGCTTCCTCTGCAGGGTGTCCGGGCTCAGCCTTAGAGATAGGGTTCAGAGCACAGACATCCAGGAGAGGCTCAGAGTAGAGCCCCTGCTCCTCCTCATCAAGAGGAGTCAGATGAGGTGGTTCGGGCACCTGGTGAGGATGCCTCCTGGACGCCTCTCTGAGGAGGTATTCTGGGCATGACCAGCTGGGAGGAGATCCCAGGGTAGACCCAGGACACGATGGAGAGATTATATCTCTGGGATGGCCTGGGAACGCCTTGGTATCCTCCCAGAGGAGCTGGTGGAAGTGACCGGGGCCAGGGGCCTCTGGTCTTCACTGATGACACTGCTACCCCCGCGACCCAGACCGGGACGAGGGGCAGAAGATAAATGGATGGATATCAGGCTTTGTTTTTATTATTATTATTTGTAGATGTATGATGTGTTTCTTTTTGTTGAAGGACTTTATTCTTAATTCATGACTTTATTTTATTAAACTGACAATAATAAACTTGTTAGTAAAAAACTTGTTTCTTATTAAAAAAGACAGTTCTTGTCAATGTTATTCATGTAGTTTTAAGACTTTTTTATTACTATTATTCATGACTTTGTGCTTGTAATGCTGCAACTTTATTCTAATTATTTATTAACATATTTATTCCCGTTCTGGTAATCTTAACTTCATAGAGCTCATCATACAGATTTTATTTCAGTTACTTTACAACTAAATTCTGCTTAAATCATCATTTTAGCACAATTTTACAGCATCACTGTTGTAAACTAGGGGCTATATTCTTAAAAATTTAGAATGTATTCTGGTATCACCACAACCAAACTTTATTCTTATATTAACAATTTATTGTCATTAATTTATGTTTTTTTTAGTCCATTTACAGCTTGGCTCTGGTAACACTAAAACATTGTTCTTTTAAAAGTTTTAAATGTGTGCTTGTTAATTAAAATCTGTGTTTTTATTAATAGACTTATTTTTGAACAATTATAACTTTATTAGTGATATTGTTTCATTCTTGTGATTTATAACTTTATTCTTTTTAAATTTTTTACTTCATTCTTGATTTTCAGTAGGTGTTTGTAAAATGAAGACTTCACTTTTTGTATAAGGACATTGTTTTTTTTTATTTGTGTTAATTCATGACTTTATGGTTTTTTATTTAATCGTTTCTGAGTTAAATTTCTAAGTTAAATCTTTAAAAATGGTTTATTTACATTTTTAATCTTGTTAATCTATAACTTTGTGTTAACCTGATCTTTAGTCTGATCATTTTACAGGTATTTTTAAATAGTGAGAGAGAGAGAGAGAGAGAGAGAGAAAGAGAGAGAGAGAGAGAGAGAGAGAGAGAGAGAGAGAGAGAGAGAGAGAGAGAGAGTGGAGACAAAGTCCATCTGAACTGAATCTTAGCTGTGATGAGAGGACGCTGACAGACCAGTGGACGGATGTTTCAGAGGGAGACAGAGATAATGCACGGACCCGGTTGACCCAGTCTGAACCCTAGAGGTCAAAGGTCAGCTGTCTGCCTCCTGTCAGGATGCAACAGCTCTCATATCTGGACTTGACCCTCATCTCCTCCAAAGTTCAACAGAGTGGGTGGTAGAAACATACACACAAGCATGCAGGCGCTTATATAAGATATGCATTAATCTCACTGAGACACACACACACACACACACACACACACACACACGCACACACACACACACACACACACACACACACACACACACACGTTTTGTTTTGTTTTGTTGAAAACAGCCGGAAACTGCAGAGGTTTAATCCAGCAGAGCTCCACTCTGAATGTAAACTCTGCAGATTAAAATCTTTGCCCTAAAGAAACTTGATCCTCCTTCAGACGTAGCAGAGAGAGAGAGAGAGAGAGAGAGAGAGAGAGAGAGAGAGAGAGAGAGAGAGAGAGAGAGAAAGAGAGGGTTCAGCTCTGGTGGGTCAAGAGGAAAAACTCATTTCGTTCCTCTTCTGTTCACACTTTAATGCATCTTAAAGTGTATTTTCATATTTCATCTGAGGACAGTGGTCTTTGTTCCTGCAGAGATGAGGATGAGATGATAAATAAATAAATGAATCTAAACTCATAAATCAGGGCAACACTTAATGTGTGGAGATGCTTTTTTGATCCTCTCTGTTCTTCTATGTTCAGATTCTTCTGCTTCCCCATTTCGAGCAACATTTTCAGCTTCGTTCAGTGTTTCTGAGCTCTGGGATACCATCCTGCAGTTTTTCTTTCCCAAACACCCTCCACGTTACAAATTTGAGAAGGCTGTGATGGATCTGACCCATATTTATAAATCCAAATAAGGGGTCTGTGAATCTGCATTCCTCCTGTTAGAGTCATGATTCATAGGAACCCTGAACCCTGAAACAGAGGCATCATTCATACCAGAGTGGCCTCAGTCTTCTCTCACATCTCAGTGCTTCTAATGATGATGAATGGAGACTATACACACACACACACACACACACACACACACACACACACACACACACACACACGCACAGTCCTTTCACAACTGTTTTCCTCCACTAATCTGATTCTGTGGATCAACATCACCTGCTGCTCTCAAATCACTTCAACCTGTGCGTCTGCAGGCGTGTGAGGAGCTGTCAGGAGGGGACAGAGCGGCGGGAACAGCAGAGGACTCTCTTCTGTGTGGTCTAAACACTGCGGGTGGAGGCTACTGTAATCCTAAATATACATTTACTTCAGATCTTTATGAAAAGCAGTGAACCAGAGAGTCCAAGACAAGACCAAGCAAGACCGTTCCAGATGAGGGAACCTGGTACGATATGATATGATGAGATTAAGTTATGAACATTACATTATGTCATGTTACCTCATGCTACATTCTGTAACATAACATCGGTTAAAATGAGTTAGCAAACCGTGTGTACTGTAAATGATACACAAAGCTATACAATCTGCTACAACACCCTGAGATCCACAACGTTACAGTCTGTTAAGTTATGCTTTGTAAAGCGTTGCCACCCTCGTGGTCTATTTGTTGATTGATTTGTTGATTTGTGTTAGGATATGATTGAAACAGTACGTCTACATGCAGCTGTCTGACTAAAGTCATAGCTGGATGGTTAAGTCTCAGCGGGGGTCT
The DNA here is from genome assembly GCA_030710495.1 of Labroides dimidiatus. Taxonomy (NCBI): domain Eukaryota; kingdom Metazoa; phylum Chordata; class Actinopteri; order Labriformes; family Labridae; genus Labroides; species Labroides dimidiatus. The sequence continues at coordinate 36,775,384 of CM061143.1, read as the reverse complement.
GGTCTTGTCTGTGCATACATGTAAAAAAGAGAATCAGACTTCTGGCTGAGAACGTCTCACTCCGTTTCCATCGACAGCTCTGTGTCCTTTACTGATGAGTGAAGCTGTGTGTATCAAACTAGTTTAAACAGATCACCGTTTCCTGTTTTTCTCCATCAATCAATTTAAGAAAGTTCAGCTCCTTCAGCAGAGTTTGATGGAAGGTTGTTTCCTCCTCTCTCCAAAAATGAGACTTGTTGCTCTCTTTGTCATGGTCATCTGCTTCCTCTTATGGATGAAGTTTGCTGGCAACAAACGCTGACGTGTACTGAATCCAACAACAGTCCAAGGAGAGTGTGTTCATGCACAACTGAACCGGATAGCAATCCCATTATTCATGTGTGTCCATCGAGCTATGTCGAGTCGTCCGTTCTAGGTCTGACTCAGCTGTTTCTCTGCATTTCAATAGTCTGATCTCATGCTGACTGAGCTCACAGTCTGATTTCTCAAGCTGCATGGAAACCTGCTGACTGATGATCACCTCTCAGCTGCCTTAGCTTAGCATAGCCGCCTCAGAAATTCATTCAGATTTCAATGTGCTTGACATATTGAGCAGAATTTAGTTCACGTCATTATTGGTGTGGCCCTCTGACACAATTCAGGTTTCTCATGTGGCCCCTTATAAAAAATAGTCTGATTTCTGCAGCTGCATGTAAACAAACTAATGTAAACATACTTATGAGCTGTGAGCTGAATACATGATATACTGTGAGATATAATTCAGTACGACACAATGTGCTGAGATACATTAGGTAACATTACATTCAGTAAGGCTGCAATATGATATGATACAGTAAAATACAAAACTATATGATTAGATACATCAAGATACATCATGCTACATTATTTTATGCTGCATTATGCAACGTAGCATTAAGTAGCATTAACCCAGGATAAGGTGCAATGAGCTAGCATGCATTGTAATGTGGTACTGTGATACTGCGTTAGGAGATGATTCAACAGAAAGATGCAATGTAAACAAAGAGATATGAGACGCTACAATATGCTCGTGCTACATTACGGTCTGTGCTGTGGTACATTAAATTATTTTTGGATATGACAAACACTTTAGAGGGCAAAAAAAAAAAAGAAGAAAACTGTGACTAAAACCTTACAGGCGTTTTTTTGTAAAGACTCAGAGTGAATCTGAAACAGCTGCCAGAATCCAAACTGCTCTGAACTAGCCAAGCAGGAAAGAAACAGTCCGCTTCAGAGGAGCCAAAGGAGGCAGAAAAGAGCAGAAGAGTTCCTGTGAGGAGGGAAGTGACACCCTGAAAGTGTCTCACTGATCGGTAACAAACCAAAACCAGGCTCCACATCCTTCTTTAGATCCAGCACTGACTACAGAGCTCATAACTCATAATAGACACTGACAGCAAAACCATAAACACAATTAGACCAAATCAAAAACATGGATTTGAAGACCATTGCAATTAGTTTCCTACAGCGTCCCTCAGGTTAACCCCAGTGTTTCTGAGAACTCTGGTAAAACAAGTAGATCTGTGCTCTTTCACAACGCAGGGCCACTCTGGAAGTCCTCCAAGAAACTACATGTAAGTGCATCACATGATACCAGCTGTACTACAGGCAACATGATATGAAGCTGGAAAAGTGGAGAAGGTGCTATAAGTTAATAAAGTACCAATGAAATGTAGATAAATGTGAAGAGTAAAATAGAGAAAAGTTCCAGAGACAAACCGTCATCAGATTAGTGCTAAATAAATAAATAAATAAATAAAATAAAATCTGAAGTTTGAAAGGATCAGGTCTCTAGCTGGGTGTGGTCAGTCTTGATCTCTCACAGCAGTGTCAGAATAAATGTGGTAGGGATGAGCCTACGAGGCTCTGAGGTGGTTTCCATCCTGCAGCGAGCAGCAAGAGCTGCTCCTCATCAGAGGATGAGTTACTGTTTGTGAGGAGAGAGAAAGCTGCTCTCTGTTCTGATGGAAACCAGCTGCCACTCATCCAGAGTCACAACCTGAAACTCTGATCCCCCTTCTGCCAATCCCAGAGCAGGGCAACCTTTGTGTTTTGACATCCTGAAGTCTCTTATTACGACTTCACAGAGGATGCAGCTGCAGAGACGGAGCATGTTTCTACAGGAGGGATTCATGACACTGATCAACAGTTTCTTCAGGACAGAGCATCAACCAGCAGCCAGAAGAAGAAGAAGAAGAAGAAGAAGAAGAAGAAGAGGAGGTTCGTCTCTTACCTTCTGCAGCCACTGCGTGTTGTTCTCCATCGTGCTCTCCAGCTGCTGCAGTTTCTGAACCGATGATTCGTCTGTCGGTGGCGAGTCTCTCTGCACCACGCTCCCTCCACTGCGAGAGCTTCCATATTGTTCACTCAGCACCGGTGATCCTCCAGCCTGGCACCCCTCCAGCTCCGGCAGGATAAAGGTGTAGCTGCACTGACCGTGTTGAATGCGATGATACTTCCGTCTCCTCTCTGCTCCTCCGCCGCTGCCTCCTTTTCCTCCTCTTCTCTGGCTCCTTCCTCTTTCTCGCTCTGTGCTGGACACGCTGTCAGAGAAGGTCCAGAGCAGCAGGAGGAGCAGACCGAGATGTAGGACTTTCATGGCGCTGTCGTCGGATGAGTTCAAGTTTTTTCTCTCAGTTTGAAGAAGGTCAAGAGACTCTGAACACGCTGAGCACGCTAAACACGCTGAACACGCTGAACACGTTGATTCACTTTGTCAAAACATCTGAGGGCAGGTGCTTCTGCACCTGACGGTCAGTCCACAGTGTCTAAGTCGGCAACAAAAAGCTTTCAAAGCTTTTCTGGATGAGACTCTCCAGAAACATCCACCCTGACTCACCCAACCCGACCCTGAGTGAAGTGTCCCCTGTTTCCTCCTCACCTGCAGAAGTCACCACAAGATGAGCCGCTTAATACCTCTAATTCATCCTTCTTCTTTCACGTCTTTGTTTCTTTAAGTATCTGTCTGATCTGCCTTTAAGGTCTCTCAGGATGGATCCCTCAGCTTGAGGCCTCACATGATGTTGACTTGGGCTCCTGAAGAAGCCAAGTTGGCAGAAGGAAATTCAGAGAGGTTGAATCCAAGAGATGCTACAGTGAGAAGAAAAAGTTGTACGTAAAGAAAGATGACGTAAAAACAGAGCTGTTGACTCTCATCCTTCTCTGCTGGCTTCACTTTAAGAAGTGGCCGAAGAGAAAAACTTCTGCCCCCGTCTTATCTGAGACCAGCTGAGAAAAGGAGGAGGGAGGGAGTGAAGTGGGGGAGGAGGAGAGGGAGGAATGGAGGGACAGGAGACCTGAGGGAGGTCCAGCAGAGTGCCCTCTCTATTTGAGGGAAAGAAAGGAGGGAAAGAAAGGAGGGAGAGGGAGGGGGGGGGCAGTGAGAAGCAGTGCGGTGAGGATTAGGAGAGAGAGTAAGAAAGAGAAAGTAAAGTGAAAGAAACAGGCTGGAGTAATCTTCTCTGAGTGATTTTTTTTTTTAGCTCTGTAGTGAATCCAGATGCCTTGTTTGGTCACTCAGACTGAATCAGAGAGATTCAGTTTGTCCTCCAAACACAGCCGTGCTCTGGGGCATCATGGGAGAGACGAGGGCATGAGGGTGAACCACAAAGCTCCAGAACACTGGGTCTGCCCTCCGTCACAGGACATAGCTCCTCTCCTCCTCTCGTCCGTCCCGCTGCTCCTCACTCCACGTGGAAACGCTGAGATTAGTTCCAGACAGATGGCGTGGTCCAGGCTTATGAAACACAAGCTCTACATGTGGGGGGGCGATGTGAGCGAATGCTTACAGGGTTTATTTTCTCAGTGATAAACTGCTCTGCAGAAGCTGACAGATATGAATGCAGATAAAAGGCTCTTGTAACACAGCCCGATCTCAGAGGATGTGTGCCAGAAGTGAGGAACAGAGATGAGTCCAACACTGATCTGTGCACCAGGATCAAACCATCAAGTACTGGTCACAACAAATCAAAAAATCTTTCACACACAGACTGTGAAGAATGCACATGGTAAACCTGACAGCACCCATCAGTTCATTGACCTTCATCTTGGTTTTCTGCAGACATATTTGGAGGGACTGGGGCTTAAAGTCTGTGTGAAGCAAATTCAACCATTTTCATCTAAACGCATTAAACAGCTCATACATGTATTTCCTTAAAACATGTATAAAGCCTTTCAACCATTTAGGATTCAGTTGTGGAGCTAGGCTTCACAAACTGTTTCAAATTTCTGTGTTCAGGAATTAATGTCAGAAATCATAGCTGTGTTACTTAATGGAGCCATCATTAGCATAAACCCCACATTAGCTTCCAAGCTACATAGATCTGTGCTCAGCAAGTTGGCTTTCTGGGTGACATAAACTGAACAAAAATCCTTTTAAAAGGTAATAAACAGAGTTGAAATCATTTCAAGGGGTAATAAATCAATTGTATTGATACTGTGAAGTAACAAGTTGGATTTAAGCACGTCAGACTTTGCTTTTTTGGGGAAGTTTTAATGAGAAATTGTTTAACATTAATGTATTGAGTCTGTCTGTCTGTGATGTCATCAGCATGCACTCAGCCTGCAGTCCATGGCTCTACTTAGCAGACAGGTAACTATATATATATATATATATATATATATATATATATATATATATATATATATATATATATATATATATATATATATATATATAGGCCATTTGAGTACAGTGAACTCATTGTCAGTGTTCAAGAAACCAGTCTGAGATGATTCCAGCTTCATGACATGGAGCGTTATCCTGCTGGAAGTACACTGTGGTCATATCGGGATGGACATGGTCAGCAACAATACTCAGGTAGGCTGTGGCGTTGAGGCGATGCTCAATTGGTACCAAGGGGCCCAAAGTGTGCCAAGAAAATATCCCATATATATATATATATTCATTCATCTTCTATACCGCTTCTCCTGTTCAGGGTCGCGGGTGGCTGTAGCCTATCCCAGCTGGCTAAGGGCCATATATATATATATATATATATATATATATATATATATATATATATATATATATATATATATATATATATATATATATTATTGTTGCTAGCGTATAGGGGGAATTGCATTGATATGCTAGTGGTTAGCATACATTGATATAACTTAACGGAGTTTCAACTATTATCACAGAAACATTTCACAGTTACTCTTTGTAAACAATACTGAAAACTCTAAATGTCAAAATGCTAACAGGAATCTTTTTTTCAAACAGGAAGATTAAAGAAAAAAAAGGCTCCAAATAACTTAAAGCATTGCTAAAACCACTTCAGATACTAGATGGCCCACTTCAGTCAATAATACATAAAACAACACAACAATCAACAAGATATTAAAGATGTGTGACTTGTCTTTGTGAGCTAAAGATAAATGTAACTGTTAACTCTCATGTCCTCTTTTACTGTTATTATACTATACACTACTCATGCTGCTATTCAGAATTCATTTTGGCTCATAAATTCACAAGTTAATGTTGTCATGAAAACTTTGGGTTTTTATTTTAGAAGTTTAGTTTTAGTTATTTCTGTTAATTATAGCTCTTTATTTTAATTTAGTAGTGTTCTGGTTCTTTGTCATGAGTCATATTTGGGGTATTATAAGAATTTGTTTTCATGTACAGCATATATCCTATGTTTATTCATTCATTCATCTTTTATACCGCTTGTCCAATTCAAGGTGGCGGGTGTCTGGAGCCTATCCAGGCTGTCTTACCCCTGATTCACACATGCAGCGTGAGCACCGCGGTCCATCAGCACCACAGGTTTTTTTGGCACGTGCCAATTCACACTGGATCTGTCTCAGGAGCGGAGCGCAGCTCAGCGTACTCATAGCAGCTGGATACACAAGATCACAGGAGAACCACATGTTCCTGCAGGAATCACACCCATGACCACTGCTTTCATGATATTTAGTATGTTAAACTCACCTGGCCCTTCACTTCAGCAATCCAGTCCTTATATATATATATATATATGTATATATATATATATATATATATATATATATATATATATATATATATATATATATATATATATATATGTATATAGATATAGATATAGATATAGATATATAGATATATAGATATATAGATATATATAGATATATAGATATATATAGATATAATTTATTTATTTATTTGTGTGTGTGTGTGTGTGTGTGTGTGTGTGTGTGTGTGTGTGTGTGTGTGTGTGTCTGACCATCACTCACTTCTTCAATCAGACATATTTATTCTGATCATCATCCCAGTTTGCCCTCAGTCTGAAGTAAGTCTCTGCTGTGCTTCAGAGTGCATCTTTATTTTGGCAGGTCACTACATGTTCACCAGTTGCTCCTCTGGGGGAGGGCAGGAGGTCACACAGCGAGCGGCTTCTGCCCCAAACAGAGATCATTCTCATGGGAACAGGGGGGACGGACATAGAGCTGTGATACACAGAGCTGCTGTTAAATCCTCCTCTTGCATCAGAAGAGTCATTTCAAACATCTGAAATGCATCTTCATGTCCTCTAACAGAAGTACAAGCCAGACCATCTGATTTTTTAGAGTGAGCAGAAGTTTCGGATTATCTCCTGATTTATCTTCCACCTGCTGTTATTCATGAGTCACTGATGATGTCCTGATGATGTCTGGCCCACACAGCTCCCCACAAACACAAACAGCTGATGGGAAAAAAAAATGTCAGAAAGCGTGCTGGGGCATATTTTAAAACATATGGCAGCCATATCAAATTGTGCAAGAGTGATCTGAGCAATGAAATAAAGATGTTTGGAGTACATTCAGATCTCCTTACAAATTCTTGTTGCTATAAAAATCTAACCACACCAATGCACTGTTGCCTTTCCCAGAATGCATTTCAGCAAACTGCCCTCTGGTTTGTTGTTTTATTCATGGTTAGCGTGTAACTTTGTGTTGTAGGATCCATGCCACCTCCACAAGAGACGTTTGAGCAAAGATGTGTTGGAGAATCACTTCCGGTATGACATGATTCTGTTTTCTATGTTAGTGCCTTTCAGCCATCTATGGCTTCTCTCACTACAGCGGACAGCAGACGTAGTGGTGTTAGCAATGGATTAACATGCATTTTGGTCTGTAATTACCTTCAAAGTATTTAGGAGCCATAAAAATAAGATGAAAGAGTCAATCCACTGATCACAGACTCCAGTGACTCCGTCAGATTAGCTGAGTCACCCTGGGTTTTATTGTCCTGTTCATACGATTGGTTCCTTCACTCATCAGTTTCTGTATTATAAAGCGGTTGCTGTTTTTAGCCAACAGCATGAATTATCACCTGCTACAGTCACAAAAGACAAAAATCCATCTGCACGCAGTTTTTAACCAACCTGGTTAAAATCTGTCTCCCAGCCATTTCCCCGCTCATTTCAGAAATCCTCCCTGAACTGTGGTTCAGTCCCCCAAACAGAGCCCACCTTATTGTCAGAAGCCTCTTTAGTCAGAAAATCAGGTCTGTTTGTCAGGAGGCCCCTTAGTCAGAACTGACCCCCCACCAGAACACTCTAAACTTTGCTGCTGTTTCACTTACCGCCCATCTCCAACCTTTCCCTCTGACAAAAATCTGGCGTTGCCTTTCAAATCACTGACAACATGAAATTTGAAATCCAGCTTCCGTCCCCAGCACAGTACAGAAACAGCGCTCTTCAAAATTACTAATGACCTTCTCCTGTCCTCCAATTCTGACCACCTCAACATTTTTTCTGATTCTCACTGCTGCATTTGACTCAAGAAACCACACTCTTCTTCTCTCCTGCCTAGAAGACACTGTCAGCATCACTGCACTCTCCTGGCTGACATACTACCTCAGTGACCGTCAACAGATCATTCATATCAACAACTGCACCTTGAACATCATTCCTCTGGATCACGGCGTCCCCCAGGGATTGGTGCTTGGTCCCTTCCTGTTCATTATATACCTGTTCCCCCTTAGTAACTTCTATCAACATGACCTTCATTTCCACTGCTGAGCTGATGACATCCAGCTCTACTTTTCCACAGAAACTCACTCAACAATCTCTGACTGCCTCTCTCAAATAAAAACATGCATGCATAACAATTCTTTTTACCACTAAACAACGACAAACCCAACCTCATAATCTTTGGCCCGACGTCCCTTACAAATCCCGTTCAGCGTTTTAGTCTCGTATTTGATAACTCAACCCTATTTCCTGCACCTCACATCTGTCACCTTTGCATCATTTTTGACAGCAACCTTTCTTTTAATCACCATGTCACCCGGCTCACTGTCACAGCCTTCTACCTCAGAAACAAAGCCCGCCTCTGTCCATTACTCTCTTTCTCTGCTGCTGAAACACTCATCCATTCATTCATCACTTCCTGTTTAGATTACTGTAACAGCATCCTCTATGGTTCATCTTCCAAAGTCCTCTATTAACTACAAGAAATTCAGAACTTTGCCACATAATTCCTCACCTTCTGCCTTCTTGACATGTCTTTAAGCGTCTGACTAAAGCTTATATTCGTCCTCTCTTTCCATGGAGAGCTGGCAGTTGGTAAGAAGTCCTGGTATGCCCAAAAATCCCCTGTTAACCAAGGGTTTCAATTTAAAAGTATTGATACTTAAAAACTAATCAAAACTTTTCTTCCAGCTTTGTCAGGTTTTGTTTAAAATGGTCTGAATCATTTCCTATCCCATGTTTAAATTTTTAAAAAAAAAATGCTCTTTTTGGTGTGTTACGTAACCTGTCCTGCGCCCACAGGATGCCAAAGGAGAACAGGACCCATGCTGGAGGTATTCCTGTGCCTTCCCGTCATGTCTACACTTCTTATATCCAGACTGGTATCAGGAATAACGGAGGACACATGAGTCATGATCCGGCCCTTTCACCTTCCCTCTGTGGGAACGACGGACCGATGGACGGATGAGGATGTGTTTTATTTATTCCAGGATTTGATTTCAGCTATTTCTGCTCCCTCTTTTCTTATCTCTTTCTAAATCCCATGCTTGTCTCTTTTTGTGTCCCTGAGTTTTTTTCCATCTTTTCTTTGGACAGTCAACCTATCAGAGTTCAGACCTTCTAGTCCGTCTGGTGACACATTCACGAGTTGAAAACTTACAAGTCTTTGGATTAAATTGTCAGCTGGAGTATAAAGTTAAGTTTTGTTGGATTTATCTCTCTTTCTGATTCACTATCCTGAAATGTCAGAAGTTATTTAGTCATATTGTAGATAAATAACTGATTCAAACTTACTACAAGAAAGCACTGAAGAGAAACAGATTCATAGAACAGGCTGGGGGGGGGGGGGGGGGGGGTCCTGTGTTCAGCTCACAGTCCGTCTCTATGAGAAAAGTGGACTCTAATAAAGTCTGACTACAATCTGCAGAATCAATCATTACACAACAAAGAAGAGAGACCACGGACATTTTATTATACTTCATGTTTGTTCTGCTGTAAAAATAAACTGCTGTGGTTTTCTCATTGGGCTGTGCATACCTCTCTCTCTCTCTCCCCCCTCTCTCTCTCTCTCTCTCTCTCTCTCTCTCTCTCTCTCTCTCTCTCTCTCTCTCTCTCTCTCTCTCTCTCTCTCTCTCTCTCTCTCTGTGTGTGTGTTTGGTGTGTGTTAGAAAGAGAGATAAAAAACAGTTATTAATATAGGTTAGAGAAGCCAACAAGCTGCTTCATGTCTAACTTCTCTGTCTTTGGTCTTGACCAATCAGAATAAAGCATTTAACACAGCCCAGTAACACTAAGATGTAAAAGTATGAAACTGGTGGTCAAATGTAAGCTATCCCATGTAAACTCTACTCTCCTCTCTGCTCCGTGGCACTGGGAGTCCTTTCTGAAGTGTCGTATTGAAGGACGTCTTAGAGTGTTAATTGTGCTCAGAAGAGAGAGGAGACATGAGAGCTGGCTTCGCAGGAGTCTTTTCACTGACAGACACGCCCCCATATGGGATATCACTCACTGATTGGACGCTGCAGCGGCTCAGACTTGAAACTCTGAAACTTCTGATCACCGGAGTTTAATGAGAGCGAAAAGACGGAGCTGAAAACAGTCAGTATCCAGAGGATAATCCTGAAACAGGTCATAAAGCTGAGGTTAAAAAAGACTGATGTGAGTTTAAAGCTCAAAATACTGAAGACAGCCGTCATCAAATCAATATAACAGAGGATCACTGCTGAGTTTATAAAACGGTTCAGGTCAAATTCATCATCTAACAGAAAAATAATTCATAGAGTGCAATAAAAAGACTGAAAATAAATACTGGTGATCAGTTATTTCTGTCCTTCATTTTCTTTTTGATTCTCTTTTTCTTTATGAACAGAATTTAATTTTGGGAGAAATGTCTGTTAGGAAAAAAAAATATGTGACATTTCCTTTAGAGGTCTTAAAGTTTTATTCATGATCATGAGGTTTGTAAAGAGTAACAGGATTTCTGTTTTCTCTGAGATCTAATAAATAACTAATATCCAGAGTTCCTGAGACATCATAAACCAGGTTATATTAATAAGTTTCAGGGTTCACCATCAGACACGCTCCAGATAAAGGATCAATCATTAATAAATAATCGAATAATGAGGCTTTTTCTCGGTAAAGTGATCGGTGTGTTTCTAAACAGGACACAGAATAAACAGAGGTCAGGTTTTCTTCATGTGAAAGTGTTTGTTAAACAGGTTAAAAACACAGACAAAGCTCTGTTACTGCTCAGTAGTAAATAAAACACTCTAACTAAGCCTTTCTCCCAGGCTTTGTGGAAAAGCAAAGCCTGGGCGCCACAGTTTATCCCCAATTTTCCAGCAGAGCAGACCCTTCAATTGGTGGATTTTAATGTCCAAGTAAACTGAAAAAACACAGAAAAAGTATGTCAGACTGTGTCAGGTTCAACCCATTTGATTGAGCCTGTGGCTCCCTGACTGAAACAAGAAGAGATTAACTCAATGGCCACCTTATCCTGTTCACAACAAATCCAGTTTTTCTGAAAGGTTTGAGATCTTGAGTTGTGACGTGTCTCTGATGGCATTCTCAGAGATGGTGGAGCACATGTGATCCACTTTCACATAAATACATCTCTTTATTATTTAACTGCAGACATGACCAAAGATAAGTTGTTTTCATGTAAACCAATGATTTTTTTGTTTTGGGTTCCTTCATGTGGAAGTTTAAGCACAAATAAAAATAAATAACTTTACTATTTCCATGTAGAGAATAGGGAGGATGGTGATTGAAGTGCTGGTGATTGATTACAGAATCAGAAACTCCTCATTAATCCCAGGGGAAGAACTGACTATGTAACTGAGTGTTACCGCTGTTCTTCACAACCTTCAGCAGATGGAGATGAGATCAAATAGGGTAATGAAATAAAATAAGCCATAAAATAAACAATAAGTACTAAACCAGACAGAAGTGTTTTACATCATGAATGAGAAAAGATGGACTGTGTTCAGCAGATATTTCACAGCATTTTAACCAGTTTGCAGACAGGTTTCAGTCTAGATATGAATAAATGAGTTCCAGTTAAATATGTGTGCCCAGGTTAATAATCCAGAGTCTGATTTTAAAGGGAGGGGTTATTAAGCCTGATGGCCATGAGCAGAAACGACCTCCTGTGTCTTTCTGTGGTGCATTGGGGGGAGGGGGATCAGTCTTTCACTGAAAGTGCTCCTGTGTCTGACCAGTACACTGTGGACTGGATCTCAGACATTACACAGGAAAATTTGCTGGCTGATTTTTCCAGAGTACAAATTATTTTCCTCTGGGAGAGTAATATTAACTCATTGTAGAGTATAATTGTCAGGTTCAGCAGCAAGAGTAGGGCAGGCTATTTTCTGAGAGAGCTGATTGGTCAGGAGGTGTTGTTTTTCTACTCGTTGATCTCTTATTTAGATCTTAATCTGCTCCAGAGCAGGTTAGCTGTTCAGCATATGTTACCACGGTGATTCATCCTGGTAAGAAGTGACCCAGCTTTGAGGACAGAAAATCCAGAGTTAACCCTGAAGTTACCTCACTAAGAGAAAATCCAGCTTCATAGCACAGGCCTCTGGAGTCAACAGGTTTGAGGTTTTACAGCCCATCATGTAACAGGAAAGGATCATGGGAACTCCTCGGTCTGCCAATCAGTTTGTTTGCCCTGGCTAAAACACTCTCTGACTGTCCAATCAAAGGGTCTGAATACACTGACATCACCGTATGCCACTGACATCACCGCCTGCTAAATGGCCTTGGTGTCATCAACTCAAAATCTGATTGGTTAAAGCAACAGTTTGATCAACACTTGCTTTATGCTACAGGGCTCAAAGAACTGACTGTGAAGGCCTCCAGGCAGATTTCTTTGACCCTAGAACAAATGATGGCTGAACTGTGATTGGATAAATGTTTTTATATGAAAATACCATAGACTGTAGGAAAATACACGGTTGGAGCTATGAAAAGAGGCGAACAGACCATTTTGAATCATTTAATAAGTATATGAAAAATTAAATGAACATAAGTCTGTTGTTCTGATATTTTTCAGGACAGCAGAGAAGGCCTCGCAGACCCTGATGGCCCACCACTGCTATAAATATTAGTGTTTAATAAAGGTTTAAATGAATCTGTGCACGTATTGTTCCTGCCTCCCACTCTCACATCCAACAAGATAACATCTCATTTACAGCTTATGGTTTTCCATCATGAAGCTTCTCCTCCTTCATTTTGAGTTCTGTAAATAAACACGGTCGCTGTGCGGCACACGTCTGCCCCAGGATGTGAAATAATGTCTGAACCTGATAGTGTAGCTCAGTGTGATGGACGAGGTCTCGACCCTCCTCGCACGCCGTAATTCTCCACACCTGCACAAACACAAAGGAGGGAAACCTGAGGAGCCGCTCTCATTCATAAAAACAGAGTGAGGGGATGACAAGAGGGACGGATTGGCCTCTCAGATAGATGAATCAGTTCAAACATGAACGAGTTGAACACTTAAATGATTTAGTGGATTTTATGTTTTACCACCTGAAAATCACTGATAGGTGCTTTAGAGAAGAAGTTCACAGTGATTTTCATCCACTGAGCGCTGTGGTCTTTTAAAAACTCTTCTTTTGGTGTGTGATATCATGAAGTCTGAATTTTTCTGCAGCAATTAGAGGTTCTTAAGTGTCCATCAGTCAAATAGTCTGATAGTTTACACACAGTAGCATTTTAAATAATCCCTTATCGAGTGTTTCTGTTGGGATGGAGAGAGAGAGAGGAATGCTTTCAGACAGGGAGTAGAAATAAGTCATTACTTTTAAAAAGAGAGAATTTCTCAGTCGTATCTTCAAATAGACTCTCAGACGTTTCAAAGCTCGGCATGAAAGGACGGAGATTTCCCACCATTAGTGATGATGGTGTTTATATTTTATTATCTGCTCCATTCTGACTGTATCACTGAAGTCATTTAAAACCTGATAAGAGAAAATCTGAAGGTCACCGCAGGAATAAACCACACTTCAGAGACATCCAGAGCTCAGAGCAGCTTTATCCACCCACTTCAGAGATATTAAAGGAGGGAAATGTGACATCAGTTAGAGGATCACAGGATCATCCATTTAAAAAATGACAGATCACATGGTCGATTCATCAGGCTGTGCACAGGGTGAATCAGTGTCTGCTCTGGAGCTGGAGGAGGAGAAAACCTGACAGGAGTTTTCATCCTTATGTAAACACTTTCAGCTCCTCAGACAGCAGGGAAACATTAACCCTCATCCATCAAACTTACCAGTAAACACCCTGACACACACTCTGACACACACTCTGATACACACTCTGATACACACTCTGATACACACTCTGATACACACTCTGATACACAATCTGACACACACTGATACACACTCTGACAAACACTCTGACACACACTCTGATACACACTCTGATACACACTGATACACACTCTGACAAACACTCTGACACACACTCTGACACACACTCTGACACACACTCTGATACACACTCTGATACACACTCTGACAAACACTCTGACACACACTCTGACACACACTCTGATACACACTGATACACACTCTGACAAACACTCTGACACACACTCTGATACACACTGATACACACTCTGACAAACACTCTGACACACACTCTGATACACACTCTGATACACACTCTGACAAACACTCTGACACACACTCTGACACACACTCTGACACACACTCTGATACACACTGATACACACTCTGACAAACACTCTGACACACACTCTGATACACACTCTGATACACACTGATACACACTCTGACAAACACTCTGACACACACTCTGACACACACTCTGACACACACTTGAGCATGTTTCAGGATGAAGTTTGCTGAATGGTTTTGCTGGGTGCTTCATGTAGGACTACAGCAGAACCTGATCCTCAATAACCTACCATCATTAGAGCTTAAAGGTTTCAGACATCAATATCTGAGCTCACATTTTTCTGCTCCTTCCCGTGCTGTCAGTGACGTTTCAGTGGTTCATGCTTCTGAATCGAATCAACAGTGTACCCCCCCCCCCCCCCCCCCCCCCCCCCGTCACCCTTTTCCAACTCAGAAGCCTTGAGATGCTGTGCAACTCCTCCAAAAGCAGCGCACACTGGAAGCCCTGTGATTGGTCCACAGAGACACTGGAGTTTCTGTCCAGCACCCCAAAAGTTCCTGGACCTTTGGGAAATACTTCTCCCTTAGCAGGAACTTTTCATGGGTGAGATTAACTACCTATTAAGTACAGTCCCTGACAAAAGTCTTTTTGCAGAGGGAAACAGTAACTTAAACTGGCACAAAACTTTATTTACAATCATTTGTTAGAATAAATGTTTCTTTTTAATATCAGGGGCTTTCACATCTAAAATCCAAACTGATGTGCCAAAGATTCAGGTATCGTTGTGTTCCAGCCTCTCGTTTACACAGAAACAGCGTTTCAGCCGACCTACAATGCAAACTTTCAAAAATGGTCTCCCGAGTGGAATTTCTGTGAAATGCTACATACAGCCACCATCGCAAGTAAACAGTAATCCAGAGTGTTCAGTGGAACTGCTGACATCACATCCTGCTCTGGCTCTGTGGCAACTTTAATTTCCATGCACGATCCAGACAACAACAGTAACAATGGCAGAATACTCTGCTGTTCTTGTGCTGCTGAATCTGCTGACTGCCTTTAACAAGATGTGCATCTGGTGAACCACTTCTGCAATTAGTCATTTTATATATAAATATATATCTTTTTATTATCAGCTGGCTAGACTTCTCCTGGTCTGTGGAGGAACAGGTAGTGGTCGCGTGGGATGTGTTTCTTATTCTTATATCGCCACCTACAGGTCTGGCATGCATACTACAGCATTTTCAGTTCCTCCGTATTTCCGTGTAAATGCAGATTTTTTTTTCACTGTTTTTTGCGTTTTCAGGTAAAATGTTGTCATGTAAAGGCTCTGTGAGGACTCTCTGTTTGAAGTGGATCACAGCGACACCTTTTGTCTTGAATCATGCACACACTGTGGTGATGACATGACTCTTAACAAGGCCTGTGTTTGTTTTGAAAATGAATGGAGATCAGATCTTCTTTTTAACACTACTTTTCTTTGCTCAAGACAACTTTTTACCAGGTACAACATGACAAGGTAAGGTATTTATCAACAGTTACACAGTGCTGTGGTTTGAATATGACAACAAGTAAACTTTGTCAGTTTGTACTGTAGTGTAGTAGTCAGCTTTATTTAGAACTTATCACAGCCCTGTGGTCTGAGATTTATCTGTAGGCTAACGTTTATCTTTAGCGAATCCTTCTGTCCTGCTCATCTACCAATCAGAGCTAACGTAACCTCACTCTTCATTTTATTGACAGACTCTCAAGTTTGATCAGATCACTGCAGGATAACTCCTGCATGTGGGTTGGAATGAACATCATCACAAACAGATTAACCCGCAGTTTAACTTTTAGCCCATGTTTTAGCCTTTAGCTTATGGTTTAGCTTGTGTTTTAGCCTTTAACCCGTGCTCTGTCACTCTCCTGTTTATCTTTCTTCTTCTCTTCTGTCCTTTTTCTGTCTGTCAGTTCAGCTCCAGTCTCCACCATCTCTACTAAATTAATCACAGAAATAGTTTTCGGCAGAGAAAAACACAGATCTCTCTTCACACTGCTAAAATTTGTCAGCTGCCGTGGTGTTGTGATAGAGACTTCAACATGCCATAAATCAATCTGGTCCTGTCCAACCCGATCTGGAAAATGAAGAGAATAAAAGAAAGAATAACAAGAAACAGCATTAAGAAATAACCTTTATTGGTGCTGATAATCTCATTTTAAGTTGTTGATTACGATCAGTCAGATATCTAGAGGAGAAACTTTTTCAAGGCCCCTAAAGGCCCTTTTATGCTCAGTGTGTGCTCTGTGGTTATTTCTTCTGTATTTCTTCATGTTTCTATATAGCTTATGGGTCAAATGGAGCAGTACCACTGGAAACCATGGGGGCAGTGTTACTGTTTCTACCTGATATGAAGCTCTTCTGCCTCTGTTTTTTGTCTATAAAGCAAGAGGTTCATTAGCAACACCTCCTCCACAGTCGCCATGTTTGTTGTAATGGGTCTTTTAGACAGTCCTCACAGTCCCTTTAACTGGGCCTAAAGTATGCAGGATTATTCTGGACAGAAAAAAAAGGCTTTTCTAAAGGATCGTTATCAGAGTGAGACTGTTTAAACCACCAAGCTTTAAGACGTCTTCATGGCAACAAAAACTTTTTTAAAAATAAAGCAAATGAAGCACAAACAGAAGATGATTGTTTTTCTCAAAAGCCTCTGCCGTCCATCACTCCATCTGCAGCTTTTACACAATCCGTCTTGTAAATGTTGTTCCCACCAGAGCGCTGTAAATAACCAATAAATCACAACAAATCACAGCCAGGGTCTCAACACACACCAATCAGCTCTGCGGTGTGTGTGTTTGTGTGTGTGTGTGTGTGTGTGTGTGTGTGTGTGTGTGTGTGTGTGTGTGTGTGCTCTGCAGACCCCTGCCAGTAGAAAAATCTCTATCTTATCCGTGTTTTCTTTCCTGATTGGCTGGCAGTCCCCATCACAAACACTCGTACAGCTGAAACACACACTCGGCCATTGTTTCATGTTTCACTTGGACCGGTGTTTCACAAATGTTATCAGAGCCCAAAACCACATCAGGGCCAAGAACCATCAGAGCTGAGTGAAATAATGTGGGTGTCCCTCCCAGTGCACATGGCCAACATCCCCACAGAGGGCTGTCAGGAAAATGATCTCTGCTATTAGCTGTGAGAGATGGCTTAAAACTGTGTGTTTCAACACAATCAACACAATCTGATGGAGCGGAGGTCAGCGTGAGGACTCTGTGGTACTCACACTCTGCAGGAGCTCTACAGTGGGTCCTTCTAACAGTCTGGACATCATATTCTTATCATCCTACACTCATTCTTCTCCAGTGATGATTCACTTCCCACATCCACTCTCTGTGCAGGTGGACAGAGGTACTATGATCCATACACCGTGTCTCGAGTTTCGTTTTGGGGCCTCCGCCTGAGAAAAGTCTACTTGTTTTCACATCTTTCTGGGGCCAGTAGTGACCATAGTTTTAGTTAGCAGATGCAGTGACTGCACCATGTAATATCTGCATGCTGGTTGACAGATTGACACTATACAAGTTGAAGAGAGCTGTGGCTGGAAACAAAGCCTGACTTACTTGCCTCTAAATGGGACAGACTTTACAAAGGTAACATCATGCTGCATTATCAAAGACGTCAAACTACAGACTGAGACCTGAAACTCAGAGGTAAAGTGTTAACTGAGTCCAGGGCCTGTTATCTGGGCCCAAATCCAAGTGGTGGGATCGCTGCAGGAATAAAAGTTGAATCAGTATCCCAGGCCTTTATTTGAATCAATCTGTGTAATCAACCTGCCTTTATTTGGAACCAGCCTCAGTAAGAGATGGACTTTTATTTGTTTTTGTTTTTAAATAAACCTTCAGCCCAGCAAAGATGAGCTTTCTGTTGTTGCTTCAGCCTTTTATTTTCATCTTTAAAGCCAGAGCAAGCAGAAAAGTCCGTCCTGTTACTCCACTGGAGTTGCTTGTGCAAACGCTCCAGCAGGTTGTTAACTCGTCATCTATACTGCTTTCTAAAAGGGACTATGCCTTTAAATGAGATGGGCTTTTATTAGAGGTTTTAAAGTACTTCAAACTACCTGCAGCTCATCTGCTTTTTAATATTATTAATTAAAACTAAAGAGACTTCTCAGACTGTAAGCACCAGATGGCAACTTGCCAAACCTGAACCCAAGCTTCTGGCATACCAGGACTTCTTACCAGCTGCCAGACCCCTTTCTTTTCTTCTGTATGAACACTGGACTTCCACCAGATCTGTGCCAGACCCATGTCTGGGCCACTGCAGTTTGGCCTCTTCCATCAGTTCCTACTGGTGTGTTGAGTTATCAAAGTAGGACCGTCCAAGCTGGAGACTTGAAAGTGCGGATTTCCAGTGGACATTACTAAACCATCACTGAGGCCTGGCTCTGCTCCTTATGGCGATCTGTTGTCGTGAAACCAGGCATCACCCCCCCCCCCCCCTGAAAACCAACTGGATTTGTTTTATTTTGTTTCAGTACCTGATTTCTGGAAATCTCGTGTAACTACCTGGGTAGACTCAAAAGCAGAGTCAGAACACAACAGGGTGAACTGAGGGAAAGTGAATAATTTACCCAGAACTGAACAGAGCAAAGATGAACAGGACTCACATCTACTGGAATTCAAATGCTACAGTTGTTGATTCATAAAGCACTTGAAATACTAAACATTACCCATGATGCACTACATGATGTTCATTTGTATGCTTTCAAGGACACTTGACTTTTCTTCAACAGTAAACTTTATAGTCTTCCACTCAGCAATCCGTACACAGTTCAGAGGTTACGTTTACACGTTCAGTCGGCTTGAGAAGACGCTCAGCTGTAGTCTGTGATATTTGGACGTGCCATACGGGAAATGTTAAACTCATCCTCGCTTTGTTCAAGTCAGGATGAGGTAAAGAGGCATGCCTTTGGCCTCTATGCCGGGTGCCCACCTGTCAGTCAAATCAGCCCTTATATGGACAAAACTCGTCAGTTAAATAACCAGTTATAATAACTCCTCCCCCGTTTAGTGTGTGCTGATCAAGCGGCAACCTCCAGTCTGAAAATATGAGGAAAGGCTGAAGTGCTAAAGTCTGCTGTTCCTCGAGTGTCCGCTTGAGGCTGGCTCTGGAAGTACCAGAAGTCACAAACACACCAAGCTAAAAAAAAAGCTGTTTTCAGGGCCAAAATAAGCACATTTACAGCCTGGTACAAAGAATGTCTCCGTCTGAATCACTAATTTCACTAACGGCACGCACTGTAGGGGGGGTGAATTTTTTTCTAATTTGACAGTTTCCACAATATTAAGATCACCAGTTTGTCCAATCAGAGGCACAGCTCAGATCACGTGACTGTGGAGCGTCCTATGGTTGTTACTGTGGAGACTCACAGCACGCCTCATTTCCAATATGGCCGCGCCGGCCGTTTGGCTTCAAAAGTCAGTTTCAGGAACAGACGGGTGACGTCGCGGAGACTACGTACATTAATTATGCAGGCTATAGTGCTGATAGAGAAATGATCTACACTGTAAAAATAAAAAAGAATGGTAAAATACTGGCAGCTGTGGTTGCCAGGAATATACCATAAAAAAATTGTAGAATTGTAGAGAACAGTAACAATAACTGTTCCACTTATAAAAAACTGCTCTTCTACATTTCACATCATTCTGAACCACGAGTTAGGAGTGAATGCAGTACTTGGGAATGTTATACAGGGGGGCAAGGCACAGACCGGCTGTCTGTGCTCCACATGGCATGGACCATGTATCTTCTGGTTTTTGTAAAGTGTTTAATGAAGCTTGATTAACAAATGAGGTGTGTTGATGGGCTGTGTTGGCTAATTTTAAAATGAAGTGCATTTTTTTTTCTTTTTTTTCAGTTAGCTTTAAATCACTAATGGGACAGTACAGAAAGCTGGTCCATACCATGTGGGGCATAGACAGCCCTGTGCCTCTGCACAACATCCCAAAGTACAGCAGGGTCTCATATCCACTGCATTCCCTCCTCACTTACCTCACTCAGTCTTCAACATGTAGACATATACCTTAAATTACAGTAATACCCACTGTGACAGTTAGAGACTATACTGTAAAAAATAATCTATCATTCTACAAGTTATGGACTGAAATCCACGACACAGTTTTGTTCTGTTCAGATAAATCAGTTTTCAGTTGTTACAGCTTTCCCATTTTTTTCATGGTACATTCCTGCTAACCACAGCTGCTGGTATTTTACAGCAAATTTCTGCTGGTTCTGCACACAGACTCTAGTGGACACTCAGGGAACTGCAGCTTTTACACTTAAAGCGTGACACACATACCCTCAATGTCTGTGTGTGTGACCTGACAGACTGGTAACACATGATAACACGCCCACTAGCTCGGCCTGGCCTGGTGTGAAAGTTTCCATTCTTCCTCCTCCATCCTGTGGACTGTGTGGGAGCTCTTCCTCGTATGTTTATGTTTTGCTGGCCACATCAGTTTTTTTAGTGCAGATTAATACTCCACACCTGATAAAGGCTGGCTTCCTGTTCCTTGGTTTCATCTCTCATCTTTCCGCCTCAGAGCAGTGTGTGCAACCTCTTTCATGTAAACACTACCACTGACCTCATACCTGTCATAACAGTCTGCTGGCTTTGCCTTGTTTCATAAAGACCTACTTTTTTATCTCTTTTGTTAAGGCCATCATGCTTAGGTTATTACTGCACAGAGAGCTTAAAAATCGTCTCTGGTGGGGTCAGGTTCTGTTAAGACTATCTAAATTTCTGCACCATCATTCCTCGACATCAGGCTTCAGCCTTTTTACTGTTTACATCCAATCAGCTGTTTCTAGATCAATCACATGTTTCAATGTGAGGACACATCAGCAGCACAAACTAATGTTGTGTTTCTTTACTGAAGTTTTTCGTGTTTAGCACTGTCAGCGTAAACCCCCCTGCTGTGAATTTATCAGGCTGTGGCTTCACTTCCTCCTGCAGTGGTGACACCTCTAACATCCCCTTCACAGACCAATAAACCTCTCAGCTTCCATCTTTAGACTTTGTTTCTCAGATTAAAGAGTTCCTGTTTTCACAGCTTGTGAGTAATCATGACGTAATCATGATTTAATTTAATGTTCAACTGATAATCCACATCAATCTATCTGACGTGTTGTGACCGTCAGCTCCTTCTTGTGGATCTTTGGTGTTTTGTTGGTTTTATTGACCTAATTTTTTAATTTTTTTGCCTTAAAAGGGCAGAGAGGAAGGAGTCGTGACGGCACCAAAAAAAGCAGAAGGATTCATAAGAGAGTGGTGAAAATGTTGAAGGTGACATTTAAAGGAAACTCAAACAAGAAGAAGAGCTGGAATGAGGCTGAAGTTTAATCTGAGCAGCCAACACAATGAAGAGTTTCCTCATCATCATCCTCATCCTCACACTGATAACAGGTAAAACTATAAAATCATTTTTAAAATAAGACTATTGTGTTAAGTTTATGTTCAGAGCTGCAGAAATGATGGACAAAATTCTTCCAGCTAACATAAAACTCAGGTTAGCAAACTCTAAACAACAACCTTTGTTTTCCTCTTTTTCTAAATGATTTCTTTTTGTCACACCTCATATTTAAGAAATAAGGGCTGTCAGACGATACAGTTCAGTTTCCTCTTTGGATTGTTATTGTTTTGCATTGTGAATCCGTTATTAAGTTCATAGTAAGAGTATTATCTTACTCTTATCATTAATCTACAAAGGCACATTGCATTCACCAAAGAAGAAAAAATGAAAATTAGAATCATTATCTAAAATCACTTCATTAAAAAAAAACCCTTTTTAAAAAAATCCTACACCTTACAGAAGGGATTTTATTGAACTTTGGGCTATTTATAGGCTAATTAAAAATCCTCATAATTATTTAAATAATTATTTCCAATCTAAAAAAATGTAGTTTGGTGAAGTTATTAAATAGAAGTTATAAAAAGAAGTTATAAAATATTAAATTATTTTGGAAATATTTTTTTGTAATTTGTAGATGGTCCCTGCTCATTTGGCAGCGGCATCCATCAGGCAGAGTGTAATACATCTGTCTCCTGGTGGTGTGTGTGTGTGTGTGTGTAAATGGACCAGTACTTATATAGCCCTTTTCTAGTCTACCGACTACTCAAAGCACTTTGCACTGCTAGCCAATCACACCACATTCACACACGGATGGCCAACTGAAACTAATATAGCCATCAGCTATAGCTTACACATTCACACCACATTCATATACTGAACAGTGTCAGTGTCTTGCTCAAGGACACTTTGGCATGTGACAGCAGGAGCTGGAATCGAACCCACAACATTCTGATTGTGGGGCGACAACTCTACCAACTGAGCCACAAGCTTGTGTGTGACTGTGTGCGTGTGTGTGTGTGCGCGCGCGCATGTGCGTGTGTGTGTGTGTGTGTGTGTTCCTCCTGCACAGTCTGCTGTCTTTGAGAAGTTTCACACAGTTTCACACAGTTTCACACAGTTTCTCTGTTGTCTTTCACTAAGGTGGTTTAAGACGTGGAACCTACAAACTGTCCCTTAGATTTCATTCAGGCCAAACATTTAAAGGAGCTTTTTAATATTGTCTGGCCATTTTTTTATTATTGTTTTTATTAACTATTAACTCTTGTCTCTGTTCAGGGTTTGTCCTAGCTGCCTTTAAACATGCTGTGGTTGGGCCCCACCTAAAAAAATAAATAAATAAACACTCTTGACCCCTCTGTGCTGTCTAATTTTAGATCTGTTTCCCACTTACCTTTTCTTTCTAAAGTTTTGGGGAAAGTTGTTTTTATACAGTTACAGTCAGTACAGTTTTAGAGTTAACTCCATCCTTGGTATATTCCAGTCTGATTTCAGATCCTGACAACACTGAGTCAGCACTGTTAAAGGTGCACAATGATGTTTCCTCGTCTGTGAATGCTGGGAACCCCACTGTGTGCAGCTGAACCTCACTTTAGCTTGTGGTACAGTTGACTGTGCAGTCCTTGTATCTCGTCTACAGCAGTATGTAGGTATCCACGGCACTGCTCTTCAATGGTTTAGGTTGTACCTGGCTAATAGAAGCTTCTCAGTTATGATTACTGACCTCTTCTCATCAATCTCTCCCTTGTGGGGTGCCACAGGCATCTATTCTTGGCCCTATTCCCTTTCTTCGTATTTGCCTCCACTGGGATCAATTATAACCAAATACAACCTCTTTTCATTTTTATGCAGATGATTAACAGTTATATCTACCCATGAAACATATCCAAGGCACTGCACTTGATAAGTTACTGTGTTAGTGACATAAACTGTGGCACTCTGACCCCCTTCTTCAAACCACAAGTAAATAAATTCGGGCTTACTTTTGATAATGGCTTAAAGTTTGATAAACTGTTAATGTTTTTCATGTTTTCAACCTTAATTAAAATACAAATACATGTTACCTTGTTTTCATTTTATAAAATCACACTGAAGGCTGAAAATCAGCTCAGGAATAACTTCAATATCCTGTTTTGTCATTTATATCAATATATGTCTGTTGTGTTTTTCCATCTTGTTCTAGGTTTTAGTAATGCTTCCCTCCTTTCCAGAAAAGTTCACTTCCTCCCTTTGTGATTGCTGTCCCTGCCCTCATTAGGCTTATTACAGAGCATAGATAACCTATGTTTATCCTTTCGTCCTGTATCTGCTCATCTTGTGAAATCATTTTTTTAAAACATGACCTTTTTTATTCAAATGAAGAGATTGTTGTCTTGAAACTTCTAAGTCATGTGACTTGGTTCCTGTCACTTTACGTGGTCTTTCTGAAAACAGGTTGGCTGTTGAACAAAAGCTACAGTTAAATATTTTTGCCCCAAAAGGAAGTGAAATCTCCACACTGTAGTCTCCACACCGACCTGTTGTCACACTGCTTCCTCAATATGAGGGTGTTCAGATTATTTTCAGGACGGAGCACTGACTGATCTTTCTCTCCGATCCACAGGCTACAAGGTTTCATCTAAGTCCAAAGTGAAGGGATGGAGAGGTGGATGGGTGGACTTCATCTGCAGCTATCCAAACCATCGTGGGGGTTATAAGACTATTGATTTGAAAAAAAAATCTGAAATAATAGAAGTCAACCACGTGAATAAGTGGAAGAATGTTTCCAGATTTTCACTGTACCACAATACGATAGACAGAGCTCTCAGGGTGATCATCAGTGACCTTCAAAAACATGACGAAGGAGAATATGAGTGTAGATTTTTCAAACCAAACTCTGATGATGGAGAGGAGAAGGAGGTGAAGTTGGAACTTGGTAAGAATTTTTTTTTTCATTCTTGTTCCACATGTTGCTTGTTGCTAATGACTGCATACAGATGTGAGGAGCATCTCCACCCCTCCTTGTTGCATAAAAGTGAAGCCAAAATACTCCAACATGCTGACATGCTGCACTACTTGTGCAGCTCCACAGGCTGTCTGCGCTCCACATATCATGGGCTGACAGTCAGAGCTCCACAGCATGGACCATGTGCCTTATCATTTTGACAGAGTTTATGTTTTATAGATTTAAAAATTGAGATGTATTGATGGGCTAAGATGATGTGGATTGATGTGGCGTGCAGTCAGTCAGTCCACATCATGTGAAGCACAGACATCCTACAGCCCTACACATGTCATATCAATTTTCAACAGGTTTTTATATCCACTGCGTTCCTTCCTCTATCAAAGTTGGAATCATTTTTAAAATAATTTATTTATTGGATCCAAATCATTTTTTTATCTAGATATTTTGAAAGATAGCCTCAATTAAGACCATAAAATTATTAAATATAAATCAATATCATCCAGATATTAAATCAATTTAATCTAGATACTTTGTAAAAAATAAATTTTATCCACCTAATAAGTAAACCTAAAAAACTTTTTTGCAGATATTTGGTATATCTAAGTTACTTTTTTTTCATATAGCTGTAAATATTAATCAGATTTCTCTGTTAAATTGATTTGGATTTACTCAACTGTCCCTATATTGACAGTAACACCCTGAGATATTACAGAGGATTTTGATTTCAGTATTTTATTTAAGTCCAGTGTGACAGTCGTTTATACAGGTATTAATTATGATATCACACAGCTGTCTCTTTAAGGCTTCCCACTACACAAACCCCATTCACTCTGATTGGCCAGCCCTCTAGAGGCCTGTCAGGAGCGGAGCTACAGGAAACTTTGACTTTGAGGCCCCAACCCTCCAAATCAGTTAGGAGATCCTGTTACATGACCTTATTGTTTCAGGAAGTCCGATGAAGATCTGAAGGCTGTACTATGAAGCTGGATTAACACCATAGAATGTATAATTAATGGACGGAGTCTCCGCGACGCGTCTGTTTCTGAAACAGACTTCTGAAGCAAAACGGCCGGCGATCACGTGATCTGAGCTGTGCCTCTGATTGGACGAACCGGCAAGCTTAATATTGTGGAAACTGCCGAATTAGAAAAAAAATCACCCCCGTACAGTGCGTGCCATTAGTGAAATTAGTGATTCAGACTGGAGACATTCTTTGTACCAGGCTGTAAATGTGCTTATTTTGGCTGTGAAAACAGCTTTTTTTGGCTTGGTGTGTTTGTGACTTCTGGTACTTCCGGAGCCAGCCTCAAGAGGACACTCGAGGAACAGCAGACTTTAGCACTACAGCATTGCCTCATATTTTCAGACTGGAGGTTGCTGCTTGATTAACACATCCAGAATCTCCCTCTGTTATCTGGGTTAACTTAACGAGACATTATCAATCCTGATAAGTGGTACTACGAAGCTGGATATCAACTCACTGAGTCAATCCAAAGTCTTTCCAGCCTTGATCAGAGCGTGCTCACATTAAAGGGGTGGAGTTTGCAGCGTCTGACCAATCACAAACATGGAGAAACAGGAGAAACCCTGCAGAGCACTTGTTGATCTCTTATCCAGATCTGCCCCGGAGCAGGTTAGCCATTCAGCATAAGTTACCACGGTGATTCATCTCAGTAAGAAGTGAACCAGCTTCATAGGACAGAAAATCCAGGGTTAACCCAGAAGTTACCTCACTAAGAGAAAATCCAGCTTCATAGTACAGGCCTCAGGTGTTATTTTTGGAACAGAGTGTTTTGATCAGTTTACAGACAGATTCAGGGATTTCTCTAAAATATCAACCTTCCTTTGTACTTGACCATTCATGACCCTCCAGTCACTACCGTTGCTATCCTTAGACAAACTTCATACAACAACAGCTGTGATAGAGGATCAAGACATTTAGACAAGCTCTGTTCAGAGATCAGTTTCTACATCTCTGATTATATGAACCAATGAGAATGAACACAACCAACGATGAAGTTTAACACACACACACACACACACACACACACACACACACACAGAGCGTGTCTTTTCTTTCCCTTCTTTCATTCAGTATTGAGTTTGTTGGCTAGTTGCTAACATTGGACTCTTAGCGAGTAGTAAGGTGTATCTCTGTAAAATGTGAAGGTGACATGAAGCTAACTTCTCAAATGCAACATATAAACAAAACCTGATATCAGAGTTACTCACCTCTCCACTGTTGAAGCTCCGTTTCCTTAATGCCTCATAAAAACTCCTCAGATTGTGTGGGGTGCCTGGTTTGAAAATGTCTCATTTGTGGAATTTTAAACTCTCATTACTGAGCACCTCGCCACATAAAACACATTGAGGTCTGTCCTCTCCATTTCTTTGAGCTTTTGTGAAGTCAACTTTGATAAATTCTTCTTTATCTTTCCATTTAGACATCACATATGCCGCCATTGGGATAGGGATACTTGCTGCTCCTTCTTCTTATTCTCTGGTCAGTGAGGGCATACATAAAGAGAGAGAGAGACAGAGAAACACAGCACAGTGAAAGCAACGTTCTGTAATTTTATTTTAGTTTGGAAAATTAATTCACAAATGTGTTACCCAATCAAAATCAGTCCACGGCCCACTTTGGGTCGCAACCCATAGTTATAGTAGTTATACAGGAATGTCTTGATGGTTCGAGTGCTACATCATCAGTATGAGTCGAGATGTTTACAGGCCAAGGAGACTTCACCCATGTGCTTTAAGCTTTGGGTTTGATGTCTTGATCTGGGGCCAAATGTTGTTTTTTACAGCAGGGTGTGTGAGTGTTGGTGAACTCTCTCTTCACTGATTGGTTATCTTCAGTCACATGTGGTCCTTGTTCCCCCTGATCTGTTGTTGAGCTTTTCCTTTTGATTTTCAGTTGAAGGTGTGTGCCAAGAGCCTGTGGAAGAAAAAACGTACAGAGAAACTTTCACATGTGAATACCCAAATGGATACGAATCTTATGTCAAATTTTTCTGCAAAGAGAGCGGGCCTGTCTGTAAGGATATTTCATCAAACGGGATGTTCACTCTCGAACAAAGTGACAGACAGCTCATCGTGTCCATCAACGAGGTATCCTCACAGCATCAAGGCATCTACTGGTGTGGACTGAAATCTGAGGGACATTTTCGAGCTGGAGTCCAAAAAATTACAATTAATGGTGAGTTTTCAAAGGAGTCCTCTCTGTTGGCCCTCACACTAACTGATCGATGGAGAAGCTCTGTGTCACTTTTTTCATGTTTTAATCACAGAAAAATAATATAAAGACAGCTGGAGCCCAAGCCAGCAACACATCAGTGTCAAATGCACAGATAAAAATGTCAGTTTCCATGTTGGATCCGTTTTCAGGGCCTGAAGCAACGTCTACATCCCCATCCACATCTTCATCCCCGTCTGCAGCTTCATCCATGTCTTCATCTTCATCCACGTCATCCTCAACCCTGGCAACTGCTCCCCCTGCTCAGAGTGAAGGTGAGGCAGAAACTTCTCCTTCTTAAAGTGCAGTTATTTATCTCTTGTGAGCTTTGTGTCTCAGTGTGTTGTCGTGTCTCCTGCAGGTGGCGCTCAGTTAGAAGTCATCATTCCTGCAGTCTGTGCAGCCGCCCTCGTGCTTTTGCTTCTTTTGGTTCTTGTCTGCAAACGTAAGAGAAACACACACACACACACACGTAGGCTGAGCTCGTATAAGGGTGTATAGTACAGTAATATAAGAGCTAGTTTAAAAAAAGGTGTGTGCTGACTTTCCTCTGAGGAAAGGGCGGGTTTGTTCTGCTGTAGTGTTTCATTTCATGGTGTCTCTCTGTCTGTTCGTGGTTTGACTTGTGAAATCACTTGTCTTCATTTCCTGTGTGGGTATTATTTCTCTTTTCTATCTCTTCCAGGGACTCAACGATCAAAACACGCAACAAATGGAGAAGCACACAACCAGAGAGAGGTAGTGGAGCATATTTTTGTAAATGAGCTCACTGGACAGACAGTGAAATGTGTAAATGATGATAGTTATATGAGTCAAGGTTTCTTTATGATCCTCTAACTCTAAGTGTTTGTGTTGGGATTAAAAATAAACTTAACATCCTTCATTGTCTGGAAGGAGCGAACCTATGAGGAGATCCAGGAGCGCCCTCAGAAACCAGCCTCAGGAACTGCTCTCAAGACCATCTACACCACTGCCAACTTTCCCACAATCCCCTCTGCCCGTCATGAGTACGACAGCATCACCTTTAAGAACCACTCAGCAGGCGCTTACAATGACACGTATTCAACTGTTAGAGACGCTGAGCCTTGTCCCGCCCTCTCAGCTGTCAGTCATCCCTCAGGACTGTCTGAAGATCCTTTTTATTCCACTCTCGGTAACCCACAGCAGCAGTGAGGAGGGTTTACTTTCAGCCTCCAGTTTGGTTTTCATTCTCTGTTTCAGTCTCTAAGTGTCTTCACTGGTTTGGATGTTAAATCTGTGCTAAGAGACAAAATGAAACCAGGATAAAAAAATAATACATATGAAAAAGTTTGTGAGAATTTTAAGGTGTAATATAGTTTTGGGCACACACACGTGAAGACCAGCAGTTTTTCCAACTGTTATTGTTGTGCCGTAGCTGCATTAGGCCACTGGGTGTCACTGTTGTGCAATTCCTTCTGATTGTCCTTTACACCAGAGGTTTACTAACTTTTCAGCTCACGACCCCCAAAATAAATGTTCTTGAGAACAGTGACCTTGATGTGGGATTGAATAAGTATGCCAAAAAGCAAACAAAAAAAAACCCAACATCATGAAGGGGCTGCACAGTGACACAACTGTCAGCGCTGCAGCCTTACCGTAAGAAGGTCACCAGTTCAAATCCCAGTTTGGGCAAGGTGTGCCTTTCTTTGTGGAGTGAGCATGTTCTCCCCTGTGCATGTGTGGGTTCTCTCCAGGTACTCTAGCTTCCTCCCACAGTCCAAAAACATGCTCATCAGGTCGATTGGTGATTCTAAATTGCCCGTAGGTGTGAGTGTGAGCGTGAAAGGTTGTCTGTCTCTGTGTGTCAGCCCTGTGATTGGCTGGAGACCAGTCCAGGGTGTATTGTGCCTCTCACCCTAAGACAGCTGGGCCCTGTACAGGATAAGAGGGATAGAAAATGAATGAAAGAAAAAAAATGATAAGATACTGCATTTATCTGTTGTGTATAAAATGAGGTAAGTCATCTGCATAGTTGTTGAGTATATATATATATATATATATATATATTGGACATTTTTTTACTGTGACAATAAGCGACAATAAAGTGAAATATAACAGGAAACATCCAGTTTTTCATGTTTCTACCGACCCCTATCGTTTAATCCATCCCATAGTCCCCTCCCATTTAAAGTAGAACAAAATAAACAGAAGTACAGAAAATTCAACAACAATACAAAATTGAGTTCTTGTTGGCAAATCATCTTTCGCACTGACAAATATCAGATGTGGGGTTCCCCAGAGTTCAGTCCTTGGTCCACTTCCTTTCTGTCTCTACATCCCATTAGGAGAAAGCAAAAATATTTCTCTCCAACTGCTGTACTATGTGAAGAGCAACCATTATAGCATTTTTCCCCTGGAATAAGTTTTTCTAATTCTGATTCTGATTCTCTATAAATCCATCTAAAAATTTAGACAAGCTAGTCCAACATTCTACATTTTCCAGTTAAATTTTCACTGTTACCCAACTTCAAAAAAACTGCTCCTCTACATTTTAGAACAATGGTCTTATCAAAGTAATTTTTGTGGTGGCGGCATTTTGTTGCAGTGAGAGAGGAGGGCACAGTGGATATGAGACCCTGCTGTACATTACAGTATCATTTTGGTATTGAATTCTGAACCACACACTGTGTGTGGAATCATATTTTATCATATTTTTCAGTGAAAGGGCTGGCTGAGGTTATCAGCAGATCTAAAAAAGTCTTGAAAAACTTTAGCAAAGTCGTCACCATGACTGAAGCCTTCAGAATCAATGACGTGGACAGGTAACCACTGAGATAACTGCTGCAATTGCAGAGCTCAACATTGTGGTGGAGGATCTTGGTCTGTCGCATCCTGTGTGAGATGATTACATCTAACGGCTGCTAAAGGAAAAAAAAAACAAAACAGTTTTTTAAAAATCTTATATAGGGAACAAACTCAGATAGGCATCAGGACCTGCAGTGAGGGAGTCAATAATTTATTGTTTATTGATTCTTGCTTTTTTTGTTTTGTTTTGTTTTGTTTTGTTTAATGACAAAATAGCACCTCTCCTCCTTTATTTGGGATTGGGACTGGCAAGAGACTCTAAAGAGACAAAGCACATGCACAGTGCAGTCATCATGCATGCTGTCTACTGCTCTGGCTGCAGCTGAGAGGGTCTGTTGTGAGTGAGGAGCACCTGTCAGCTTCTGAGTGGTTTGGAAAGGGGAGGGGCCCACGTCAGCACTCACTGGTTGTTGAGAAGACTAAGCTCTACATGCCTTTATGTCATTCCCCAACTCCAGAAAAGCTGCTAGATTTGTAGCTTTTTTTGTTTTGTTTTGTTTTGTTTTTGAGGAAAAGTTGCGAGATGGGTCTGAAAATTCGTTAAATATAGCCACAAAGTCACTAAGTTGGCAACACTGTAATCCTATTGTTAGGTTATTTTTGTACCTGTGAATACCCATTTTTTTTTCTTTTTCATAGACTAAATATCTTCTCAATTGTCCTTGCAACATTTTTAAATCCTATTTAGTCAAGAACAGGGTTTGCATCTGACAAAACTTTTATACTTAAAGGAGGTCAGGATTACTTCTGAGCTGCACCTCCAGGTTTTCAACAGTCTGGCAATCGGCTAATGGCAACAGATTTGATTCAACACCTATTTCTTTCTTCAGCCACAGCGTTCAGTCCTTCAACAGTTGTGAAAATGATTTTCATTTGGTCCATCATCATCATCTCTTGGTTTATGAGAATTTTTCACAGAAGTGCTAGAAAGAAATAAAAAAGGTTTTGTAGTTAAGTGTTATGCTTTCAGTCAACATCACAGCCTATAAATACAATAAAATAAAATACGCACAAGTATGAAGACTGGTTTGTGGCCTCCTCATCAGATGTGGGTCAGAGGAAACAGTATTTGTCTGGTGCTGGCTAGGGGACGCACGGTTTCTCTGGGGATGACTTGGGGACACACGGTCTCCCGGGTGCTGGCTAGGGGACACATGGTCGCTCTGGTGCTGGCTAGAGGACACATGGTCGCTCTGGTGCTGGCTAGAGGACACATGGTCGCTCTGGTGCTGGCTAGGGGTGGAAACATGGAATATAAACCTGTGCAGATTAGTGCACAGGGGAAATAAATCACCTGTTTATGCTGTTAAATTGTAAAAATGTTGTACTTAATATTGTGTAGCATTTTATATAGAGCTTTTTGTAAGCAGGCAGATATTGGTTGAAGGATTTAAAGGAATCCCATTTGACACCAGATTATATGCCATGTACACCAATACTTGTCAGAGTTTGATTTTTCAGGCAGACCTTATTACCTGCAAGTTAAGTCACACAGCAAGTTCAGGCTGTATTTGTTGTTGGGCTTGAGTAAACCTGAACCAGTGGTTTAATAAATGAGGTTTTTGTACTTGTGTAATATTTGTTAATCTACCACTGAATGAGGGGGAACCAATGGACTGATCCATTTTTTTCAAAGGTGTAACCCCTCACTTGTTAAGTGCAGTTGCAATGTGCTATGATATAACATTAGATTGTTGGAACGTGTTGGTTAAGTGTTCAACTACTGGTGAATTAGTAATGATCAAGATGTTGCTTTAGTACAGGGAACACATTCTAAGTAACAAAGACTTAATTTATTATTTGACACTGTTAACACTTGTAGTTTAGTATTTTGTTATGTAAGAACAGACCACATTTGTTCCTGTTACTACAGGAGGATAACTTCTTGTGGCACTACCACCTTATAAAGTCCATACTAAGCAAAGCATATTGAGATCGTAGTTCATATACAACAACATCCTTACATACACTAATAAGCAATAATTCTGAGGTTACTGAGGGAAAACTCAGCAGCGGGTGACCACAGGCTGTCTTATGACAGAAAGTCTCTGCATGAGGTAAAACGGTTTGTAGAGAATGTTGTTGGTTTCTAACGTCATGTTGTTGGTTCACATTCACATATAGAAACCATACATTCTGAGTTGAGTCATCTTAATCCTGGGATGGTATTGTCAGTGTGTGTATCGGTTACACAACACAGGAACAACACCTCAGCATACTCCACCATTTATCAACATGTATGACATTATATTAGATACTATGAGAAAGTGCAATAAGGTTTTATCAGGAGTGTTAGCACATAGAGGAGTGGGAGCTGAAGACATTAAAGGTGGAGAGACTGAGGAAGCTCAGGTGAGCTCTTTAAACTGAAGAGTGAAATAATTATTAGCTCATTAATACTTTGTAAACACCATTTTTGATGAGAAGAAGTGTAATACATTCAGTGAAGAGGCAGGTATTTAAAAATCATATGATTGATTATAATGGATTCAGAAAGGAGAACAGGTTATTAGGTTATCAGCTGCACTACAACAGCTCACGAGTGTTCTGCATGTTTATACAGTGAAATGCTGCTCTGTAGTGACCAAGAAGTGGATTGTTTTTCCTGTTCTGTTTTAAAATGGAGCACCTTTGAGCTCAGAGCTGTACCTTAGACGCGCATCTCTGAAGCTGTTTTGTGTGTTTAGTAGCATGAATGCAGCAGCATGAAGGAGACAGGAAAAGGAGAGGTTGGCACAGGACTCGAGGTGAGGTCTGAAATTAAATGAGTGAAAACTTTGACTGTAAGCTTTCAGTTAAGCTGTAAACAGAGCTGACAGTGCATGAGCTCATACTCATCTGTAAATCAGTTCTTAAATGTCTTCATTCTGTAGGACAAAAACCATAAAAGATATTTTTCTTTCTTTCTTTTTCTTTTATTTTTTTTGTTTTGCTTTTGTTAGTCAAATTCTGATGATTCTCATTACTACATGGAACGTTGTCTGCTGTAAATACATTGATGCCATGCAGGGACATGAAGGGCCTGAGGCAGGGAGTCAAAGTGAGGGAGAGACAGGAGCAGAGCAACAGGTAAGAGAGAGAGAGAGTAAGATATGACAGTAGATATTTTATAGGAGTTCACAAAAAGTGGAAAAGTGGAATTACTTGCTTGTAGTAAGTGCAGTGCTGTGGTCCTGCCCCCCCTGTAAACTCAGTCCTATGCCCTTGAATAAGTAATTAATGATGATTAATAACTCACTAATTTCATGCTAAAATCATGCAAATAAGTGACTCATTAATGGTGAATAGGCATATCTTAATACTGTTATAAAGTGAGAACACATCAGCAGCACAAACTGACCATGTGGTTCTTCACTTAAGTTTCCATGAGGTCAAAACTGTTGACATAAATTTCCCTTTACGTGCCAAAACCAGATTTTATCAGACTGTGGTTTTGCTTCTTCATGTAGTGATGACACCTCTAACACCTCAAACACCTCCAACATCCCCTTCACAGATCAACAAACACCTCAGCTTCCATCTTTAGATTCTGTGTTATCAGATTGAAGTGTTCCTGTTTTCACAGCCTGTGAATATTCATGATGCAATCATGATTCATTTTGATCTACGACGGATAATCCACATTGATCTATCTGACATGTTATGATCGCCAGCTCCTTCCTGGGAATCTTGGGAGATTTTTTTTTTTTTTTTTCTAAACTTAGCTTTGGTTTCATAAGAGTGTGGTGAAAACTCTGAAGGTGACATTCAACAGAAACTCAAAGAAGAAGAAGAAGAAGAAGAAGAAGAAGAAGAAGAAGAAGAAGAAGAAGAAGAAGAAGAAGAAGAAGAAGAAGAAGAAGAAGAAGAAGAAACAAAGAAGAAACAAAGAAGAAGAAGAAGAAGAAGAAGAAGAAGAAGAGGAGGAGGAAAAAGAAGAAGAAGAAGAAGAAGAAAAAGAAGAGGAAGAAGAAGAAGAAGAAGAAGAAGAAGAAGAAGAAGAAGAAGAAGAAGAAGAGCTGAAGTTTAATCTCAGCATCCAAAACCAACACAATGAAGAGGCAAGTGATTGCACTGAAATTATTTGAGTTATGTAACCACACTGCTCCTTTAAAGTTTGAAAAAATGGTTTTAGCAAGGTAATATTTATTATGATGGTGTTTTGTAACCAGGAGTGAGGAGGGAACACAGTGGATATGAGACGCTGCTGTACGTTTGGCTGTTATGCAGGGGTCAGAGGCTGTAGATGCTGAACGTCACCCATCTGTTCCTGAAATGGACTTTTGAAGCCAAACGCGGCCATATTGGAAATGAGGCGTGCTGTGAGTCTCCACAGTAACAACCATAGGACGCTCCACAATCACGTGATCTGAGCTGTGCCTCTGATTGGACGAAGTGGCGAGCTTAATATTGTGGAAACTGCCAAATTAGAAAAAAATTCACCCCCCCCACAGTGCGTTCTGTTAGTGAAATCAGTGATTCAGACAGGAGACATTCTTTGTACCAGGCTGTAAATATGCATATTTCTGCTGTGAAAATGCCTTGGTGTGATTCCAGTACTTCTGGAGCCAGCCTCAAGCGGACACTCGAGGAACAGCAGACTTTAGCACTTCAGCATTGCCTCATATTTTCAGACTGGAGGTTGCTGCTTGGTTGACCCACGTCAGAGACTTCTGCTCATCAGCAGTGAACAGGCAGAGTGCCTTTTCTCCCTGATGAGGAAGAGCTTTCTCTGCAGGAGTGCTGTTTAGTGCCTCAAACACCTCAGACAAGTTTTGTAGTCCATTGAGGACGTCAGTGTCAGGTTCACCCCTGAGAGGAGGGGCTAGCTTGTGGTTGGTGATAGCCCGTATGCCTTTCCACATGTTCCTGGAGTTGGTGGAGTCATGGAAAAGGTCCTGGATTCTTTGATTCTGAGCATGCTTTGCTAAACTGATGGCACGGTTCACGTTGGCTCTCGCTGCTCTCAGAGCCCCCTTGTTGCCGGACTTGAAGGCTGTGTTCCATGCTCTTTGCATCTTGCATACTTCAGCAGTCATCCAGGGTTTCTGGTTGGCTCGGGTGATGATGTTCTTCCTGCTGCTGATGTCCTTCGTGCATTTATTGATGTAGGCTGACATGGTGGTGTGGTTGTTGCTGTAGGTGGCAGCAGCCTTTAACTTGTCCCAGTCCATGAACTCAATCAGTCCTTGAAGTGCCTCCATAGCCCCCTCAGACCACACTCACCTGCCTCAAGGTAGGTCTTTCTCCAATCAGCAGGAGCTTGTATGCAGGGATTAGTAAAACAGATATGTGGTCTGAGGCACTGTGATGGGGACGGGGGGCTGCTCTGAATACACGCTTGATGTTGGTGTAGGCCATGTGTTCTTTCCCCTGGTTAGATTTTTCAATTCAAAGTACAATATTTGAGTCTCATATCAAGCTTGTTCTTTATTTTTTTTTCTAATTTTACCTGCAAAGTGTTCAAGGACAATTTCACTTTCCCCATGTACATAAATGGTGGGCCTGATAAAATTCAAGCGTTCTAACAGCTAACTGCCATCCTGTACGCAACAAAAGATAAGAATTCAACAGGACGCCAGCAACAGACAAACACACACACACACACACACAAACACACACAAAATAAATAAATCAATAAAAATAAAATAAAATAAGGAGTACATAAAACGAAAGAGAAATTGAACTGAGGGAATTTATGAGAATTCTCTGAGAAATGTGAAATGAAAAAGAAGTGACTTTAAATAATCCTCAACCAGGTAAAACTGTTAAACACACTGGATTTTAGTCTTGCTTTAATGACTGTTTGCCTGTTTTAAATCATCTGCAGTGCTGCCAACTCCTCAGTAAGGGAAGTAGCTATTGGCTGTTTAATTGATTAATCCTCTTTGTCCCAGGTGGGACATAAGGCTTTAACGAGCTGCCTCCATCGGACTCTGTCTTGTGCTGCATGTTGTGCCTCGCCCCATGTCAGGTTCATCTCCTTCAGCTCAGCTGTCACAGTTCGACGCTAGGTCGTCTTAGGCCGGCCTTTCCTCCATGTCCTGGGTGGAGTCCACCCTAGAGTGACCTTTGGGATACGGTCCTTGGCCATTCTGAACACATGTCCCAGCCATCTGAGTCGGCGGCTGTGGCTCAGTGGTAGAGTTGTCGCCCCACAGTCAGAAGGTTGTGGGTTTGATTCCAGCTCCTGCAGTCACATGCCGAAGTTTCCTTGAGAAAGACACTGAACCCCAAGTTGCTCCCACTGTTGTTCAGTGGTGTATGAATGTCGTGTGAATGTTGGCTATAGCTGATGGTTTGATTAACATAAAAACCGGCCATCAGTGTGGCTAGCGGTGTAAAGCGCTTTGAGTAGTCGGTAAGACTAGAAAAGCGCTATATAAGTACTGGTCCATTTACCATCTCTGTCACAGCGCTGTTGCACTTGGTCATCCTGTGAAGCTCTTCGTTTGATATGCGGCAGATTTTCCTAGATAATATCTATAGTGGTATCTATAGTGGAAGGCATCGATCTTCTTCACATCCTTAGTTGTTACTCGCCAGCATTCAGATCCATACAGCAACACTGATTTCACATCGCTGTTGTAGAGTCGAATTTTAGTTCTTAATGTTAACTGCTTTGACTTTCAGATGGACTGAAGCCTAACAAAAACACTGTGAGCCTTCCCTAGCCTTGCTCCGATGTCCTTTTGTGTGGCATTCTCTTTACTGACAATACTTCCCATGTAAAATCTTCGACATAGTCGAGAGTTGTGCACGTTCAAAGTGACTGGTGCACCAGGAGTAGCATTTGGCTGTTTTAGAAGCCCCTAAATGACTTCATTTTTATAACTGGCTATTTGCGTGAAATTGTCATGGGCGCTGTAGGAGAGAGGAACAACATTATAGAAAAGACAAAAAGCGAGTAAAAAAGAAAATTTAAATTTGTTTAGAGTTACAAATGAACTTTCTTCTGTTGATTCTTTGTAGTTTAAATGTGAAAAAGATTAACCCTCCTCCTTCATTTGGGCTTGGGACCAGCAAAAGTGACCAATAAGAGACACTCTAGCTGCAGGTTTAACATGCGTGATTTATTCACATGCAGTTGTATGTTCTGGCAGCAGATTAGAGGGACTGCTGGAGGAGGATGAGGAGGAGGATTTGCCCGTCTTTGAGTGGTTTGCCTAATGTGGCCATACAGAGCCGCTCTCTCTCCAACTAAAAATGAATGTGGATCACCCACCAGCATCCCATCTCCCTCCTTGCAGTCAATATTCACAAATCAAGATCCACCCATATCACCAAAAGGGATTTTCTTTGGTAGAGTGGGAGTGTTCAGAGAAAAACTGATATATATGTCTTCACTATCTAAAGTTTACTTGAATAACCCCATGATGGGGTCACATCATTAAATACTCCTTTCCCCTCATGAGAGTGAGTGGGTATCAGCCAGAGGTGGAGGAGGAGGGTGAGACTTAGTGTAATCACTGTAGTAATATCAATTAGGCATTGCTTTACATTTTAATCAATGGGAGCTTTTCCATTTTAAGAATTAACAGAAATAACTACTTTTAATGTAATTATGTTGAAATGTTCCCGATTTTGTGGCGCCCCCTGGAGGCCACGGCTCCCTTAGCATATGCCTATACTGCCTATGCCAAGGGCCGGCCCTGATGACTGCAACACGTTCCTAAAAAGCTGGGTTAGGGTCATGTTTCCACTGTGTTCTATCACCTTTCCTTTTAACAACACTCAATAAGTGTTTGTGAACTGAGGACACTAATTGTTGAAGCTTTGGAGGTGGAATTCTTCACCATTCTTGATTGATGAACAACTTCAGTTGATCAACAGTCTGAGGTCTCTGTTGTTGTATTTTGTGCTTCATAATGCTCCATACATTTTCGATGGGAGACAGGTCTGGACTGCAGGCAGGCCAGTCTGGTGCCTGCACTCTTTTACTACGAAGCCACGCTGTTGTAACAGGTGCAGAATGTGTTTTGTCATTGTCTTGCTGAAATAAGCAGGGACGTCCC
Source organism: Labroides dimidiatus (assembly GCA_030710495.1). Lineage (NCBI taxonomy): Eukaryota > Metazoa > Chordata > Actinopteri > Labriformes > Labridae > Labroides > Labroides dimidiatus. Next base: position 36,736,882 of record CM061143.1, on the reverse strand, counting down.
TGAAAAAGACGTGGCTTGGATGGCAGCATATGTTGCTCCAAAACCTGTATGTACCTTTCAGCATTAATGGAGCCTTCACAGATGGTCAAGTTAGCCATGCCATGGGCACTAACACACCCCCATACCATCACAGATGCTGGCTTTGAGACTTTGACCTGAGAACAATCCAGATTGTTCTTTTCCTCTTTGGCCTGGAGGACACCACGTCCATGATTTACAAAAACAGTTTGAAATGTGGACTCGTCAAACCACAGCACACTTTTCCACTTTGCGTCAGTCCATCTCAGATGAGCTCTGGTCCAGAGAAGCTGGCGGTGTTTCTGTGTGTTGTTGATATATGTCTTTGTCTTTGCATGGTAGAGTTTGAACTTGCACTTGTAGATGTAGTGATGAACTGTGTTAACTGACAATGGTTTTCTGAAGTCTTCCTGAGCCCACGTGGTAATATCCTTTACACAATGATGTTGGTTTTTAATGCAGTGCTGTCTGAGGGGTCAAAGGTCACGGGCATTCAGTGTTGGTTTTCAGCCTTGCTGCTTACGTGCAGAGATTTCTCCAGATTCTCTGAATCTTTTGATGATATTATGGACTGTAGATGATCGAATCCATCAGTTCTTTGTGATTGTACGTTGAGAAACATTGTTCTTAAACTGTTGGACTATTTGCCCACGCAGTTGTTCACAAAGCGGTAAACCTGGCCCCATACTTGCTTGTGAACGACTGAGCCTTTCAGTGATGCTCTTTTTATACACAATCATGACACTCACCTGTTTCCAGTGAACTTGTTCACCTGTGGAATGTTCCAAACAGGTGTTTTTGGAGCATTCCTCAACTTTCCCAGTCTTTTGTTGACCCTGTCCCAGCTTTTTTGGAACGTGTTGCAGGCATCAAATTCAAAATGAGTGAATATTTCAAAAAAAAAAAAAAACAGTTTGAACAATATATATCTTGTCTTTGTAGTGCATTAAACTGAGTATACGTTGAACCGGATTTGTAAATCATTGTATTCTGTTTTTAATGTTTTACACCATGTACCAACTTCATTGGAATTGGTTTTGTAGAAAGCTGCCAAAGTTTGCTCTGTTGTGATGTCTCTTTTTCTTCAAAATATTAAACCTAAAATAATATTTTATGTCACCTGGTTTTACCAATTCATGTTTAAATTAAAGTTTTTTCACTGTTCAAATACTATAAACCTGTTTCTTATTTGAATATACCTTCACGTCACTTTCAGTTCCATCACGATCAGATACTTCTGTTTCTCCGACCCAGTCGACTCCTGCAACTCCAGAGGGCCCTGGTGAGAGGGCAGGTGAGAAAAATTTGGTTTTAGAGCTTTTATAAAATTCAGAGATGACTGTTTGACTAAATCTTGATATTTCCTGCAGTTGGCTCTGAGGTCGTCATGGCTATGATCACCCGTGTTGCCTTGCTGCTGCTCCTCTTGATACTTTCAGTCCTTATCTACAAATGTAAGAGATTTATCACCATCAGAGTATGAAACCTGCACACACTGCACAAAAAAAAACCCACAGCCAAATGGTTGCTGATGGAGTGAACTCTCAGACAAATGTGTCTCAACGAAATCGTCTTTCATCATATTGCTGAACGACATTTATTTTCATGATTTGTTTTTCTATTTTCTTCTTCCAGTGTTCTCAAATTTAATGCACAGAAGACATGCAGCAGCTGCACAGCCCATGAGAGAGGTCAATGCATAGAAAAAGTCTTATGATTTGTTTCACGTTGTTAATATCATGAAGTCAGCTTTAGTTGTAAGCTAACAATAACACATTATTTCCTCTTGCAAAGGCTTCTGCACCTCCTTGAATTTATTTATTTATGGATCCATCAGCTGACAAATTAAGTTCAGTCCATTTGATGAAAATCTGAATCTCTTGTACAGGATGACCACGTGAACATCAAAAGGATCGCATCTGTCCCTAAAAACTCTCTCTCAGCACACAAACATCAACATGATCTTCTAAAAAGGGGCAGGTTACTTTCTGAGAGAGCTGATTGGTCAGGAGGTGTTGTTTTTCTACTCATTGATCTTCTATCCAGATCTTAACCTGCTCCAGAGCAGGTTAGCCATAAAGTTCATCCGTCAAAACTGTCCACAAACTACTGTGTTAACTTTTTTAATGACACCTATGGAAAGAATTCAATCTAACAATCAGGAAGTGATTATACGTTTTGGAAACATGATGGCTGCATTTGGGTCCAACAAGGCTTAATTTAAGGACCTCTTATATTCATCTTATATGTTAAATATCTGTCCTGAGTTTGAAACCCAAATGTATGATATGATATGATATGATATGATATGATATGATATGATATGATATGATATGATATGATATGATATGAGGTAAAGTGAGGTGAGGTGAGGTGAGGTGAGGTGAGGTGAGGTGAGGTGAGGTGAGGTGAGGTGAGATGAGATGAGATGAGCACATGGTAGGACAGGGAAATAGCAGCTAGATTTACTTCAGTAAAAGCAAAGATTTCAGAGTGGCTCTCTGAGGCGTGTCTTAACTTCATGTGAAGAAAAAACAGCTTGTAAGTACTTTATAAAATCAATCAAAGAAAATCAATTCAGTCTGGTACCCGTGTCAAAGGTGAAATGAAGTTTTTTTCAAGTTATTTTCTTGGGCTTTGTATGCCTTTAATAACAGTGGAGAGGACAGTGGATAAAGTAGGAAACAGAGTGAGAGTGAGAAGTGACGTGCAGGAAAGTCACCACAGGATAGATTTGAACCCAGGCTGCCTGCTCGAAGGGTATCACCATATGGAGCAACCTTAACCCCTGGGCCATCTGTACTTTAAGGTGAGAGGAAGTGGAATGTAACTCCTGTTAAATGACAAACAACAGTTAAGATTTGTAAAATATGACACATCATGTTGTGATCTTCAGCGCTGCTCAATCTAGGCTGTAAAATAACAACAGTGACATCAAGTGGTGAAAACATTCACTACAACACATGTAAATATGTGGGTCCTCTGTTACTAAGCGGATGTAAAGGAAATAAGAGCAACATGACTGTCAGTATTTTAGTGCGGTCTCTTCACCTACTCAGAGTTAAACTTAAGGTTTAAGTTGTCAGTCAGGCCTCATGTATGGAGGGGTGAATTAAAAACTACTGAGTGTGGCGTTTTTTATTTACCTTTATGAGTTAAGAGAAGAAGAGCCAAGTTTCATTTAAACATGAAACTGAAACAGAGGTATTAAAATGACTCAGGAACACTGCTGCTACTTCAAAACAGAGTCCTTTAAAATCTCTGCTTCTGAAGGTGTTTTTAATGACCTGAAACTCTGACAATGTGTGACAGAGCGATGTTAAAACAGTAGCTTAGAGCGTCAGACTCTGTCTTACCAAAAACAAGAAGTCTTTGACAGATGGCAAAATTATGGAAGCAGCGTTTGTAGAGCATCAGTGTCACAGTGCCAGAAGGTCTACTGAGGTAGAATCAAACATTAGTACTTCATGTGTAGCTGAAACATTTAACAAACATAGTTTAGACGTAATTGAGCTGTGATGTCAGATATGTCCCATATGATAATACACGACAAGCAGCCAAGAACAGTCTAAGCACACAGGGAGCAGAAAACAGAGAGCTCAGTGAAGAGGAAATGAAGATGGCTATAACTGTGCATGAATACTCATCCAATAATAAAATTAGTGACTACTTTTGGTCATGAAGTTTTTAATTGAGCCCAAAATTCTTACAAATGATCTTTTTTAAGTGATATATGAGCTCTCCCAGCCTTAAACACTGTTCACTTCTCTAAAGCACATCTCAAGAGAGGGCACAGACTCTTCTTTCCACTGATACTCCACAGTCCTATCAATTAATATTACTGTAAGGGAGCCAACTATATATTAAAAAAAAAACACCTGTTACATCCAAGGGGGCCACACCCCAATCCATCCCTTTGAGGCTTCATTCAATGAAAACAGGTGAGTTACATGAGGTCATCACAGGTCTCTGTGATATATAGAGGTATGAGCCATAGAGAGAGAAACTTTTTTTATACCAGGCTGTAAACATGTTTATTTCTGCTGTGAAGACTTTAACATGGAGCTCTATGGAGGCTGACTCACAGCTGGAGACAGACTCTAGTGGACATCTGAGGAACTGCACTGTCTTAGATTTGCACACTTGCTTCCCTTTTCAGCCGTGGAAGTGTCCTCCTGGTTGAAGTTTCTCAGGATAACCTGTAGTGAATATTCTGGTGTAATTCATGGGGTCACACGGTGCATGTGCAGTATTTTATGCACCTTTTTCCTTTGGTGTTTCATGGTTCTTGTACACAGAATAACATCTAAACATTAAATTAACCCAAACACTTTGTGGTGACTTCGCTTCCTAAAAACAGAGCTGGAGATAAACAAGTGTTGCTCAAGTGTTGCTCTGCTTCCTGTGACAAACTGAGGCTGCAGCAAAGCTAATTGAAGTCTCTATGTTAGGATCTGTCTGTGGAGTCCCTGACAGTAAGCCAGCAGCAGGTTTGTGCAAATCTCCATTCAAACATTGGTAAAGAGGATTGTAATAGAGTTCATTCTGTGGAACAGTAAAGTCAGATTCAGTGCAGAAACAGTGGAGCTGGAGGGTGAGATGTGGGTGGAAACTGTCACACAAACATGAACATTATCTCAGGAAACCGGGCTGTGCAGAGGCTGCAGACCAACCACCGCACAAAAAGAGGAACTGACGGAAAAAAGTGAAGCTTTTTTAAAGACTTCAGCATCCAAAGTCGACAACATGAGGAGCTTTTTCCTGCTGCTCCTCTCACTGATGATGGGTGAGTTATATTATTCTACCTGAGACTTCAGAACAAGCTCCATCTTTGTTTAACTCAGACTGGAGCTGTCATCTGATGAAGACTTACTGCAACTCTTCTTCACTGATGCAGTCTGTTTTCTGTCGTTTAAAAATTCAGTTTGATCAATTTTACAAACATATCTCTTCAGATTAACCAGTATCATTATGATAGAGGATTAGAGCCACTGAAAACATGTGTTATTGGAGGTTTTTATACCTTTTCTTTTTTTATTCTATTTATTTATTTATTTATTTATTTATTTATTTATTTATTTATTTATTTATTTATTTATTTATTTATTTAATCCTGATATCATAATCAGAATAGAATTCAGAGAAAAAGTTAGAATTCTAAACTTTTTCCAAATTCTAGAATTTTGACTGATTCTAGAATTCTGAGGTTACAGAATTCTTGACACTGAAGTCATAATACTTGGATTGTAACTTCATTATTTCTAGAATTCTGACTTTAATATCAGAAATCAAATATTAAAGTCAGAATTGAATCTTTAGTTCATTGAGAAACACGTTGAGTAACTGATCAAAGACAGCAGTGAGTCAGACTCTCAAATGTTTGATAAAACCCACCAATCAGATTGGAAGTCTTGAAATCAGCAAATTTTCCGTCTGTTGGTTTTAACTACTGACGAACATCTCTTTGACTCTGAGCTTTTTTTGTTGGCCTCACAGACGTGTGAAAGCAGGTTTGTCCTCCTGACAGAGGATTCATCCATTTAGAGTGTTTCATTGTGGAGTCAGCTCTGAAGCAGAGAGAAAGGAGCAGAAGTGAAAGTCATTTGTGTCTATTTAAAGCAGTAAAAATTATAGTTGTTGTTTTTTTATCTGAGAGCAGGTGCAGAATGATGGCCTGTTAAAGTGTTCAGACTGTTGGATCAGAGGCAGGAGGCAGTAACAGCATTTGAAGATGTTGGCAGACACTCGAGGATTGATCAGACGGTGTATCAGATTATCACTCATCATTAGCATTAGAGAAACAATACAGAACATTTCTGTGAAAGGACCAAAAACCTGTCAGGCACTGTCTTTAGAAATATGAGTCAGCTGAGATAAGGCCAAATACTGAATCTGCTCCACATGCACACACACACAGGGAATTCACAATTTAGGGCTTTTCAAATTCAAATTCAAAATAAACTTTATTGGCTGTAGTGTTCTTTTTGTTTGTTTGTTTTTGTTTTGTTTTTTGTTTGTTTGTTGTTTTTTGTGTTTTTACATGTTGCCAAAGCCAATTTTTTAAAGCTTTTTTTTTCACCTTTATTGATAGGAGAGTTGAAGTGAGGGGGGCAAGCAAGAAGACATGCAGTAAAAGGTCATGACCCCAACCCAGTAAAACTACTGTAACACAGCTGTGACAAGGATGACAGCTTTTAACCTCATCAAGACTAAAACATAAAGCTTTTGGATAAAAGTAGAGCATAGATGTGAAAAATGAAGAAAAGAGAAATAAAACTAAACTTTCCTTTATTTTTCTAATTTTAACTGACAGTGTCCAAAAATCATTTTACTTTCCCTGTATGCAAAAATGTTTGGACCAGTGAAAATTCAAGATTTCTATCGGCTCAAATACACCAGATGCGTCTGCAGTCTGGTCCCGTTGCATGTTGACTGTGTTTGAGTCCAGAAGTTGCTCAACAGAACAGAAGTGCTGCTCTTGTCTGGTTCACGCATGGCAATTAAAAGTTCCTACAATGAAAGCGGAAAACAGAGTGTGATATCAGCGTTTCCGCTGAAAACTCCTGCTTGCTGTTGACACGGCAACAGAGGCTGCAGCAGATCAGAAAAATTCCACTCAGGAGGACGTTTTAAAAAGGTGCATTTTAGGTTGGCTGAAATGGCGTAGTAAACAAGAGGCTGAAATGCAACTAAACTTTTGCGGTTCATCCTAAAACTGTTCTTGTGTAAACACCACCTAAGTGTGTGGAAAACCCTGTTTCTAGTTGATTCTTGCATTATGTACATAAAAAAAATGTAACCCTCCTCCTTTATCCAGGCTTTGGATTGGCAAAAGTGAGCCAAAAGAGACCCTGTCACAGCAGGTTTGTGCACGCTTGATTCATGCAGCAGTTCATGCAGTCATCTGCGCTGGCTGCAGCTGGGAGTAAGGAGGACTGGTCCACCTGTATGTGGTTTGGAATGGGGCCCCCAGCAGCACCGGCTGCTGGTTTAGAAGAGAAAGATCAATACCTGCTTTTACTTCAAAGTCTCCAAACTCCAGAAAAGTGGCTCGATTTGTTGCTTTTTTTTCCTAACCTGGCGGTTTAGAAGATATTAAGATTATGAGTTCATCCAATCAGAGGCACAGCTCAGCTGACTGACAGGTCTGTCACCCTGTGGCTGTTCATGAGGGGACTCAAACTTCACATCTGGAGTTTACAGTTCTAACATTGCCCCCATCGATGATTAGCTTCATTACTCAGTTCAGGATCAGGTGACATCACAGAGACCAAATCCACATGTTATACAGTCTGTGGACTCAGTGAGGATCAAAAAGTCTGTCAGTGTCTGATATGATGTGAACTCTTCTCTCTCGTCCACAGGCTGTGAGGCCTCGACTGAAGTGAAGGGATGTGTGGGAGGATGGCTCCAATTCACCTGCCACTGTCCTGACCCACTGACAAGGTACAAAGTTATTAATGTCATAAATGGAACAAAAACAGTCATACAAAGTTCCAAAGCTGATGAGTGGGAAACAAAAGACAGATTTTCCATGTACCATGATAAAAGTGAGAGAAATCTGAGCGTGTTCATCAAACAGCTTCAAACTCAGGATGCTGGGGAGTGGAAGTGTGAATTTGGCCGTAGTTCTAATCCACCCACTGACACCATCAAACTCAGTCTGGATCCAGGTGAGACACACCTTTTCTTTCCAGTGTTTTGTAGTAACCTCCATGTGCATATGTATATTCTGAATTTGGTGTTATGATAGAAAAATGTATGTACTTCAAACGTTCCTCTCCCTGTTTCACTTCATTTATCTTTCATTTCTCAGTCTTGTTACTTTGTGAGATCATCGCTATGTTTTACATGTTGTTTGGTATCCACAGCTCATCCTTTGAGGTTAACTTTCTTTCATTTTGCATTTTTTTATTTCTGTTTATTTGCAGATAGAGTTTTGTGTGCGAGACCTTTCAACCAAACAGTGAACAAAAAAACTAAAACCACCATCACATGTGAATACCCAGACTATGAATACGGTTTTGACATTTTTTTCTGCAAAGAGATCAGAGAACTCAGACAGCGCGGTCCCATCTGTGAGGACCTTTTATCAGACAGGAGGTTCACTCAAGCAAAAACTGAGAGAGGCTTCAGTGTGTCCATCAGTGAGGTGTCCTTTGAGGATGAGGGCGTCTACTGGTGTGGACTCAAATCTGAGAGTTTTCAAGCTGGAGTCAGAAAAATCAATCTAAAGGTTGAAGGTGAGCTGTACTCCTCTGACACTTCTGATATGAAGGTGACTCTTAAACATGTTGTTGAAAACCTTCAGTGCTGTCTGTCTGCTTACAGATATCCGTGTCTTTAAAAGGAAACCAGCTGTTGGAGAGTCGTTTTCATACTGGTGTGGATACTCAGAGGGTGCTATGACTAAATTCATCTGTAAGGGGGACGATCTGTCCATATGTCAACCTGTAATCAGCAGCAACAATACCACCAATGGAAGGTTTTCAATGGAGGATGATACAGAGAAGAGAAATATCACCATCAGAGTGAGAGATGTAAAAGCAGAGGACAGCGGGACGTACTGGTGTGGATCAAAAAGCACCAACACTCACAGTGACATTATTTATCACAGATTCTCCATGACTGTAGGTGAGTTTACTGATGTTTGCAATGTGGATTCAGTCTGACTAAGAGCACATGATGAACACAATCCACCTGAAGTTAACATGTCCTTTTTAATTCTTAGAAAGGACTCCAAGCAGGAGAGTGTCTGCTGGAGTTAGAAAAAAATAAAACCACTGTTAGAAGATTATTTGTTTGTAACGTTGGTTACATAAGCAGAGGAAAGAGACACAGGAAGTGGTTTGGTTTTGTTCGTTAGGGTGGGACAAGAAGGTGTGATGGGCTCATATTAAACCCCAACATGCCTCACGCAGGAGTGAAGGTTTCATTTTATAATCTTTACAACCTTTGACAGAACATATCCATCACAATTTAGAGAAATAGTTTATTGACCGACACTAACAGTGGATTTACATGTGGTTTTTATGACCCAGTTCAGGTGAAACTAACCCCAGTTAACCTTCCTCACTGCCTGGGGCTTCAGGCCTGGATCAGACTGCTGGCTCGAAAGAATCACCACCTTAAACACAGTCCAAATGACAACATCAGACTGGAACAAGGAGGCAAATAGAAGCATCTTTGTCATGTTACACAACACTGACTTTAATAAAGAATACTGAGTGAATCCGAATAATTTTTCAACAAAATGTTACTGACACTCATTTTTAAACAAGTAATTAGAAGCTGAAAAGTTGAATGACTTAGTTTTTTGAGCTGAGTTGACATAGAAAAATAAAGTTATCAGCAGATGTCAGATCAGATGTCTTAATTTTAACAGTTCACTCATGCAAAAAAAAGAGCACTTAGAAATGGCAGTGATCACTTTTATTGGGATTATCTTGATTCTTGTGCTTAAAATGGGATTTTTGATCAGATGAAGTTTTTTGTTGTTGTCTCTTTTTTGTTTTCTTTTTTGAATAAATCACAGTCTATTTCTTAAGTTCAGGTTTCAAATGTATTTTTCTGTATCACATCAGTTTTAAAGTCTGCATTGCTACCTGGATCTAATACTTCGATGTACCTTAAATGGTAAATGGACCAGTACTTATATAGCGCTTTTCTAGTCTTTCTGAGCACTCAAAGCGCTTTACACTGCTAGTGTCATTCACCCATCCACACCACATTCACACACTGATGGGAGAAAGATCTATGTATCAGTTTCTTTTAACTAACACATTCATACCCATTTATACACCGCTGACCAACAGTGGGAGCAATTGGGGGTTCAGTGTCTTGCTCAAGGACACTTAGGCATGTGACTGCAGGAGCTGGGAATTGAACCCTCGACCTTGCGATTGAGAGACGACAACTCTACAACTGATCCACAGTCGGGAATCACTTAGGTTTCAATTTAAAAATTGTGCATTTGACCTTTGTTTCCACTCTGAGAAAAAAAGGAAAAAAGTAGCTCCCACCAACCCAATATCATTTAAACAAGATTTCAACAGTTTAGTTACTTTCAGCTGTGTTCCTGTTCATGATACACATTAGCTCAAAGACTGATATATCACAAATATCAATATTTTGATTTGAGAATTGATTTTAGAGGATCAAGATCTGGTATAGGAAGTTTTAATATTTCAGTATTGATCTCACATAACTAGTGGCTTTTGATTGACTTTAGTTGTGTTTAAGTTGAATCAATCAGTGCAGACCAAACCAAAAATTGCAAAAAAAAAAAAAAAAAATAGCACAACTTTGGTTGCATAAACTTAAAAAATATGAGGAAAGTTTTGCATCCTCAAAAAAATTACGTTGTCTTTACTAATCATATTTAACCATGTGTAACTTACTTTTTTTGTTCATTAAACTTCCTAAATTGAAGTTTAAATATCTTCACAAAATGAAGTACACTGTAAAAATTATTAGGTTGTTAAAATTTGAAATATTAAGTTTTTGCTGCCTTGAAAACATAAAAAAAATTGAATTTGAGAAAAGCTTTATTTCAACTTAGGAAGGTTATTTAAACAAGTTGCTTAATAAATGATAATTAATGATAATTAATTGTTCAAACTTTACATTCTGGGTTGAAATAAATTATAATAAAACTTGTAATAATATGTTACAGAGAGCATTAAGAACAACTTACCTTCTCTTGTCAAGAGAAAAAATTATAACAATTATAATTAATTTCAACTCACAAAATTCAGTCATGCTGGATAATCTCAAACATTTTTATTGTTTGAAACTAATCCTCTGAGTTAAAACTACTCCCTATATCAAATTATCCATTGAGAAATTTTGCCTTGAACATACAATTCATTCATTCATTACCTTTATACTCCATTCATCTCACATTTTTGCTAACTAACTAACTAACCAACTAACCAACTAACTAACAAACTAACCAACTAACTAACAAACTAACCAACTAACTAACCAACTATCAACTAACTAACTAACCAACTAACAAACTAACTCACCAATTAATGAACTAACTAACCAACTAACTCACCAACTAACTAACTAACCAACTAACTAATCAACTAACTAACTAACCAACTAACTGACAAACTAACAAACTAACTAACCAACTAATGAACTAACTAACCAACTAACTCACCAACTAACTAACTAACCAACTAACTAATAAACTAACTAACTAAGCAACTAACTAACTAACCACCTAACTAACCAACCAACTAACTAACTACCTAACTAACTAACTAACTAACTAACAAACCAACCAACTAAGTAACTAACTAATTAACCAACTAACTAACCAACCAACCAACTAAATAAGCAACTAACCAACTAACTAACCAACTAACTAACAACTAACTTACTAACCAACCAACTAACTAACCTACTAACAAACTAACTAACTCATTAACTCACTAACTAACTAACTAACCAACTAACTAATAAACTAACTAACTAAGCAAATAACTAACTAACCACCTAACTAACCAACCAACTAACTAACTACCTAACTAACTAACTAACTAACTAACAAACCAACCAACTAAGTAACTAACTAATTAACCAACTAACTAACCAACCAACCAACTAAATAAGCAACTAACCAACTAACTAACCAACTAACTAACAACTAACTTACTAACCAACCAACTAACTAACTAACCAAATAACTAACAACTAACTTACTAACCAACCAACTAACTAACTAACCAACTAACACACTAACTAACTCATTAACTCACTAACTAACTAACCAACTATCTATCTTACTAACTAACTAACTTACTCACCAACTAACTAACTCACCAACTAACTAACTAACCAACCAACCAACTAACTAACTCACTAACTAACTAACTAACCAACTAACTAAATAACTAATTAACCAACTAACTAACTAACTAACTAACTAACTAACCCTAACTATTCATAGCAGTTTTTTAAAGTTACATTAACTCATTTTTTTAAGGCAGCAATAAAACTTAAAAATTGCAAATTTAATAGACTAGTGTTTTCAACTTGTATCCCCTGGCCTGAATCATAATAAACAGCTGGTCCATGCCATGGGGCACAGACAACCCGTCCGTCTGTCCATCCATCCATCTGTCAGTGCCTTGGGAACACATGGTTTAAAAAAACATCGACAGATCAAAAAACTGTTTATTGTAAAAACATAATAATTACAACTGTGAGTGAGGAGGGAACAGGATGCAACCTGTGAATTGTAAAAACGGATAATAGTCCTTTAAGAAGGCCATATACAGAAAAAGCTCATATTACGGTACAGTGTACCCTATTTGTACAGTTTTCTAACAGTGTAAGTCTGCTAGGTCGCTGGCTGTGCAGTAGTCATTCAGCATTTTTCTCTTTTCACCGTTCTCAATCTGCTCATCCAGTGGACCCTTTTCTTTCTGCTAACAGGGAACTGAGTTTTTAAAAATATTATTTCATAGTTATCATTCCCTTATCGCATCGAGACAAAATTTCAACAAGCACTGTTTTTCTGGCACATTAATGTTGATGTCATACCATGAGATCCAGTCCACACTGAATCAGGACCTGTCAGAACCTATCAGAATCTATCAGAATCTAGTCCCGGTAAACTCTGCCTGAAACTAACAGGGCCAGGACCTCATCTAAGCAGCTGTTTTTATTTACAGGGTCAATCTGCAGTTATCAACATTCATCAGCTTCTCTGACGTTTACTGAAACTGCTCCTGCTTCTTTCAGTTCCATCATCATCATCATCATCTTCATCTGTATCCACGACCCAGTCCACTCCTGCAGAACCAGAGAGTCCTGCTGCGAGTGCAGGTGAGAAACTTTGAGGAGGAGGATTTTTTCAGAGCTTTTATTTAACTCAGCGCTGACTGTTTGACTAAATCTTGATGTTTCCTGCAGTTGGCTCTGAGATCGTCATCGCTGTGATCGTCTGTGTTATCGCGCTGCTGCTCCTCTTGATACTGTCAGCCCTTATCTACAAATGTAAGAGATTTATCACCTCCAGAGCACTAAACCTGCACGCACTGCACAAAGAAAACCACAATGAGGACATCTTCACCCTGTGAAGTCAAACGAAGGTGTCAAATCAGACATCTGTGTGTCTTGAAAGCTGAATGTGTTATGAAATAACGTGGCTGAAAGTTCATCTTTGTTGATCTGCGGTGATACTGACTGACGGTCAGAAATGCGACACCACTCTTATCTCAGCTCTTATCTGTTAATGTGTCTCTGTAAAGCGAAGCAGATGTTCAGGCAAAGTGTTGGACTCAGTCTATTTCTTGTAGTCTTAGTTTTCTGTTGTTTTTGTCTTCTGTCAGGGTTCTCCAAACAGCCCAGGAGTGGAGCAGCAGCAGCAGCTCAGCACAACAAAGAGGTAAATAAACAGCCATGCCTGAGCAATTTGTGTTGGCAACTTAAAAAGAGCACCAAAAATTCTCTTAAAGGTACTTTAACATAAACTGTGAGTACATTAAGACCAAACAGCAGATAGTTTCACTTCAGTTCAGCCATCACTCACCTCTACAGCGTCAGTTGGAGGAAAGCCAGGAGCAGAGCAGAACAAATGAAGGTTAGAGAAAACAGAGGTGGAGTTGTGATGCCTTCAGGTAGAGCAGAAGAGGTAAACAACCCTCAGACTACCATAAAATACAGCACCAACAAACATAGTGCGCTCTATGATCAGAGGCTCTCTACTCCTCCCAAATGGGATCCACACGATTATTAAAGGGCCTGTAAGTCAGAAAGTCAGGAGGCCTGTCAGTCAGAATACCCATCAGTCAGATTAACAGGTAGTCCACTCTTCTGAATGCTTGTTTGTCAGAAAACGAGTTTGATTTAATCAATATTATTAAATCTTAACTAAGTTTTGGGCTTTCTGACCACCAGACCCCCAACGGATTTTTTGACTAATGGGCCTTTTGACTTATGGGAAGTGGTGCCATGGATCATTGTTGCCTCTCCATGGTTTGGCACATGGCCAATGGATCAGTTAATAAAAATGAAAAAGTTGTGTGTGTTCACGTTAAGGCAAAATAGATGAAGTCACATTTGTCTCGTCTTCTTTGATCCGTCAACAACATTTTATTCTCCTGACAGAATTATGTCTGCGAGGAGGTACCAGAGCTCATCCAGAATCCAGACCCAATGAAAACGGTTTATGCCACAGTGGACTTTCCCAGAAACCCCTCTGCCTCGCTGCTTTACTCCACCATCAACTTTGAACGGAGCTCTGACAAAGCTGCTGGTGATGGACCGACCCTCAAACCCAGCTCCTCCGCCTGTGAATACTCTTTTGTTAAACAAAGTCCAGCCGACAGACATGCCAACCAGCAGTCTGTCCCTTCAGAGGAGCCTCTCTACTCCACTGTCAACAAAAAGTAACTCACTCTGTGGACTGAAACTGAAACATTAGTATCCTCCAACATAAAGAGAGAGCCTGATTTTTATTAAACTCTGTGGCTAATGCAGCAGAGGCCAAACACAAATGGACTAAAATCAAACTTTCGACACATGAAGAGCTCCATTATCCTCAGCAGAGCATTAAAACCACAGTACAGATCAGAGCATCTGAGAATTCAAGGACTCAGTCAGAGTTTATAACCACAATAAGGTCGAAACTTTACAGGATTAAATCAGGACATTCAAGAGCAGAAAAATAATAAATTTAGGAGAAAAAAAAAACTACATTTATGAGATAAAAGTCGGATAGAATCCACAGATTTGTGAGAAAAATGTCAAAAGAGATTGAATTTATAAATATGACAATAAAAGTCAACAACTGAAGAGAAAAAGTTGTAATTTTACCAAAATAAACTCAGAACTCATTCTTCAAAAGAAGAAGTTATAAATTTATAAAACATGAAAAAATTGGAATAGTCAGAATTTTGAAATAACTTGTTAGAATCTCGTTGAATAAATTTGTGTTTTTGAGGGACAAAACACAAGAATAAAGTCATCAATTCACCACTGTAAGAATTCTGTTTAATTACAACTCTGTTCTTATGAAAATATGACAATAAATTTAAGAGATGAAACTTCAACAGATAAACTCCTTAATTTAGGTGAGCAAAGTTGAGTTTACATGATATTAAAATTCTCAGTTTGTTAGATAAAAGTCCTAAATGTATCAGAGTTTAATCGTATTTAATTAAAAATAGCTAATCTATTTGAAAGGGTTTTTTTATGTAATATTTATGGGGAAAAAAGAAATTCAACAAGCATTAACATTAAATGTATAAGTTTTGAGTGATAAAATGATTAGACTGGAGTTATAATCTTAAAGTTTCAGAGCAGTTCATGTAAAGGAAGAAGTTAAAATAACAGACTGTTTTTATCTTTTTCAAATTTATAGAGGGAGATATCAGAAGAGCATCCAGCTTCCTGCGCTGAAACGAGGCTCTTATTGTGAAGTTTAGCTCAACAGCTGAGGACAAGCAGTTGTTGTATATGTAGCCTATGTCCTTGTGTGAATAGCTGTGTGGGTATGTGTGTGTGTGGCGCGCATGCGTGATGTCATATGAGAGTGCAGGAGGTGTGTGAAGTTGTGGAGCGGGATGAGAGTAAGCTGCAGAGACAGAGGCAGATGTTTACAGAGGAACAGTATTGTATGACTGTAAGAATCCAGTTCTGCACCAATACCAGAATAAAGTCACCACTATACTCAAGAGCCAAGCCGGATCCCGGAGTGCCGTTATTGCCCGCTGTTACGTGTTAAATGTACGGGAGTTAACCCGAAGCACGAGTTTAGCTTCGGCCCTGGAGCAGAGATCAAGTCTCCCCTGTGCGTCCTGATCACGATCTGGACGCTGAAGCAGGAAAGTTAACACTGGCGACCACGAAGGGACTCTCACAAGAGGACATCAGCAGCGGTGAGCAAACGGTGTAAATAAACCGGCGAATTAGCAACGAGAGTGATAGTATCCTGCTACGGCTACGAAGCTAACTTAAGATGGCGGCCGCTAATCAACGCCCTGCAGTGGAAAACGTGTTCGCGGACAGGACAAGCTACTCCAACCCGTTCATGTCCATGACTGAAGTAAATGATGTGGAAATAAAAACGGACTTTGTGAGTGGAAAGAACACAAAATATGAACATTACAACCCCTTCTTATGTGACGGGCAGACTGATTCAATGAACCCACAAGTGAGTGAGACATTCTATGAGCCTGTTCAACCAAGTGTGGTAAACAGAAACCCCTTTATAGACACTGATATACAGAAGTACTGTTTCCATGACTGTGAAGCAAGCATGTTAAGCAAAGCCCCATGCCAACATGTGTATTATCAGCAAGGCTATGTCCAGCCATTACAGCAGTGTTATCCAGGCCCGCCACCATCTATGACTGTTGCCTCCCCCAGTGGAAACCCCTTCACTACTGCTCATTCAGGAAGTTTTATCCAAAGCACACCAGCCCCCTGTTACACACCATTTCCCACCTGCCCACAGCTTCTCACTTGCTGTAATGCTGCCAAGGAAAATAATCAGGGCCAAACTGCAGATAAAGGTGAGACTCAGACTGACCAGTTAAAACATCCTGTCCCCAAGAATGAGCTGCATAAGGCAGACACACCCCAGTCCCGCTCTGCATGGCGCCAGCCTTTGTCTGACAGTGAGGATGACAGCAGCCACTTAGAGAGAGTCCCGACTCTACGACCTGGTCAGTATGATGGCACTACGCCGTGGAAAGAGTTCCTGTACCGGTTTCAGAGTTGTGCTAAAGCTAATAATTGGTCAGAGACCACCATGGCTATCCAGCTAAAGTTTTGCCTCGTGGGTGCTGCCGGGGCGGTTGTCCACAGAAATCCACGGTCCTCTCAGTGGAACTACAACCAACTGGTGGAGGAGATGGAGATGGCTTATGGTCCTTCTTCAGAGTATGCTGCTGCAGTGGCCATTGAACTGAGACACAGGGTCCGCAGACCAGATGAAAGTCTTCATGTATTGAGGGATGACATTTATGGACAGGTTGCAATAGCTTACAGTGATAGGTCTGAAAGTGAGCAGGACGCCATAGGCGTTGAAGTCTTCACCAACGCCATAGGTGATGTAGAGATTGTGCACAAACTTCTGGAACAGCGGCCTCGCACCCTGGCACAGGCTTATGATATTGCACGCCGCCATGAAACTACCAGACGAGCAGCTTCTCATGTCGCCGGCATCAGAACCCCAGGGATCTCCAGCGCAACAGAGAGGAGGCACCGTGCTGCTGTTGTTAGAGAGGGACATGAAGGAGAGTGCGCAGAGTCTTCACAGGCCAATCTTGCTGTCAACTTTAAGCCGAAGCTTCCTAACCTCCATCACCCTCCAGCTGCCCGTAACACAAAAGACAGTAAGTGGGAGAACATTCAGTGTCATAACTGCTCTGGTATGGGTCACATGAAGAGAAACTGCCCCTCACCTAGAAAGAAAAACAGATTTCAAAGTATGACACGTGTCCAAGAGAGACCAGAGTCTTCTGTGCTGCATTTTAATACCCCAAGTCAAGAAATGAGCATTCTCATGTTAGTAAATGGACTGAATGTCTGTGCTGTCTTAGACAGTGGAGCAAGGAAGAGTGTGTTGCCCCTGAGCCATTATGAAGCCATCCACCCAGCCGGCAGACCCCCTCTTCAGCCATCGGTTACAAAGACTCTGCTAGGTGTTGGTCCTGGTGAAGTTAATGTTAATGGGGAGACTAACATCACGGTTCAGATAAACAACAAGCAAGTGACTGTGCACTTTCTGGTTGCTGCCATTGCTGGTGACGAGGCTCTCCTTGGCCACCCCTTCCTCACCCAAGCCCAAGCACGTCTTGATTTTGGTAACCATCGCATCGAGCTCTTTGGTGAAGAGGTGCCCTACTTTCAAGCTCCAAGCAAACCAAAAGCACAGATAGTGAAGGTGGCCCGGACGGTGGTACTGGAGCCTGGAATGGAGTATGTAGTGAGAGGCAGTGCTCAAGTTAAAAAGCACTTCAAAGGTGAAGTCATGTTGAACCCAACCAAAGGTTTTGTCGAGAAGCACAGAGTGCTGGTGGCCCGTGTTCTGGTGGAGAATCAGCCCAGTAAAGCTGTGCCCCTTCGCATCTTCAACCCTGGGAATGCAGCTGTAACCATCAAGAAAGGGGCAATCGCTGGGTTTCTCCAGCCTGTTGAAGTCCTACCACCTGTCACTGAAACAGTTAAGCCACCGCAGACAGAACACCCCACTGTGCCCCAGCATCTGCAGGAGCTCTACAGCCAGAGCTCTGCTGAGCTCCAGCCAGAGGAGCAGCTCCAGCTAGCACAACTACTGTGCACCTATGGTAGTGTGTTCTCAACGGGACCCAGTGATCTTGGATGCACTAACCTGGTGCAGCATGACATCATAACTCAGCCAGGTCTTCCAGTTAAACAGCCGCCACGTAGTATGGCATGGAGCAAACAACAAGATGCTGACCAGCAGATACGACAGAGTCTAGATGCAGGTTTAGCCCGCCGAAGCAACAGCAGCTGGGCTTCACCGATCGTCATGGTACGTAAGAAAGACGGAACTCTCCGTCTCTGTGTGGACTACCGGGCCCTGAATGACTGTACCATTAAAGATGCATACCCATTGCCCCGCATCCAAGACACTCTGGATACGCTGGCCACAGCCAAGTGGTTCAGTACGCTGGACCTCGCCTCTGGATACTGGCAAGTCGGACTGACCCCCCGTGCACGCCGAGCAGCGGCATTTTGCACGAGGAATGGACTGTTTGAATGGAACGTCATGCCATTCGGACTGTGCAACGCACCAGCGACTTTTCAACGCCTGATGGACTGTGTCTTAGCTGGGCTGCAGTGGGAGACTTGTTTGGTGTATTTAGATGACATCATTGTGCTGGGCCGGGACGTCCCGGAGATGCTACAACGACTCAGTCAGATCTTCGACAGACTCCACCAAGCCAACCTGAAACTGAAACCTGCAAAATGCTGCCTCTTCCGCCGTCAGGTTGCCTACTTAGGCCACATTGTATCGGAGGAGGGCGTGGCCACTGATCCCAGCAAAGTCCAAAAGGTGCAGGAGTGGCCTACACCTGTATCGGTCCAAGAGGTTCGTCAATTCCTTGGCCTGGCGTCCTATTATCGACGTTTTATAAAAGACTTTGCTGCTGTTGCGGAGCCGCTTCATGCCCTGACAAGGAAATATGCTCAGTTCCAGTGGACTCCAGAGTGCCAGGCAGCTTTTGAGAGACTCAAGCACCTGCTAACTACTGCACCAGTCTTAGGTTATCCGCTGGACCAAGGTAGCATGATCCTGGACACTGATGCGAGCAACGTCGGCATTGGTGCGGTACTCTCACAGGTGCAGCAGGGCAGTGAGCGGGTACTGGCTTATGGTAGTCGCAAGCTCTCAAAGACTGAACAGAACTACTGCACCACACGCCGAGAACTCTTAGCTGTAGTAGAGTTCACGACACATTTTCGACAGTACCTCCTGGGGCGGCCTTTCATTGTGCGCACGGACCACAGTAGTCTCCGCTGGCTGACAAAGATGAAGGAGCCTGAAGGACAGCTGGCCAGGTGGTTTGAGAAGCTTGGCGAGTACGACTTTGAGATCATCCATCGCCCTGGCCGGTTGCATGAAAATGCCGACAGTTTGTCCAGGAAACCTTGCCGGTCATCATGTCCCTGTCAGCTGCCAGAACCTTCCATACACCCCCCTGATAACGTCAAACACCAGGCTGTGCAGTGTGAGTTGGACTCTGACTTCAGTCAGGCAGCGCAGAGTCCAGTGGGGGTAGGGGGTGAACCTATTATGACTGCAGCGAGTTCAGTGGGGGTGGAAGCAACTCCACACCTCGAGAAAGACCCTGTAAAAACCCCTGAAAGAATCCTTCTGGCCAAGACAGGTGAGACTTCACTGTTCGGTGGCTGGTCCTTAGAGGAGCTTAAAGAAGCTCAGGAGGCTGACCAAGACATTGCACCTATTAAAGCATGGCTGGAGTCCGGCAGAGATCGGCCTTCGTGGACTTCAGTCTCCCCACACAGCCCAGCCACAAAGGCATACTGGAGCCAGTGGAAGCGACTCTACATCCGTGATGGGATTCTAGTAAGACGTTTCTATTGTCTGGACGACACTCAGTTTTACCCTCAAGTGGTACTGCCCCGCACTCTCCAGCCTGATATCCTGAGACAGTTGCATGAAGGGCCAGTTGGTGGACACTTTGGTGTAGAGCGCACTGTGGCACGGCTCCAGACTAGATACTACTGGTACCACATGAGGGAGGACGTGGCTCTCTGGTGCCGAACTTGCAACAACTGTGCATCCAAAGCGAGACCCCACAAGACACCACAGGCCCCGATGGGAACAGTGAGGGTGGGCGCACCAATGGAACGTGTTGCCTTGGACATCATGGGGCCACTGAATGAGACAGAGCGCAAGAACCGCTATGTGCTTGTCATACAGGATTATTTCACAAAATGGGTCGAAGCATTCCCCATACCAAACGACCAGGCAGTGACTGTGGCCGAAGTGCTCGCTTCAGAGTGGGTGTGTCGCTATGGAGCACCACAGACTTTACATAGTGACCAGGGCCGGAATTTCGAGTCAGAAGTGTTCCAGAAAATGTGCAGCCTGTTTGGTATCGAAAAGACACACACCACTCCCTTTCGACCTCAGTCTGACGGACAAGTAGAGAGATTTAATGCTACTCTGCAGAAGATTTTGGCCACCACAGCTGAGCGCTGTCATTGGGACTGGGATCTCATGATACCCTATGCAGTTATGGCTTACAGAGCAACCAGACACAGTGCCACCAAGTTCACTCCCAACTTTATGATGTTTGGCCGGGAAGTGAGCGAGCCAGTGGACCTGGTGAGCGGCCTGCCCCCTGATTCTGCAGCCCCTCCCTCTGCGCCTGAGTATGTCCATCAACTCCGAGAGCGGCTGGAAATGGCTCATCAGATTGCCAGAGATGCTCTCGGGGAATCTGTAGTACGTGCAAAGAGACAGTATGACAAAAACTGCTGCCGCACACAGTACCAAGTTGGAGATGCTGTGTGGTACCTTATTAAGGGAACACGGAAAGTGCAGAATAAGGTCAGGAAGTTCCTTCCATCATATGAGGGTCCCTTCTTCATTCTGGGACAGCTGGATGACCTGGTTTATCGTATCCAGAAAGGCCCAAAGAGTAAAGTGAAAGTGGTGCATCACGACCAGCTGAAGCCGTATCACAGCCGTGACCATCTGGACAACTCCTGGGCCCTTGACCAAGCTCAGCGCTGGACACCTGTCGAGGTGCCACATCCGACTTTGGACATGGACCCGGCTGACACAGAGTTGGGACTCACGGAGCTGTTCTCCATTACCAGCGCAGAGGATACTTCAGCCAGCATTCCAGCAGAGGACGCCCTTGCTTCATCTGTTTCAGCTCCTTTTACCTCCCCTCAACTGGACCCTTCTACATCGAGGAACCTTCAGGATAGTGGGGGTCGTCAAGTGCGGTCTTCACAGCACAGCCATCAGACGCCAGGAACCAGCAGTCGGGCGCAGAGTACCCGCCGTCGGCGAAGACCTCCAGTTTGGTTTGGTGAATGGATGGCCCACTAAATCGTGAGTTACAGAACTGTTGACGGTTGTCAAAATGACTCTTTAAAAAAAAAAAAAAAAATGTTAAAGTGTTTTTGTATTTTTGCTCTGTTTGAGTCTAAATGAAGTTTCTACTTTGTTCAAAAAAAAAAAAAAAAAAAAAAAAAAAGCTTGAGTATAGAGTTGGTAATTAATGTATGCTGAATCATACTGTTATTTCCTGCCTGTTTACAAAGCCTCATACATGCTAATGATAAGATCCAAGTTTGCCAGATGAAGCATGAGTTTTTCAATCTGTTATGTGTCTACCATAACATGCTCCCTCTTCAGGTTAGTGTGCTCTACTGTTGTAAGTATGACCAGCAGAATGGGTTTCTGTGATGTTGCATTGACGCCAAGGACTGCACCTCAGCTATTCAGTATAAAATGGACTGTTAATATGGACTGCTACCTTTGTGAAATATGCATATGTTGCTTTTGTGCTGGAGCGGCATTTTTGTGAAAATACCATCCAGAGTGGGGGTAGTGTTGTATATGTAGCCTATGTCCTTGTGTGAATAGCTGTGTGGGTATGTGTGTGTGTGGCGCGCATGCGTGATGTCATATGAGAGTGCAGGAGGTGTGTGAAGTTGTGGAGCGGGATGAGAGTAAGCTGCAGAGACAGAGGCAGATGTTTACAGAGGAACAGTATTGTATGACTGTAAGAATCCAGTTCTGCACCAATACCAGAATAAAGTCACCACTATACTCAAGAGCCAAGCCGGATCCCGGAGTGCCGTTATTGCCCGCTGTTACGTGTTAAATGTACGGGAGTTAACCCGAAGCACGAGTTTAGCTTCGGCCCTGGAGCAGAGATCAAGTCTCCCCTGTGCGTCCTGATCACGATCTGGACGCTGAAGCAGGAAAGTTAACACAGTGTTTACAGAAACATGAAACATGTTCAGGGCTGCTCGGGCTCAGGATAACAGGATCAGGACTCTTCATCCTGATCATTATGACAGCATGGAGCTGATGATGATCTGTGACCTAGAATCTGACCTCAGGATGATTCACAACACAGGAAGCTGAGTGCTCCTCTGACCCCCCTTCAAAATAAAACACAGGATTTAAAAAAAAAGCTGAATTTGTGACACCATTATTGAAAGTTTATGATGAACTCTCTATTAATAATAATAATAATATTAATAATAATAATAATAATAATAATAATAAACATCAAGATGAAGGGTTAATGAATGCATCAAGAGTTTTATAGTATTTGATAAATGTTTATATACTCTTGTCTGCTTATAGATTCATCTAACTGTGTAAATGTGTAGATAAATAACAGGAATGAGGGCTGAGATGACGACACCTCAGCTTGGTATAAACTTATTGTGAAATAAGTGTTTGTAAAGAGTTTGAGGTAACAGATTTTTACAGTAGAACAACAGATTGTTTTTTGTTTGTTTGTGTTTGTTTTTTTCAAGCCTTTAGCATTTCATAATGGTTCTCTATTTAAAAATGTAATGTAGATCAAGCATCAAATGCACCACAGTGTTAAAATTAACCTCACCCCCTGTCTGCTTCAGGGTCACTGTTTCCCAAAATGCATTGTGAAAGTAGTGTAAAACTGACAGAAACAAACAGAGCAAAGTGTGTACAGAAGAAAGAATGTGACTAAAAACGTTTGTTTGTGGTGTTTCTGCAGACATCTTGACCTTGTTTTAACAAAGACTTTTTTACCACTTGGTGTTTGTCTCTCCAAATTAAAACAAACAACTCAAAAAGAGAGACTATGATCTGTATTCACGAGACAAATAACTTGTTTGTGGCACGAGATGTTCCTTTTTCTGTAAAAACTGAAATTTAAGAAACAAATTTAAAGGCACTTTCTTTAAACGGTTAAATGTTTTTTGTTTACATGTTCAATCTGGGCTTGGAGTTGAGGCTCATCCAGCAGTGATTTCTTTAATTCATGTTGTTACCATCACCATGTGCCCAGCTGTTTTTATCTGTGTTTATTCATTTAACTCACACTGCGCTAAAGAGACATGAAAAAAGACACAAAAATTTTATTAAGGTTTCCAAATCACAGAATTTATTTTTCCAGTGGAGAAAAAGTCAAACTAAAAAAATGAATAAAAGGAGGACCAGCTGTGATCTGAGTCCAAAGCTGTTTTATTTCCTGTATTCTTAACCTTGTCTGTTAAAACATATCAAAACTCTTTTCTTGAGCCGTTGGGTGTTCAGCTGATGTCCATGCTCTCTGCCGGTGCCATGCCCCCTCCCTCCCCGCCCTGGACGCTCTGGTAGATGGACGCCATATCTGCATTGGTTCTGATCTGGTTGGCAAAGTCAGCCATGCTGGGGCTTCTCTCCACCTCAGGGACGGCCAGCAGGGCGGCGACAGCGCGCATGGCAGAGCGCCGCAGCTCCTCTTGCTTCTCGAACTCCTGCTTCACAGAGCCTGCCTTCACCTGCAAGAAGAGGAGGAGGAGGGGCGGGGCTTAACTTCAGAGCTGTCATGATTCAAAGCTCTATTTGCTAAAACTGAATTTCACATTTTACAAAAACGTACACACAGTCTTAATATCTGTTAGCATGGCTGTTTCGTCCCCAGAGATCCTCTTTAGACAAAGATGGTCTATTACCAGCTAGCAGAAACCTCCTACTGAGAGAACTGAAGCCCAGGCAGGAAACTCAAATCTGCAGCTCCTCTCAAGCATCCACCTGAGGCTGTCTTCACCTTCAGGAGGACAGACTCCTTCACTGCTTGTTAACATCTACAGCTATGGGGCATTTTAGCAAAGGACACTGCAGAGTACAACAGTTTGTCAAGCTACACAAGAAGGTTCATCAACAAAAACCACAGCTATTACCAAAAAAGGCTCACGCCAAACAGCAGCAAACAGCTCCCAGCTTCATGTGAAATCAGTGAGCAGCTAGAAGACCAGAAATATCACCTCTCTGATTCACACACTGATGGTAGAAACTTCTAATGTAGGGAACCATCATGTTTAGCTAAAACATTCGTATCCATCAACATACGTGACAGCATGTGACGCTGAGAGCTGGGATTGAATCAACAACCTTCTGATTGACAGACAACTCTACCACTGATCCACAGCCACCCCCAGATGTCTGGTTTTTGGGTGGTTGGTTGTCAGAAACGTTACTCCACTGTGGACCTCAGTTCCACTGAGTTCTGACGAGGATCACAACTGTTAGAGAACAACCGGTGTTTTGGAGTTAAGGGTGACCGTGTTAACTGGAGACCTCCAGCTGATCCTGTAACTCCAACCTGGGTAACTGGGATTGATAGAGAAACCACATTTAATAGAATAGAATAGAATAGAATAGAATAGAATAGAATAGAATAGAATAGAATGTGCTTTATTAATCCTTGAAGGGGAATTCAGGTAGAGTCACAGCAGCAAAAAAGGGAAAGTGTATGGTGCAAAAATTCCAAAAACAACACACAAATAGAAAAACACAAGTGCAACCTGGAACAAAAATGTCCATCAGAGACAACAGCTTGGCCATAACACTCCACTCAGCCTCCACCTCCACAGGGTCCAGAGGGTCCACAGAGTCCAGGACTGAGCTGGACTTCTTCTCCAGTCTTGCTCTCCTGTAGCCTGTCTGCCCACAACATGTGAAGTCCTTGCACTGTGGGGTTTGTGTCCATGTCTCTATGATTAGCATGATGCTACTCTGCTCCCTGGTATTGCCGTTAGCATGGCTAGCTCGTTCATCTTATTGGAGACAGATTTAACATTCCTCATAACGATGAACGGAAGTACAGTCATGGCCAAAACTTTTAAGAATGACACAACTATTAATTTTCACAAAGTCTGCTGTTTCAGTTTTTATAATGGGTATTTGCATAAACTCCAGAATGTTATGAGGAGTGATCAGCTCAACTGCAATTAATTGTAAAGTCCCTCTTTGCCTTGAAAATGAACTTTATCACCAAAATCACATTTTCACTGCATTTCAGCCCTGCCACAAAAAGGACCAGCTAACATCATTTCAGTGACACACAGGTGTCACACACTTTAACACAGGTGTGGGTGTTGATGAGGACAAGGCTGGAGATCAATCTGTCATGACTGAGTGACTGGACACTTTAAAAGGAAGATGGTGCATGACACCATTGTTCCTCATCTGTTAGCCATGGTTACCTGCAAGGAAACACCTGCAGCCATCATTGCATCACACAAAAAGGGCCTAACTGGGAAGTTTATAGCAGCGAGTAAGATTGCACCTCAGTCAACTGTCTATCTTATAATCAAGAACTTCAAGGAGAGAGGTTCAATTGTTGCCAAACAGGCTCCAGGGCACCCAAGAAAGTCCAGCAAGCACCAGGACCGTCTCCTGAAGGTGTTTCAGCTGTGGGATCAGGACACCACCAGTGCAGAGCTTGCTCAGGAATGGCAGCAGGCAGGTGTGAGTGCATCTGCACGCACAGTGAGGCAAAGACTTTTGGAGGAAGGCCTGGTGTCAAGGAGGGCAGCAAAGAAGCCACTTCTCTCCAGTAAAAACATCAGGGACAGACTGATATTCTGCAGAAGGTACAGGGACTGGACTGCTGAGGACTGGGGAAAAGTCATTTTCTCTGATGAACCTCCTTTCTGATTGTTTGGGGCACCTGGAAGAAGGCTTGTTTGGAGAAGATGAGGTGAGCGCTACCATCAGTCCTGTCTCATGCCAACAGTGAAGCATCCTGAGACCATTCATGTGTGGGGTCGCTTTTCAGTCAAGGGAGTGGGCTCTCTCACGATCCTGCCTAAAAACACAGCCATGAATAAAGAATGGAACCAGAACGTCCTCTGAGAGCAACTTCTCCCAACCATCCAAGAGCAGTTTGGTGATGAAGAATGCCTTTTCCAGAAGGATGGAACACCTTACCATAAAGCAAAAGTCATAACAAAATGGCTCGGGGAACAAAACATTAAGATTTTGGGCCTTTGGCCAGGAATCTCCCCAGATCTTAATCCCATTGAGAACTTGTGGTCAATCCTCAAGAGGCGGGTGGACAATCAAAAACCCACAAATTCTGACAAACTCCAGGCATTGATTAATCAAGAATGGACTGCCATCAGTCAGGATTTGGTTGATAGAAGTTGATTGACAGCATGCCAGGGAGAACTGCAGAGGTCTTGAAAAAGACAGTTCAACACTGCAAATATTGACTTATTGCATGAACGCTGTGTAATTCTCAATAAAAGGTTTTAATACTTATGAAATGCTTCTAATTGTATTTCATTATACCATAGAAATATCTGACAAAACACCTAAAAACCATGAAACAGCAGACTTTGTGAAAATGTAATATTTGTGTCATTCACAAAACTTTTGGCCATGACTGTACAGGTCGATGGGGTCTCTCCTTTTCCTCAGCGCATGGGGAACACTGGGTCTAGCACCAGCTAGCATTGCTAACAGCTGATCTCATGGGTAAACCATGTGACCATGGTTACAGGGAGGAATACCGGACACACACAGAAACAAACCGGTAAAAACACCACAGCTGACGAAACCAGTTTGGTGTCCATCGCCATCAAATGAGATGACAAGCGTGACCCTGTTGACTGGTGACTGTTTGCCAACAATCACTGACACATTCAGCTGAAGGACTCCATTTAGTCACTCTTTACTCCAAAACACTGGTTGTTCTCTAACAGACATGATCCTGTCAGACTTCTGTACAAATGAAGTCCATGGCGTAGTATTCTGACAACCAACCACAGAACAACTGGACATTTTACTGCTGCTAACATTTTATATTCAGAGTTTAGAGAACTCATCTGAATGAATGGAGCTTACAGCTGCTTCTGTAGCCAAAATGCGTGCACATCTTTGTGATGATGTAGGAGGTAAAGCGGTCTCCTCAGTGTGTATTTCCTCACCTTGGTGGTGCAGGTGGCCCTCAGCGGTTCGATAAGTCTGTCCAGTCTTTGGAGGACAGCAGCAGGACACAGAGACGCCAGTCGAGCTAACATCAGGAACGTCAGCATCTATGGCGAGAACACACAAAGGCAACACAGAGAGGTGAATTGATCAGATCCTGAAACATGTCACAGTCATGTATGTTTTCTGCTCACCCTGATGTCGTAGTGGTCTTTGAGTCCCTCCTCTACATGATCCAAGAACTGCAGCACATCCAGCCCCTCCAGACAGCTGTCCAGCAGAGTGTACATGCACTCGAACGCAGCTTTACGCACATCCAGACCATCGTCCACCGTGTGTTTGAACGGACCCATCTCCACCTGCAGACACACACTCACAGATTACAAACACACACACATATATAGTTAACATCCTGTCCAGCTGACACACACCTCTCTGATCAGGTCCTTCCTGATCTGGGTCTCTTTGTAGAGGTGAGGCAGCACCTTCCCCAGGAGTCCACGGATCAGAGTTGGTTTGTTGTGAGCGGCAGAGTTGAACATGACGAGAGCGACGCGCCGTACGTTGATGTCCTCGTCCTGCAGCGTCTTCAGGAAGTCGCCTGAAAAGGAGAAGAAGAGACTGAGGTTCATGGATGTTTAAAAAAAAAAAAAAAAGAGAAGAAACTTTGTCTGTGTCTCTTACCGATGGAGTCTTTCAGCAGGGAGTCAATGGGAGCCGGCTGATCGATGATGGTGAACTTTACGGCTGTCACCACAGTGCTGCGAGCCAAAGGAGAACCTGAGAGGAGGAGGGGGAGGAAATGCATTAAAAGGAGCATAGAGGAGGGACAGATGGTGTCTCATTCACTTCACTGACTGTTATCACATCATCACACAGAATCTTCAACAGCATCCTTTTTAGATTCATCTGTTGTACTCTGGGTCTTTAATTTTGTCCTGAAGTCTCTCACACTCTCCTCACACGTGTCACCTGCTCTCAGCTGCTTCTTCAGTCGAGGTAAAAGCTGCTCAGCGTTCACTAAGGTGAGTTTCCCCAAACACTCAGCCACCAGGTTCCTGGTCCCCTCCTCCTGACACTCACAGTGCTGGAACAGCAAGGACCAGATGGACTCCACGTGGGGTGAGAGACCACAGGGTGGACAGGCACTGAAGGAGAGAGAGAGAGAGAGAGAGAGAGAGAGAGAGTAGAGGTAGAAAGAAGAAAGCTTGAGTTAAAAATGTTGATCTGGAGTTTTATTATGAACCTGAAAACTGCTGCTGCCTGTGCTCATGTTTAATTTCTGCATCATTTTCTGCCACCAGAGGGCGCCACAGCACAGCTCTTAAAGCACTGAATTCAGAGAGGAGACCCTGAATAGTAGGATTGTAACTACAGCTGTGGAGGATGTGACAAGACCACCAGGTGAGCTCACACCTGATGACCTCCTTCAGGGAGTGCAGCAGCAGGTACTGCCTGCGGGGCTGAGACGAGATCTCCTTCAGCAGGAAGGGCAGGTAGTCGTTCAGGCTGCCCACCGCCATGCTGCCCAACGCACAGGACGCCGCCGTCTTCACCTGACATCACAAAACATCAAACCAGGATTAAAAAAGAAGGAAATGAATGACTTCATGTGAATAATGTCTGATGTGGCCTGAATTAAGAGTGGTATGTGTGCTGGACTTATCTGTTTGCAGTGTGGGGAGCACGCAGGTCTCACCTCCTCATTGGTAGAGGAAATGGCCTCAAGGATGACTCCCTGCACCTCCTTACTCCCCCCAAGACTTCCACTCCTCCCCACCTCACCCAGACTCAGCAGAGCAATGACCCGAGCAGACTCAGGAGAGCTGGGATTCTTCACCTGAGGAGATCAGAGGAGATCAGAGGAGAGCAGAGGAGATCAGAGGAGATCAGAGGAGATCAGATGAGATCAGATGAGATCAGATGAGACGAGAGGAGATCAGAGGAGATAAGATGAGACGAGAGGAGATCAGAGGAGATAAGATGAGACGAGAGGAGATCAGAGGAGAGCAGAGGAGATCAGAGGAGAGCAGAGGAGATCAGATGATATCAGATGAGATCAGAATAGGTCAGATGAGATCAGATGAGATCAGAGGAGATAAGATGAGACGAGAGGAGATCAGAGGAGATCAGAGGAGATCAGATGATATCAGAGGAGAGGAGAGGAGATCAGAGGAGATAAGATGAGACGAGAGGAGATCAGAGGAGATCAGAGGAGATCAGATGATATCAGAGGAGAGGAGAGGAGATCAGAGGAGATCAGAGGAGATAAGTGTCTAAAGTTTCCAACAGTCACTGACCTCCTGCAGAAGTGAGGAGACGGTCCCTGGAGTCTCTTTGGGGCAGGAGGAGCACAGAGCAGCCACACAGCGGGCTACAGACAGGAAGGACTGTCTGTGGAGGACAGAGCCGTCCACTGAACACTGAGAGCTCTGAAACGGAGCTCTGAGGGCTTTCAGCAACTGACTGAGAGCAGGAGAGGAGAGAGGAGGAGAGAGGAGGAGAGAGGAGGAGAGAGGAGGAGAGAGGAGGAGAGAGGAGGAAGACAGGGAGGACAGGGGAGCAGAAAGGAGGAGAGAGGAGAGAGGAAGACGGGGGGGACAGTGGAGCAGAAAGGAGAAGAGAAGAGGAGATAGGAGGAGAGAGGAGAAGAGAGAGGGAGAGAGGAGGAGATAGGAGGAGAGAGGAAAACCACGAGGACAGGGGAGCAGAAAGGAGGAGAGGATAGAGGAGAGGAAGACAGAGGAGGAGAGAGGAGGAGAAAGGAGAGGGGAGGACATGGGAGGAGAGAGGAAGAGACAGGAGAAGGGAGAGGGAAGGACAGGGGACGAGTGAGGAAGAGGGGGGAGGACGGGGGAGCAGAAAGGAGGAGAGAAGAGAGGAGAGGAAGACAGAGGAGGAGAGAGGAGGGAGGAGGAGAACAGAAGAAGAGGGGAAAGAGGGGAGGAGAGAGGGGATAGAAGAGAGAAGAGAGGAGGAGAGGAGAGAGGACAGAGAAGGAGAGAGGTGAAGGGGGAAAGGGGGGAAGGAGAGGAGATGAAGCAAGGAAGGTGAGGAGGATTAGAGCGATGAGAGTAAAAAGGAGACCTGGGTATTACAAACATGTTGACATCAACAGTCATTTACTCTTTAAACCCCACACTCACTAATGGAGTTTATCAGCCAATTCACAGAATTCTGCATTTATGAATGAACTTCACAAGTAACCTGAACTTTGTTGTGATTCTTTTATTCAGTTTTAATAATGAATGTTAACACCAGAATCACCTGACCACAGTCAGATAATCACTAAACACATGACTGATATCTAAAAAGACACTTGGACCAGCAGCCTCACCTCATGAGGAACAAGAAACATCTGCACAGTTCACTCCAGTCTGATAAGACACTTCTTGATACCTTCAGTCCAGTGCTTGACAGACATCATTTTATGATGATGAGAGATGGTCCAGAGTCTCCTCCTCCAGCTCTATTATGTCAGTGTTGTTCTGTCACTCCACTTGCCCAGTATGACATCCTAGAATAACCAAATTCAAGTGCCGTCTTCATTCTTCTTTTGCCATTGGGCAGTTTTTACCAAGGTACAGAGGACTGGATCCACCTTGGGCAGCAGGGTGCTGCTTTCTCCTCCAAACTGGAGTTCCAGCTTCATCTGCTGCTGTTTGTTTTAGTATCACTCACAAGGAACTTCTCACTGTCAGTCAGGTTCTGCACATCCAGCCCCTCTCACTCGTTTCCCTGTGCCATCTCCTGCTTTTAATGTGCTCCCTTCTCAGTCTTTTCTTCAGTGTGTTTACTCCACGTGAGATCCACCTCTCTTTGAGCTTACACAGCCATCTTCAGATCCCTGAAGGAAGGAATCTGCCCAGCCTTCTAAAGGATGCTGGTCCTGCTAACTGCACTGACTATGACTACGGCATGACTACGGTTTCAATGAGGAGGTGTTCCCAATGCACTACGAGCAGGCTGAAAACATGAATGAAACCCCTGTCCACAATATTAGTATGGAGTGATAATGTAAAAGGTTGACAACAGGCTGAAGGAGTCAGACACATTCAGTGCAGTTAGCAGGTCCATCATCTTTTAGAAGAGCCAACAACTTTTGGATGAGCCCCTTTGCATGGAACAAAATTGGTCTTTTTGACTGAGGTGGAGGATTTTTTTCATCAGAGATACCAACTTCCTCTGCAAAATCTCTCCACAATAGACTGAGGCACTACCACAAAAGTGGACATGATGGTATTCTAAATTTTTCATTTTCACCACATTTACCAGCCACCAGTACTTTCATTCAAATATAGAAACTCTACATCATCCCCTTTAAGACTGGGTGAGACACGGCCATGCAAAGGCAACAAATCGTGGTCCTCAGATGGTTTAAGGTTGTTTTCAAACAGATCTTAAGTTTTAAAGGCCGACAGCAAAATGCTGTTTAACCCTTCATTACCAAACACATCATATGTGACACATGCCTTTAAAGACCTTCATTTCATGGTCAATCAACATGATAAACATTTCATTAAAAACCTGTTTAAAAAATTAAATAATGTTTTCTGCCCCCTTGAGGATTATCACTCCACTACAGGCAGCTGACGTATTCAAAACAGCTGCTTTTATGAAATCATCCAAACACTTTTGTTTTCAGGACAATCACTGATAATTTTCAAGAAGTGAGAGAAGAAGTGAGAATAACATGTAAACTGCTGAGAAAGGAGAGGAGCACCTGAAAGGTTCTGGGTAATCTGCTGGATCAGTATTACTCCACACACTCAGGAACTGGTCCCCTCATCTCCCACAAGAAGAAACATTCCACACCTTGATTAGTTTTTCACTGTTCCAGGACATTTCACTCACTCTCTCTCTCTCTCTCTCTCTCTCTCTCTCTCACACACACACACACATACACACCATCCTACCTGAAGCCCATGTTACTGGTTTTAGAGAGCACCAGAGCCTGCAGGAAGTCCAATATGGCCACCAGAGCTCCGCCCTGCAGCAGTGGAGAATGGACGAGTCTGAGGATGCCGGCCAGTACCGAGGAGCCAATTTTACCCAGAGAGGATGGACATGCTTTGGCCAGACAGGTGAGAAGGGAGATGGACACCTGAGCAGAGACAAAAACCAGGTGGGACAGTCAGCATGGTTCAGAGAGCTAACTCCTCGTCTGTTTCAAACTGTGGTTAACAAACACACAGAGTCACACTGTCAGCAGCACCTGTGACACGTGCATGTCGCTCTCGTCCACCAGAGCTGGGAGCTCACTCAGCACGGCCTCCAGAGCCGCAGGTTTGATGCTGGCGGCGTGATGAGAGATGAGCGCTGTCAGACACGCCAGGGTGCAGAGCTTCAGAGCGCGCTGGTTCTTCCTCAAAAAGGATCCCAGCACGGACAGAGTGTCTGACAGGATGGAGGACAGGTCAATCTGGATGAGAGAATGACACTGATGAGTGATTGATGACACTTTCTTTAAATCTGAAATAAAAATCAAAGATCGTCTTCAAACCTTCAGAGGAGACGCAGAGACGAGCGCAATGGTCCTCACTGCTGTCAGCCTCGTGATCTCATTCTTTAACCTCTCCAGGAAGATTAACAAAACACCCTGAAGCTCCGCCCCCAGGTGGTCACCAAGGTAGCAGACCATGTAACCCATACAGGAAATAGCTCTCTCTTTGACTTCCTGGTCGATGTCTGTGGCTTTCAGCCTCTTCAGGGTCACAGAAAACACCTGAAGAGACAAGACGGGATGTTTCTCTGAGTTTCCTGCATCTCTGCACGGACACATACAAAGAGAAACAAAGTCACAACGACACAGACGAGGAGAGAAAACAGGCCAGGTCAGGACCCATCGTACCACTTTGACAAACGGTTTGGGATCGAATCCCACCACCGTGGCGTTCTGCCCCTGCGGCCGCATCACTCTGACCAGCTGCTGTGTGACCAGCAGAGCCTCTGAGGTGATCTTATAGAAGGTGTCCTCCACACACGCCACCACCGGGGGCAGCAGCACCTGCAGGGACCACAGCACAGGGGAGAGAGGAAGAGTTACTGAGCCCATCTTTAGATGCTCTGATCCTTTCAAAATAAGACATGATTTAAGCTGCTTCTACTGACAGCTTTCCCTCCAAAGGGAGAAAAGTTGTGAACAATGAAAAGGAAAATATAGAAAACGAGTTTTTAAACTCCTGACAGTGTCTTTAAACCAGGGCTCGGCCTGTTTAATCCACTTAACTTATTTTCAATTATTTACGTTCAGAGAGCTTCAGATCCACTGTTTCATATCTATTTACTTATAAACTTAATAAATTGAATGTGTTAAAACAAGTTCCTGTTTTTAAAGGTGTCCTAAGTGTACTATAATCCACCTCTAATCTGCAGCGACAAGAAATAAAAGACCAAAAGTATCTCATAAACCATTCAATAGATTGACTCTTTATTTAAGGTAATATAATTTCCCTGAGGTTTAATGCTTCTTTACGTTTTTGTACTTGAAGTTACTAAAGGACAAAGAATTTAAAACCTGCCTGTAATTCATATCTTTGTTGTTGAAAGTGTTAATGGACCAAAAATAAGTTATTTTATTCATCGTACAATTTTAAAATTAATCAGCTAATTGATCTGATTTTTTTTTTTTGTGCCAATTAAAGGAATCAGCAGCAGCCTCAGATCCACGTCAGTCGGGACCTGCTTTAAACACATATCTAATATCAGCCTGAAAATAAAACCTGAACCAGATCTGAGAGAGGAGTTTTAAAGAACCGGCATGTGAGGCTGAAAGGCTTGAGGAGGATGAGTGAGGAGGAGGACGTGGAAGAAGGAGAGAGCGTCGATCCTCATGGTGGAGGAGGTGGACTTGTCTGTGAGGGAGAAGACAATCCCTGCAGGACGGAGGACAGAGTGAAGGAGAGGCAGAGAAGATGAAGCAGTTTGAGGAGTAGGAAGGCTAAAAAAGGTGTGTGTGTGCGTGTGTGTGTGTACCTGGTATGAGTGCAGGTATGTGTGGTTCCAGAGCTCCAGGTACGGTGTGAGCCAGCTCCGTGAGGAGACAGAAGCAGCCCTGTCGAGATTTGATGCTCTTCTCCTTCAGCTGTCTGTGCAGAGCTTTCACTATCACAGGCACCTGCTCACACACACACACACACACACACACACACACACTTAAACCTCAGGGACATCTGACCTATGACCCCTCACTCCCCCTTCAAGTCACTCCGTACCTGTTTCTTCAACATGGTGACGACCGGCTCCTCCTCCCTCACTCCTGAGTCTGATCCAGCTGTGACGTTTCCATGGTGACTCGATCCGGCTCGGGTCTGCTTCAGCAGCGTGGAGAACGTAGTGAAGACGTCGGCCCTGACGTTCTCCTCGCGCTCCTTGAAGCGGGCGAGCAGAGCGGGGCAGATGGAGGAGTAGAAGGATAAGAGGAGGTCTCTGCGAGTGCTGATCAACGCCTCCAGACACTTGATGGAGGAACGCCGCACCTTCCAGCTCATGTCGTCATCATCGCTGTACTCGTCATCCGACTCTGCAGAGGAGGAAGTGGAGGAAAAAGTTTCTGTTACAAAGAGTTAAACTGTCTCTACAGTTCACTGGGTTAAATGCTGGTATTAAAAATTATTTCAGAACTTTCTCCACCTTTAATGTGACCTAAAATAACCTGAACAACTGACTGAAAAACAAACTGAATCCTTAATCAAATCCTTTGGTTTTCTTCCAGCACTCCAGCCTTTTTGTAATCCTCTCCACCTGAGGCCTGTACTACAAAGCTGGATTTTCTCTTATCGAGGTAACTTCTGGGTTAACCCTGGATTTTCTGTCCTATGAAGCTGGTTCACTTCTTATCGAGATGAATCACCGTGGTAACGTATGCTGAACAGCTAACCTGCTCCGGAGCAGGTTAAGATCTGGATAAGAGATCAACGAGTAGAAAAACAACACCTCCTGACCAATCAGCTCTCTCAGAAAATAACCTGCCCATTTTGAGAAGATCCTGTCGATGTTGGTGCGCAGAGCGCTCAGGAGAGAGAGAGAGTTTAGGGAAATTCAGTTGATTTCATCCAAACATCAGAGACAGAGTGAAGAAATAAAGCCTTGTCACTGACCGCTTTGAAGGAGCTTTTTGTTC
Source organism: Labroides dimidiatus (assembly GCA_030710495.1). Lineage (NCBI taxonomy): Eukaryota > Metazoa > Chordata > Actinopteri > Labriformes > Labridae > Labroides > Labroides dimidiatus. The sequence continues at coordinate 36,701,285 of CM061143.1, read as the reverse complement.
TTGTTCCTCAAGTCTGTTTAGCTCCACTGTTTGCATCTTAAATAATGATGTTAATAATAATGGTCACACATGGCAGAACTGTAGAAACAGGAATTTATGGAACGCGCAACTATGTGGGAGTTGAGGAATTAATATTAATATTATTCATTTTTCCAACACAAAATGTGCTAACACAGGGGGCGGAGCCTGAAAAGCAGTGAATGTGAAATCTAAAGCAAAGTTCAGACACTGATGAAGAGCTCTGCTCCAAACGTCTGTGCTGTAATAAAGTCTAACAGTGATCAGAGTGCTGTCTGTTTATATTGTCCTATGAATGAATCCTGTTTAATCTCATGAATTTACTCATTAACAGAGTCACAGTTTTCTGACAGAATTCCTTCCTGGATTTTGCTGCAGTAACAGTGTCGCTGTTAACCTGGGTCACATGTTTAAATTCTTCATATTTCTAAAGAATAACTGTCTGCTCCTCCATGGTAAAGTAGGCTGCTCTGCAGGGTTTCTCCTGTTTCTCCATGTTCGTGATTGGTCAGATGCTGCAGACTCCACCCCTTTAATGTGAGCGCGCTCTGATCAAGACTGGAAGACTCTGGATTCACTGAGTGAGTTGATATCCAGCTTCATTGTACCGCTTATCAGGACTGTGAATGTCTCGTTAAATTAAGTTAATCCAGGTAACAGAGGGAGATCCTGGATCTGTTAATCCAGCTTCATCGTACAGACTACAGGACTAAGGCCCCGGTTGAGCTGAAGACCAGCAGCCCCAAAGCATGATGTCGTACGATGCTTCCACTATGCTTCACTGTGGCTCTGCTCTTCTTCTGCTGATGTGCTGTCTGGTTGTTGGTGTTGATGTTTTTGAAGTTGTTGTTATTCTTTCTTGTTTTTGTTGTTGTTGTTGTTGTTTTTGTTGTTTTTTGTTGTTGTTGTTTTTGTCATTTTGTTGTTTTGTTGTTGCTGTTTTTTATTTTATTTTTTATTCTTTTTTTTTTTCATTACAGCCAAAAAAACATTTTCCCAGCATGCTTTTGGGAGACTTCAGATGTGTTTTTGCTAAATGTAGCAAAATGTAGCCTTTAGGGCCTGGATGTTTTTCTCAGTAAGGAAAGGCCTCCTTCCTTCCTGAAACTAAAATGATTTCACTTGGTCTCAAGTCCTGACATTAAGACGGCGCTGTGTAGACTTTTAAAGAGGAAAAACTTTCCAATGTCAACATCATTTAAATGTATTTCTGGAAGTAACTGCTGTGCATGAGACATTTTCCCACAAACCTTCATCAAACCCGTCCTCTACATCCATGCTGTCCTCATCCTCCACCTCCTCCTCATCATAGTTATAGTTGGGGTCAAAGGTCATGAACTTTAGACACAGCTGTGTCACCGTGGAAACATGGGGAGACATCTCCTTTGGACACCTGTCAATCAAAGAGGACAGAGAGAATAAGTGAGGTAGGTGTGTGTGTGTGTGTGTGTGTGTGTGTGTGTGTGTGTGTGTGTGTGTGTGTGTGTGTGTGTGTACCTGCGTATAAAAGCTTCAAAGGCCTGAAAGCAGTACTCTCTGAGTTCATCATCCTCCACACCAGTGAACTTTACCACCATGGGGATAAGCTTCCCTAAATGCTCACCTGCACACACACACACACACACACACACACACACACACACACACACACACAAACACAATGAAAGTGCAGGACAGTGGATGGTTTGGGTGTCTCATGAACTCAGCTCCACATCTCACCAACTCGATGTCCACCCTGACGGCTGATGGTCGCCAGACACTGGATGTACGTCCTGGTCATTGAAGTGGGCGGGGCTTTGGACAGCTCTGTCAGCAGGTGTTCAGTCAGCTGGGAGAAGAGGGCGGGGCTACAGGAGGGCACGAGCTGACCGAGAGCCAGGATGGAGCGCTTCCTGACCGCCATCCTTGAGCTGGTCAGCTGACCGGGCAGGATCAGTGTTTTTAAAGGACGCATACACAATTTTAACAAACATTAAAATATTAAAGAAAAAAACTGAGCTGACAGCTCTTTTCTTCTCTGTCGTTGCTCTTTGCAGAGAGTTCGTTACCTGGGGCAGCAGGCTGGAGAGCAGAGAGCTGTGAAAACCCACCAGAGCTCCACTCAGCCTGAGGAGGAGGAGTAAAAACAAACTTCAACAAAATAATGAGGAGTAACGTTCGAGGAAGGGTCAAACAACCACTGAAATGAAGGGTTTATCCACTGAGGACCATGATCTGAAGAAACTTCTCCATCCTTTTAAGATGGCAGATACTCTCCAGTGAGATGGAGACAGGATGCTGCCAGAACTGAAAACAGTCTGAAGTTTTGATTTACCTTCCCAACATGTCCGAGAGGATGTCCAGAGCCTCCAGCTGAACGGACACGTCTTCCTGTTTGCCCATGGCCCCAATCAGCTGAGAGGTGATCTTCTTACACACACCCACTGTCAGCGTCAAGCCTACAAACCAACACACACACACACACACAAAAACCAGACAATAACCTGTGATTAAAAACCAACACATTACACTGAGTTATGAACAAACACATGATTCAGAGTAAAGATTATCAAACATTGTTTATTCTTATTTATCAGAAAATAACTGAGATGATTTGCTGAGAAAAGATAAAACACTGACCTTACTCTGATGGTAGACAGGTTTTAAAACGTGTGCGTAAACAGATTGGAAATAAAAAGAAAATCAGACACTGTTTTGGTCCCTGACCTGATGAGGACAGCGGCAGCTCTGCGATCACTGTCTTCAGCCCCATGCTGGAAATGTCCCTGAGTGGCTCTTTGTCTGACATCATGTTGGAGCACAGCGTGTCCACCATCGTCTCCACCTGAGTCTCTTTCACTTTGCTCACCAGAGGAGCCAGGCTGGAAATCAAAGGCACCCAAAGAAAATCATCTAAAGCGTCAAAAACTCAGAAAATCAGTCAGAGAAGATTAAAATAAATCAAATCAGGTTAAACAGAGAAACATCAATGATGTCAGATTTTTACCATTTCACCGCCAGGTTCTGCACCTCTCCGTTCTTGTCCTCCAGCAGTTTGAGCAGCATGGTCACCACCTTCCTCTCGCTGTCCTCGTCCAGCTTGATGCTGTCCTTTTGCAGCTCCAGCATCAGGTCATTGGTGGCCATGAACCTGTTATTTCACAGAGAGAGAGAGAAAGAGAGAGAGAGAGAGAGAGAGAGAGAGAGAGAGAGAGAGAGAATAACTTGGTGAGAGAAAACGGAGCTGGAGAAAAACAAATGATAAGTAGGGCAAAAAAAATGTAAGAATTCCTTACATTTTTTCCTCAGGTGACCTTTATTATTATTATAGAACGCACTAACAGACTAGTTAAACCAGTCAGACGTTGGCTGTTCTGACGGTAGTTTCAGTGTAAAGTATAATGTCAATGATTCAAACACAGTGTTTAATACATTGGCCTGTGTTTTCTCTCAATGATTCAGAGTCAAAAAGTGTCATCTCTCTGTCAGACTAAACACACGCCAACTTCACTCCGTCTTACCGAAAGTCTTTGTCTGTTGATGTCATTTTCTCCAACAGGTTGGAGATGTGATAGGACACATTCGACATCTTGACTCTTTGACAGCTGTCAGCGGAAAATATTAGTTTTACTACGAAGAAATCATACAGTGGAGCGACAGATTTAACCCAGCAACATGGCGAGAGTGGAGGGACGGAGAGGAGTGACACGGAGAGCCAACACGGGGGGGAATATGACACCTGTGGGTTCAGATAAAAATAGACCCGAGGGGTAAGTGTTTCAGAGAAACGGCGCCATCCAGTGGACACTTCCAGTCATACATTTTAAAACTTAAATTGAATCTGAAGTGGTAGTTTCTTTAGTCGCTTGGTCAGTGTTGAAAAATTATACGCTTGACCATTATTTCTTTTTAAAAACTTGCTATTAGTTTAACACTTCTTTAAACAAAACTCTTTATTAAACGACAACTCATTTTATTACATTTTATTCTTTTCAATTTGAGTACAAATTTTGGGATGACCCTTCTACCGGTGTTCTGTCGAGTTCTGCGGACTCTAGGTTCGTGGTGTTGCGCATGCGTAGAGCCATTTTGAAGCATATAGGACGCAATATTTAACAGAACACTTATTTAATTACTGCTTTATCAAACTTTATTAGTGTTAAAATATGTAAAATTAAATATGTATATATTTGTAAAATGAGAAACCCGAAATGATTTGATGAATAATATTAGACAAGCAAATAAAAACACAACTTCCAATTGGAATATTTGATAAATATCAAAAGCCGAGAAAGAAAGAAATGAAATAAAAAGTGAATAAGGAGCCAGATGAAGCCTTTCACATTTCTTATATATATATATATATATATATATATATATATATATATATATATATATATATATATATATATATATATATATATATATATATATATATATATATTATTATTATTATTATTATTATTATTATTATTATTATTATTATTATTATTATTTTGTGATCAAAGTCTGACTGATGATCCTTTTAAAGTACGTTAAGGATAAGCGGTCGGTCCTCTGTTTGTCTGTAAAGTTATATTATTCATCCCCATCTTTTTTCAAATTCAGATCATCTCTTTTTTTATTTTAATTTTTATTCATTGATATTTGTTTTCCCTAATTAAACGCAGATGTTTGTATGTGGAACCTGTGATTTTCGTTCTTGTTCCCACCGACAGAAGAAATCACCGGACGTTCGTGGGAAGCGGCTACTGTAGTTTCTGCCACGTCGGAATAGTTTGTGGATCAGTGTGATTCAGGCGGTTCAACACACGGAATAACTCTGTAGAGTGTGTGTAGTTTACCTGTAGTCATGGTGAGTGATTTTATTCCTCGTGTACGCCGGCGGTTTAGCTTCACACTGATCTTTGTGTCGTTAAAAGTTGTCCGTTAGAAACTGACGTGCCCAAACAGCTAGCTCAATAGCAGACTGGCTAAGGGCAGTAAGCTAATCTCTCTGGGAATATTGAATTGTTTTCTCTCAGTATCATTAAAATACTGATTTATTAACATCGCTGTATTTTTTAGGTTTCTGTTATCAACACGGTGGACACCTCTCATGAGGACATGATCGTAAGTTTGTATTATTTACTTACACTTGGGACGCCTGCTAGTATATGAAGCTAATGCTAGCATTTGCAAAATAGACAGCGTTAAGTAAAATAAGCTGTTAAAAGCTACAGAGATATACATATATCTTTTATTAACGATCATTTAAAAAGGTATTATGTAATTTAACTGCAGCCATGTTTTGTGTTCTTCTCTTATTTTATTTGGGTCAGGCCCATGTAAAAGTGAGATACAGTCAACTTTACATCGAGTTTGACAGCTCTGTCGCAGACCGCAGACATCATCATCATCAGATACACTCACGCTTTTTCGCACTGTAAGAATTACAGACACATTTAATAATACTTCATGTGCTCAAAAACGGATTCGATCTGTAGCGTAAAGCACAGAGTACATCACAGATGGGTTCAGTGGAAGATAATGTTACCTAGTCTGGTAACAGCATTGTAATGTGGTCATAGAACAGCTTGAGGAGGAAAGTTTATAGTTACGCTGCTCACTTAAAATAAAGTGTTTAATATAATGGATCAGTTCACTGCTGTTGACATAAATAGGTCCATAGGGAGGCAGTGTGGCTCTTCTCAGATCAGCTCCTCCCCACTTTGCTACTGACATCTCCTCACTGTGAGAAATAATTTCTTGTATTGTAGGCATCTCATTTTCCTCTAATCTGATGTTTACCATCAGCCTCATTTTTTATAAGAAGCTTAAGATGGAAAGACATCGTCCTGTTGATGTGAAAGGACTTCAGCCTCCTCAGGAACAAACAGGGCTCAGGTCCGTCTTGCAGCTGGCTTCAGTAATCTTACCTCAGTTTAGTTTATTTCCAAATGCATCCCAAAGTGACACTGTAACTGCAACACTTTCTTTCCAGCACTCTCTTTGGTTATTTCTTTAACTTACTCTCACATGGGTTTATTTTGTGGGTCTTGTGAAAAGAATTTAAAAAGTTGTAAAGCAATGGAGAGTCACTTCCTTGCCTCAGGTCTTGATGTTTTCTCTTGTGTCTGTGTTTCAGCACGATGCTCAGATGGACTACTACGGCACTCGCCTGGCCACCTGCTCCTCTGATCGCACAGTTAAGATCTTTGATGTGAGAAACGGAGGGCAGATACTGGTGGCAGACCTCAGAGGGTACGCTTCACATAACCGGAGTGTTAAATCTGACCTGTTAAACAGTTGTTACATTGAAGCTGGCTCTTTTGTGATTAGAACTTTAGTTCTACACATTTTGCTTTATCAATAGCATTGTGATCTGAATCTGAGTCTTTTTATTTGTGAAGTCATGAGGGTCCAGTGTGGCAGGTGGCGTGGGCTCACCCCATGTTTGGCAACATTCTGGCTTCCTGTTCGTACGATCGTAAAGTCATCATCTGGAAGGAGGAGAACGGAGCCTGGGACAAGATGTATGAATACACCGGACATGAATCATCAGGTTGGAGCTCTGTGTGTGTGTGTCTGCATGGATTCATGGTGTGGGGTTTGGTATGAAAGATCAGGTCACTAATACCATCTCAGTTTGACTTGTCAACAGATGTAGAAAGTGTGTTACAATCCACAGTGCTAATTTGGTTGGAGAGTGTTTGTTTCATGTGAGACTTTGGTCCTGTTTCTGACTTCATGTCTGTGTGTCTGCAGTGAACTCTGTCTGCTGGGGTCCCTATGACTTCGGTCTGATTCTGGCCTGTGGGAGTTCAGATGGAGCCATTTCTCTGCTCACATTTACGGGGGATCAGCAGTGGGACGTGAAAAAGATCAGCAACGCGCACACGGTGAGTGGACTGTTTTAACATGTGGTTCAATCTGTTTTAGCACTTTTTTAAATATTATTCACTGTTTCTTTTTTCTTCTCCTAACAGTGAAATGTTGGATGTCATTTTGTTGCTTTCGTGTATTTTCTTTCAGATCGGCTGTAACGCAGTGAGTTGGGCTCCTGCAGTGGTTCCAGGCAGTCTGATCGATCAACCCTCAGGACAAAAACCAAACTACGTCAAACGCTTCGTCTCCGGAGGCTGCGACAACCTGGTCAAACTCTGGAAGTAGGTTTTTTGTTTATAGACCTCCGGTGGTCGACCTCCTTGTTGTTAATGGCTCGACTGATGCTGATTGTCTCTGCACGTGTCCAGAGAGGAGGATGGTCAGTGGAAGGAGGACCAGAAGCTTGAGGCTCACAGTGATTGGGTGAGAGATGTCGGCTGGGCTCCTTCTATCGGTCTGCCCACCAGCACCATTGCCAGCTGCTCACAGGTGAGGTCACACAGACAGTCTGCAGTCCTGGCTCAGTGGAAACAGAGTTTATCATTCCTCAGTCTCAGGGATGTGAGAGTACACATTTGAGTACGGCACTTTCAGTTCAGTGCAGAAGCGCACTGAAACATTGAGGCTCAGAATTAGAGGTCATTTAAATCCAAGGTTACTGAAGGGACCAGAAAACGAGCTGTGTGCTCCACACACACAGAGCATGTGAAGTGCATTCATGGTGCTGGGACTTTCCAATCAAATTCCTGCAAACAAACAGAGTTGAACTTTTTTTCATAACTTAAATACAAATCACGCCTCTTTCCAGGCCATGAAAAACAGAACTAAAACAGGCCTTCAGTCATGAAGTCCCAGAAACCTGGTTTCAACAGTGTAGCTAATGCTAAGTGTAGTCAACAGTGGCACATGGCGGTATTGTATGTGCAGTATCAGTGAGAAGAGAGAGAGCAGGGGTGCAGTGCAGGGAGACACAGACACAGAGAGACGTAAACACAGAGTCCACAGTTCTGTAATGGATGAAGCCTTCGGTTAGTTACGACGTGTGGAAACCATGGCTGAAGTTTTCAGATGCTAGGAACAGACGGGCTGTTTTCCAACCACCTGCTCCACCAGCAGTGTCTACTGATTTGGCTGAAATTCAGGATGTATTGGGCGGTATGCCAAAACGTCCCGGATGTTCTACTGATCCAAGAAAATTTCTCAGTATGCATCAGAACAGTCTACCTGTAAAACCATTTCCCACAATGCACGGTGCTAATGCAGTTTCTCCAGGCGGGTGGCACCCAGGTTTAGGTGAGTTACCGCCACCTCCTGGAATGAGTCAGCATTACAAGTACAATACAACACTTAAGTGAAACAGTCAGTATGTTTACATGCAGCAGTCTGGCTGAGGTCATAGCTCGATCATAAAGTCAGAGTGGGGGTCTGGTCTGGTCTTGTCTGTGTTTACATGCAGTAAAGAGAATCAGACTTCTGTCTGAGGACGTCTCACTCTGCTTCAATAGGTGGCGCTGTGTCCTTTATTGATGAGTGAAGCTGTGTGTGTATCAAACTAGTTTCTGTTCACCTGAAGAGAAAACAACATTCTAACAGTGATGGCTGTGATGATGCAGCTGTAGCTCCTCATGTTTTTATTTATGTGTGTGTCATGGTGTTGTGTAATTTTTCATGGTAATTTAGGGCCTAAGACCTTCTGCTGGCTTTGTCTTGGTGGTCCCAGCATTCCTCTTTCTAAACACTTCATAACTTAATTTTTCTTATTTCCCTATGCTAAAACTCTTGAAGAAGAAGAAGGTGCAGAGGCAATCATCAGGAGAGTCCAGTTCAGCTTGAGTCCATACTTTATTCAAAGTGAGCCATTTTGAACAAAGCAAGTGAGTTGAGCAGTCTGCAGACAACCAACAACAACCAACAACCGCCCTCAACTGCCGCCAACTACTCCTCTCCCCTCCAACTGCCCTTTCCCCTCCTAACAGCCCTCTCCCCTCCTAACTAACGCTCTCTAACTCCTCACTCTCAGCCCCCTAACTCTCCTAACATGACCAACAATTCACATTTTTATAACCCAGAGGACGGTTACTTTCTCCTTGCTCCTGTCTCTGGATTGGTCATCTCTGTTGAAAGACAAGTCTTCTTTAGGTGAGCTCCTTATATGGAGGGAAGATCCTTCTTGATCGATGCAGGGGTTAAAAATAGAGACTGATTGCTGTGGTCACACTGAAGATTCTGCAGTGAATCAAATTGAGCATTATTCAAAGGTGTCATCATGAGTTTGCTTATAAACTTTGGTTCTGAATCTGGTTGCAACAGGTTTTTTCTTCCATTGACTTTTGTTCCAATGTTGGTTAATGCATCTATGTGTTATGAGACATGGCTCTTTCGGGGTCCAGCTGGTCATTGAAGATCAGATGTCTGCGAGCCTCAGCATTGTGGCCACGCCAGCCTCCACGGCGTCTCGTAGGGCAAAGGTCAACAGATATATGACTTTGTTCTTTGCTCTGGGAGACAACTGCAGGCATTTCGTATCTTTGCTTCACTTGTCTTTTGCTGTGAAAAAATGTTCAATACTATATTTATGCTACTCAGAGTTTTTCTTGGGTTCTTAAGCTTCATTATTTTATACAGCAATCCTTTAACATCTAGTGAACAGTAACTTGGCTCGTGTCCAGTTACTTCACCTGTTTTGGGGCATTCTTTAGTTATTTTTACAGCCATGGCATGCTCCAGGAAAACCTATGTGCATCATCTGACTCTTCCAGAATGCAATGGGCAGAGTAATTTATGTTTCTGCTTTCTAGTAGACTGAAGAAAGAGACAGCTGGCTGCTATATGTAAGCTGCTCTACATTTTGGACTTGTGACTGTCCCAGAAGTTATATTTTACAAATAAAATTTTCTACAATGGTGTGTGTTTGTTGTGTTGGAGCCTCAGACTGTATGAGCACAGAAACCCTCTTTATCATGGTCACCTACTTCCTCATCCAGCTTAACGCAGAGGATTACAGAGTCCTGCCCAATCAAACCACAGCTCGACAGCAACCACATTATCAAGGTGTGTCAAACGAGCTATGAGCTGTGTATTCAACCCGGCTGAGCTGTTTACATGCATTTTAATGGTCCAATCTCAGGCTGACTAAACTCATAGTCCGATTTCTGAAACTGCATGTAAACACACTGAGTGAGAAAGAAGTGCAGTGATGTGAAAGAAACGCTGTTAAAACTTGTCACTTCTAGTCTTTAAAAAGGTGTTTACTGCTACAGAGTCATTAAAGCCCAAATCAACCACTAATGAACTTCTCTCAAACCATACATGGATTATACAGACGTGAGTTTTCCATAAGGTGTAGAAATAAAAAGTCAGTCTGTTCCTTATTTTTTTAATGAACGATAAGATGAAGAATAAAATCTGATGATTCTGCTGCAATATAATTTTAATGCATTTACAAATTTGTCATTTACAAAATCAGGACCCTGAAATCTCACCTTGAATTTGTTGTTTTTCTAAATGAATGTGAAATGTTCTTTAAACCACTGAAAATAATGAAAGAACAAAACACACACACACACACACACACACACACACACACACACACACGTTCTTGTATTGTTCCTGTATCTTCACCATTGATCTATATATAAAAAATGCTCTATCATGAAATCTCTTTTCACATTAATACCTGAAATGTCAACATGTACCCATATTTTGTTTTATACTTTTATAACAAAGAGAAATATTTAAAACAAAAAAATCCATCAGCTGTACTTTCATTTTCCAAAACTGAGGACCAGAGTAACATACTGCAAAACAGACCCAACAGAACAGTCGCACTACATACTACATGTGAAAAACAGCTGATGTATCTCTAACCTCTTTGAAAATCGTCAAATACGCCCTGGATGATCTGAGAGTGAACTGGTGAGATTTTTGTTGACAGTCTGTGCAGAAGGGATTAGCAGAATAAATGACTTTTCCCTCCTATTGATAAAATGATCTTTGGACTGATGGACTGTCGTCGCTCCCTCAGGTGTGTCTAGTCCACAGTTAGACTGTTGCGTGGGTTTAAACCACACTCTCGCCCAGGGAAAGTTCAGTGACTCTTGTGTCCATCTTTGTGACATTTCCTCTCACCGTCCTCCTCTGCTCGGATGATCTGGTGCACAAAGCGCTGCAGGAGCCTCAGTGGCCCTGTGAGAGGCTGTCATGTCGTCCATCCTAAAGTCTCAGATAAAAAAAAAAAACAAACTGTCTTTAGTTGGGAACATGTTGTGCTGCTGTGTAAGTGTTGCCTCTGTGCCTTCTCGTAGGACGGCCGTGTGTACATCTGGACGTGTGACGACCCCGCAGGAAACACATGGACGGCTAAACTGCTCCACAAGTTCAACGATGTCGTTTGGCACGTCAGCTGGTCCATCACTGGAAATATACTGGCTGTGTCAGGAGGAGACAACAAGGTAGAGTCAAATTTGCAAATTTAAAACAACCCAGAAGGTTTAATTTTTATTTTTTGTTTAATGAAAGTGTTCTTGCTGTGTGATTGCGTTAAAGGTGACTCTGTGGAAGGAGTCGATGGACGGTCAGTGGGCGTGCATCAGTGACGTCAGTAAGGGACAGGGAGCCGTCTCTTCCATCACAGACACGCAGCAGAGTGAGCAGTGACATTTTCACTGCTTGTGTGTGTGTCAGTGTGATACACACACAAAAAAATGACCACCAACTTCATCCTGCAGCACGTTGTCCACACCGATAGAGCTCCTTTTGCCTGATTTTTGATCTATTTAATAAAAAGATGAAACTTGAGTCCAGCTGCTGGACAAACCTTCACTCTCTGTACAGTTTAAGGACTTCAATTCACAGATTTAAGACGAGATAGAGAGAGAGAGAGGGACGGGAAAGATCCCAGCTCTGAGACGGAGAGTCCTTACGATGCAAACATGACTGTTAATCACCTTTACACACACATTTCTGCATCACACACACTCCACCGTGTCCTGTTCCTCCTCAGTTTCTACTTGTACATGAAGCCTGCCCAAACATAATGTAAAATGCATCTTTGAACACCTCCCACATCTTTTTCCTATCATGCTCTGCTCCTGAAACATTCCACTTAAACAAGCAGAGAAAGCTCACCCTGAATGGTCACCTTTTCTAGAAGTGTATTGTGTTTGTATATCGTCTGCTGGAAAAGCTTGTTTTGAGCAGAAGACGCCTCCTCACTCACACGGTGTCATTCATCTTTTGATCCTCGAGTGATTTTACGTTGGTGTGACAAACGCTGGGCCTGATACCAGCCCGGAACTTGAAACGGAAATATAAAAAAATTAATGATTTGTACGGTGAAGTGTTGGTGAGCACAGTCTTTGTTAGTTAGTTGTTGAAGCTACCTGAGCATGTGGTGGTAAACTCAGAGCTAGCCTCCACGGAGAAGAAGAAACAGACATGTTCTGAACACACAGCACCTGAATGAAGCATGTTTGTCTCAGTTTTATCATCAGAAACCTGCATTTGTTTTTCTTATTTCATGTAATTAAAAGGGTTATGTTGAAACATCGTCCTGGTTCTGTTTTTAATCCGGTCGTTGTGAGTGTCGAGTGTCAATACATTTCAAAGTGTTTAAAATCAGTTCTTAGATCAAAGCTGCCAAGAGTGTTTGATAAATCTAAACGGGCTGCTATTACAACCATCCTGAAAAAACCCAGTACTGACCCAGCTGAACTTAATCACCTCAATCATACCACCCCATCTCCAACCTCCAAATCACCAATGATCTCCTCTGTGCAGCTGACTCTGGACTTCTCACCATCCTCATCCTCCTTGACCTCAGCACAGCATTTGGCACCATCTCCTACCAACTACTCCTGGACTGCCTGGCTGGCATTGAGATCACTGGTGCTGCACTCTCCTGGTTCATGTCATATCTCACCAACCGCCAACAATTTGTGCAATTAAGGAACCATAAGTCTGGTTGTTTCACTGGGTGTCCCCCGGCCCCAAGGGTCAGTCTTGGGTCCACTTCTTTTCATCATTTACCTTATCACCCTGGGCACTCCTGTGTCACGATGGGGTTCCTTTTCACTGCTATGCCGATAATACACAGGTCTATATCCCCTCCAAAACAACTGCTACCATCTCTCCCACCTCCCTCATCATCTCCCTTGGAGACATCCGGAGCTGGATGAGCAGGAGCTTCCTGAAGTTTAACGGCAATAAAACCAAGGCCACGCTCAGCGGTTTCAAATCCATTCTCACCAAATCACAACACACTCCAGCTCCATCCATTATTGTTAAGAGATTCCCTGTACCCTTCTCCCCCCAAGTCAAGAGCTTCGGCATCATTCTGGACAGCACCCTCTCATTTGCACCTCATGTTCAAAACATCACCCAGCCTGCATTCTTTCACCTCCGGAACATCTCCAGACTCTGGCCATTACTGTCCCAACCCAGCACAGAAATCCCAGTTCACTCATATGTCACATCCCACATTGACAACTGCAATGCCCTCCTCACCAGACTCCCCACTAAACTCATCAACAGACTGCAAATCATTCTGAACTTGGCAGCCTGATTATCACCCACACCAAATCATCTGAGCACATCACCCCTGTTCTCATCCAACTGGCTCCCTGTACAAAGCTGCATCCACTATAAAAAAACTTCTCCTCACCTATGAGGCTCTCCACAGCCTTGCCCCATCTTACCCCTACAACCTCCTTCAGTGGTGCCTGAGTGTAGGAGGGCGGGGGCCAAGCAGAATCCTGAGGAGATGCTACATTCACATTCACACACATTCTGTCCTCTCCATTTCTTTGAGCTTTTGTGAAGTCAACTTTGATGAATTCTTCTTTATATTTCCGTTTAGACATCACGCATGCCAATACTTGCCGCTCCTTCTTCTTAACTGTCACAGGGGTGGTGATTTGCGGGGGACAAGGACGGTGATGAGGGACAGAGAGAGTGAGTGAGGGACAGAGATGTACCTGAGAGAACCACCACATGGTGGAATGAATGTTCTGTAATTTTACTTGAGTTTGGAAAATTTATTCACAAATGTGTACACATTTTATTCCACCAACTGGTGGCCCAGTCAAAATCAGTCCACAACCCACTGTGGGTCGCAACCCATAGTTTGAAAAACGCTGCAAAAACTGTGACAGTTCTGCTGTGTCAGTATTTTTCCACTCATCTCTCTCCTGCTGTTCTGCCTGTGGGACACGCCCACTTGATCAGGCAACTCAGTGCACCTGTGCACCCAGCTCCAACTCATCTGCAGTCAGGCCTGTATTCAAACCTCCCCTGACTAGTTCTTTGCCAGATTGTTCTCAGCTTTCATGCAAGTCTTTTTAGCATTCTTTCTGTTTTGGTTTCCCGGGTCTGATCCTCTGCCTGCCTTTGACCTGCCTTCTGCCCTTGCCCAGTTTGTATTATTTTGCATTGTTGGACTAAATCCTGGTTTTTGATCCTGCTGCCTTTTTGACAACACTCTGTCTTATCCCTCACAGTACTGTTGCCTGGTTTGTGAACTGCTGAAGTTTCTTCAATTAAAAGACTTTGCTAGAGTGGTGTTTCTGAGTGTTGAGTGACTCACTGTAAAACAGAAGGCTGCAGTGAAATGCACACAAAACCAGACCTTGAGTCCAAAGAACTGTCTGACCAACAGAGATGCAGAGAGTACAGAAATATGGAGACCAGGGAAAAATTTGACCATTAGAGGCAGGTCCTGTCTCCGGTGGCCAGGCTGGGGCATCCCTTTCCACATAGAGGAGTAGGGAGTTGAATATGTGACAATGTCTTTTTAAAGTTCACTCAGACCATACCTACCCTTGACCAGAGGGCAGCTATGGTGGCAGAAGTGTTGGTGAAGGAAGTCCCGGCCCGCATTCACTCTGATCAAGGGAGAGGTTTTGAGAGTGCCTAATTAAATGCTTGTAGAGAATAACCCCCCCCCATTACTGAACTGTCCATAGATTTAGCTGAATACTCAGGCTGACTGCACTACTTGATTAATATCAGTCATCATGGTGGTACTTAGAGTCAGGTACTTTCTGAGGTGGTACTTAAAAAGTTTAAAAACCACTGGTCTATGGCTTTGCAGCATGTTAAGTCATGATTAAATGATTTGACATTACATTAACTTTAATTTCTGGTCTCAGAGCTGTGTTCGTGTGGTGGTTTGCAGGTGTTAAGGTGACTCTAGTGTGCAGAACATTCGTGGGTGAGGAAATATGAGCGGAATAATGTCACATGAAGGGGTGGACAGGCAAGGTACTGAATTGTTTGTAGCATTCCTGCTAAGTGATTTTTTTTATTTGTCAGTGGTTATTATGTTGTGCTTTTGTCACAGTTTGCCACTGTTGCCTTGTCCTTTGGTTCATTTGTGGAGATTTTTTTTCTTTGTTAAGGAGCTTTAGTATTGTGTTGCCTTAGTTGAGCTTTACATTGATTATCATTTGGTCAAACCCTATTTTGTTACAGTTAAAACGGTTTCAAAAGTTTGAGAAGAGACGCTGCTCGATACCAGTTTGGGTTTTAGTCTGTCCAGGCTGTGTTAAGAGGCCATGGCAGTAACTGTGCATTGGTCAGCTTTTTTTTTTTTTTTTTTCCTTTTTTTTTGTTCCTCTCTTAGACGTGCATTTACAGGTTTGGAGCGTTTTGATTTTCTTGTTTTCTAAGTTTGGCCTAATCAATCTGTCAGGTACATTGAGGTTTCCTTTTTTACAGTGTTGGACCTCCAGTTGTTTTTTATGTCTATTGTTGTCGGCCTATAATTGTATTTAAATAAATGTTTTTGCTGTGACTAAAATAAAGATTGTATTTGCATTTTTCTAAACGCTCACCTTTTTAGATGGTCCTTGGGCTACCTGTTTCTTAAAGAGTCTCTAGGTGGTGTTGTTGGTTTCTTTTATTTCTAACACCAGAAGTCCCTCGCCAGTCCTTACTTAGTTATATATACCAGTCACATGCTAGAAGAGCATTGCTAAAACTCATCAAGAAATACTGCATGAGCTTGAAATTTGAGTCTGTTATCACTTGAAATTTTAAACAAGTTGACTTAAATCTCATTTCTAACGCACACTTAATCCAAATACATCAAACTATACTTACAATGCAATGCTTTATTTAGTTTTAAATGATAAAAGTTGTGTGAATAATCTGTTGAAAGACAAACTGCCTTATTCTGTGTTAAGCTTGTTTATTGGTGGGCTGATCATAAGTATAGGGCGCCATCTTGAGGTGGTGGTATCAAATTACAGGTAACTCTGGTCATGTGATTGGATGCTGTCATATGACCTGCTGAGTTAAATTTGCAGCAGCTGCGCTCACACGTTTAACTGACCTACTGCTGAAACAGGCAAAAACTACTGACAAGGTGGGTTTATTCATATTTATTAAATGAAATAATCATTTAATTTTTATTTATATATTTAACATTTATTAACGGTTTCTGTCATTTAAACTTGTTTTGCAGTTATCCCGAAATAACCTGTTTCCGGGTTATCAACGTGAACAAGAACTATTCCCAGTGGGCTTTACATCATATCTATTAACTAATTAACGTTTTCTGTCTGTAAGGGAAGCTTTTACTAAATGTAGCGTTTTAAAACTACCTGAAACAAACCAAGCAAATACGGTGCTAAAATCCATACTTGCCAAATCCCCTCTGTAGTACTATGTATAAATATTTGTCTCGTCACCGAGTAAAAAAAATACTTGAATTAGATCTGAAATATTAAGACTTCGAATTTGAACCCATTTCTTCCTAATTCGGCGTAAAGAAAATAAAGTTCAAACTTTGCTTACTCATGGAAATCATGCGGTTCTTATCTGCTTCCCTTTAGCAAAACAGCCCAGTCAGCTGTGATCCACACAACCGCAGACCTTTTATGTAACTTTGGGAAAGTTGTAGAAAAAGTGACTAAATCTGAGGAAACGGGACTTATTTAGTGTGAGTAAAAACCTGTCTTTTTTTCTGTAATTTTTATTTGTCGGTCTGCACCGATCTGAGCTGCTGACAGGCTGCTTTAAGATTCGCTTTTTGCCGAACCTCTGTTTAAAAACGTAAATTTTTTTTCTTCTTCGCTCCCTGGGTAAAGAAAAGGAAATGATACATAAACGCTGAAGTATATTTAGATTCAGTATCTTAGAGTGACTAAATCGGCTTAGGAAAAAATACAACAAAGTGATAGCTTACTACTTTTTTAATGAAAATTTTTATTTGTGCATGTCTGTAAAAAAAGTCAAAAACATTTTCTTTACAGCATATTCTGGACTATTTTAACAAGTTAAACAACTTTGCCTCTATCGGAACACACTGATTGCATACTTTGGGTTATTTAAATTGTGTAATGTACAAATATCTCTTTTCTTCCCCAGATGCTGGCGGCGCTGCTGTGTTGCTTCCTCTTCTCTCTGCTGGGCAGTGAAGCGGCTCCGGCTGCAGATGAAGTGAAATTCCTGCCTGGTCTGCAAAAACAACCCAGCTTCAAACAGTATTCTGGGTACCTGAGTGTGGCCAATGGGAAACACCTGCACTACTGGTCAGTACATAAAACACACCTGAAACCTGACACGTCAGCATCATAAGAACTAACAATTCCATCTTTCTTTATTGCAATCCAATTGCAAATGCTGCCACAAACTCGGTATGTGTCAGCAGACTCGATGTTTAAGTTCAAGTGTTAAAAATGACACTCTTTGAAAACAGGTAAGTGTTACAGGTGAGGTTGAACAGCCTCACTAACACTGGCTTGTAAAGTCACCTGCTAGTCGCTCTAAAGCTGACTACATCTGTAAATTCAGCAAGTCAACCTGAGGTTGCCTTGCTGCCTGCTGGCGTGGGTGAGAGTCAGTTGTAACATCTGCTTGGCTTTCCTCTACCTGTCCTCAGGTGAACTTACATTTTTCGTTGTGGCAGGTTTGTGGAGTCCCAGAAGGCCCCGTCCTCTGACCCCATGGTATTGTGGCTGAATGGTGGCCCAGGGTGCAGCTCCCTGGACGGACTGCTGACTGAACATGGACCCTTCCTGGTAGGTGAACATTGACTCCACCCACAGTCACCTGCTTTGGTGTGATGTCACAGACACCTGCTGACCTCTGACCTCTGCTGTTTCAGATCCAGGATGATGGAGTGACGCTGCAGTACAACCCCTACTCCTGGAACAAGGTCAGTTCATTAACCTGAGCATCACTTGCTCCCTGTCATGTGACATAAGTGAACAGGAAATGTGGGACTACATCCTAGGAGCTGATTGGTTCATTTTTTTGAACAGATTGCCAACGTGTTGTACCTGGAGTCTCCTGCAGGTGTCGGCTTCTCGTACGCTGACGATAAGAATTATGTCACGAACGACACAGAGGTCAGTCACACATCTTCAGATCAGCTCCTGATTGGTTCACAGGTGTTCAGTCAGGTGTGTAGTGTTTTTCTTCTGTTCTCAGGTGTCCATGAACAACTACTTGGCTCTGAAGGAGTTCTTCCGCCTGTTTCCAGAGTACAGCAAGAATGAGCTCTTCCTGACTGGAGAAAGCTATGGAGGAATCTACATCCCAACACTTGCAGAGAGAGTGATGGAGGACGCCAGCCTCAACCTGCAGGTAAAAACTAATACTGGAGCAGGTTTACAGGCTAATACTGCAGGACCATGGGACCATATCTCACCTGCATCACCTTTCCCACAGGGCATCGCTGTGGGAAACGGGATGTCCAGCTACGAGATGAACGATAACTCTCTGGTATACTTTGCGTACTATCACGGCCTGCTGGGGAGCCGACTGTGGACCGAGCTGCAGAAGTTCTGCTGCAAGGACGGACAGTGCAACTTTTACGACAACCACAACCAGAACTGCTCGCTCAGCGTGAGTATCTGCCTCCATGTTTGTTCATATTCTAAAGCTGAACAAGTTGTTTGACAGAAGGAGGATTCAGTGTAATCCAGTTTTGGGTGTAACTGAAATAAATTCTGGACTTCAGGAATTTAATGAAGAAATGGGGGAGAAAAAGACTCTCATTCATACAGATAAACTGAAATAAATGTTGAAGTGAAATTATAGTGATAAAGTTTTAAGACGTCAAATTTAATTGAGGGTTAACGGTGGGGCAGCTGTTAGTGCTGTTGCCCCACAGCAAGAAGGTCGCCAGTTCCAATCCCGGATTGGGCATGGTTAGGTTTATTGGTGATTCTAAATTGAGTGTGAGCATGCAAGGTTGTCTTTCTGAATGTCAGCCCTGTGATTGGCTGGAGACCAGACCAGGGTGTACCCCACCTCTCTCCTCAAGACAGCTGGGATAGACTCCAGACACCCTGAACAGGAGAAGAGGGATAAAAGATGGATGAATGAAATTAAATTGAAATCTTCAAATTATTTTTTAGTTGCAAATTAAATTAGTTTAAGTAAAATTCTCTGTCTGAAAACTGATGGAAAGTGGAAATCTTTTTGAATTCTCAAAAATTGATTAATTTAAACAGAATCAAAGAGTTTATGAACATTATTTGATCCCAAAAAACACAGTTTTTCATTGTTTTTAATGGTGTGCTTCATTTGAATAGACTGTATACTCCAAAGCTTCAACAATTAGTGTCCTCAGTTCACAAACACTTATTGAGTGTTGTTAAAAGGAAAGGTGATGGAACACAGTGGAAACATGAGCCTGACCCAGCTTTTTAGGAACGTGTTACAGACATCAAATTCAAAATGAGTGAAAATTTGAAGAGAAAAAAAACAAAGTTTATCAGTTTAAACAATAAATATCTTGTCTTTGTAGTGAATATAGGTTAAACAGGATTTACAAATCATTTTTCTGATTTTATTTGTTTTACACAACGTCCTGACTTCACTGGAACTGGGGTTGTTTTTGGGCCTGAAATGCTCATCCCTAACTTGAGATGCAGCAGTATTTCACCAAAACACATGAAAGTACGGTAAACAAATGAAACGGTTTAGAGCAGCTTTTGCACCATCTGTGGACAAAGTAGCCAGTCACCCTTGATTTGTAATCCTTAAGAGTTTACATTTTAGAAGATTTTAATCCAGTCCAGTTTTTCGAAATACTAAATCAGACCATCTGATTGTGGAAAACATGAAGGACCAGGCCAGTATGCATGTTCAGTCATTAAACAAACAGGACCATTATTTTAAACACAACATTATGGTATGGGTGTAGCGTTTGCTGCATGCATGACTGCAAATAATAGTTCAGTTAATTAATTGCACCATGAAACCGAGGCGGGTGCAGAATGTTGGGAACTTACTGGAAAACCTATCCAACAGATTTGAGTTGCCTATGTGTACTACACATAAACAGGGATAAACATGGCGAACAGCAACAGTGTCACTGAGAGAAGATCAAGAAGAAAGTGACATTGACAAGTGACAAAGACGGAATAAACTAACAGTTGTCATCAGCCAGTCAATGGTCAGAGATGAAGACAGAAACACCACACACATTTACATTGTTTAAGATCTTGATCCAAACGTTCCCTCTCTGAGTTAAAAAATAAAATAAGCACTGTGAAAGCTGCTTTGAGGAACAATCAGCACAGCAAAGCTTCAGTGACTCCATGAATAAGTCTACGAGCAGCTGTTTAATGAACTCCAACATTTCACCACACACATCCTGGACGGACTCAGACACAGAAAAGCAGAGAGCCAAGCAGACTTGAAATCTGACAGCAGAGAGCCTTGCTGGTTTGAGACTTTGATTAGCTCCCTTATCTCATCTGTCACCTGAAAATGTCATCTCCTAAGTCTTGCTTTGCATAGTCATATTTTTCCATTTCATGTGATCCCTAAATATCCACTCTCTTTGAGTATTTAGTCTTAAATGGTAACATGAGCACAAAGTCCACCCTCTTTAAAACAGCCTATCAGGTGGTGTAATCCTGTTGTTGGCACCTGTGATGGTGTGTGTGTTTTTTTTTTCCATCATTGTTACAAACGATCTGTTTTGACTGCTAATGGCTAGACGTGCATACGGGCTCTGGTCATTGTCAGATTGACTTTTACAGCTAGTCTGCATGTTCTGACGCTTTAGAAGACTGAATCAACTGTTTGTCTACAGTTGGGTTTCAGTTTGAGCTCAATCTGGTTTATTGGGTGAAACGATCAGAGAATCTCTGGTGTTTTTTCTCTTCTGTAGCTGTCTGAGGTCCAGGACATCGTCTACAGCTCAGGATTGAACATGTACAACCTGTACGCTCCCTGCCCAGGAGGAGTCCGCCAGAGAGTCAGGTGAGCTTGGTACTCTACACTCAGGTCAACTTCTGTGACCAAGTTAACTGTTAAACAGAAGCTCACCTGAGCCAGGTGACTCCTGAGCTGACGGATGACAGTTTGAATTTGGAGTGAAGTTTGTTATTGATTATCTGTCGTCAGTGTTGAAGAAGGTGAGCTGGTGATCAGAGACCTGGGGAACTCCTTCATCAGTCATCAGTGGAATCAGCTGTGGAGCCAGGTGTGGAAGAACTCACCTGCTGTCTTTACATTAAAGCACTCACCTGGATGTACAGTAGATTTGATTTCTCTGACTGTGTGTGTGAGTAGAAGTTAAAAGGTCTGGCGGCTCTCCACCTGTCTGTGCGTCTGGATCCCCCCTGCACTAACTCCACCCCCTCCTCCCTCTACCTGAACAACGCATATGTCAAAGCTGCGCTGCACATCAGCCCCAAGGCTCTGGACTGGGTCATCTGCAGGTAACACACCTGAACACAAGCAGTACATGCGTCAATCTTTAGGTGTAGCATTTGTTTTGTTTATCTTCCTTCGAGCCTCTTGAACATGACCTCTGACCTCTCTGCAGCTCTGAGGTGAACCTGAACTACGGCCGTCTCTACATGGACGTCAGGAAACAGTACCTGAAGCTGCTCTCTGCTCTGGTCAGTGAACTCTGCAAAGTCACACTCGTTCTCTAACATCCGCTCTCACCTGGTGAATTCAGAACCACGTGGGTGTGGCTTATTTATCCAGGTGTGTTGACTGTGGTGTGTTCTCTCTGCAGAAGTACCGGGTGCTGGTGTATAACGGTGACGTGGACATGGCCTGCAACTTCATGGGGGACGAGTGGTTCGTTGAGTCTCTGCATCAGCAGGTAATGAAGGATTTACCTCAAAGAACGTGAACTGAGCCATGAAACACCTGAGGCACCTTTGCCTCTGAGACTTCAGTCTTTGTGAATTTTATTTGTGAATGTTTTTTTGAAGCCTGAGAACAGAAGCGAGTGGTTAATCATTCAGGTTGAGGTCATGTTTGTTAGCTAGAAGCTGTTGCTAAGGCCTCTGAATGACTTGGGGTCTACAGACTTGGCTTCCCCTCTAATCTCACCTTCTCAGGTGGATTCAAACACCTTTAAAGACCGCAGGAGATAAAACACTCTTTATTGTTAGGTGTGACGTTCACCTCTCTGTCACTCTCAGGTGGAGGTTCAGAGACGCCCATGGCTCTACGACGATGAAGAGGGTCGACAGGTTGGAGGCTTTGTTAAAGAGTTTGACAACATCGCCTTCCTCACTGTCAAGGTAAAGCACGTCATCATCACCCCATGTTGTTACCTGTCTGTAGATCGGTTATCATTCATGTCGACATGATGCTGATGACCTTTAACCTGTCTTCCTGCAGGGATCTGGTCACATGGTTCCATCAGACAAACCAATCGCTGCTTACGCCATGTTCTCCAGATTCATCAACAGACAGCCCTACTAACTGAACCCTAACCACTGAACCCTGACCTCTGACCTCAGCTGGTCCACCTCCAGGCTGCCGTAATTTAAACTGGGATGACTTTTTCACACTGCCAGCCAATCAGCTCAGTTCTTCTCCCTGCCACAGATTTTAAAGTCTCAACCTCAGCTAATCACACCGCCCCTCCAGGTCTCCTGATGGAAACATGCACTGCTCTCACTCTGTATTATATTGAATGTGAAATGTTTTTGTTTTGTTTTTGTTGATTCAAAGGGAAAATAAAGTTTAGCTTCTTTACTTGCCTCTGTTTTCATTTCATCTTGAGAAGCAGCTTCTATTTTCAGATCTATTGGTTAGTTTCAGTAGATAACGATAAAAAAATGAGTTTACTAAAAGAGTAGATGTTGTACTTTCATAGTCTTTATTCTATCTGTCTGGTTCCCCTGTAGTTTGTTCCCTGCTTTTTTTTTCTCTGGTGTTTTAGAAAATTTAGTTCAGCTTCTGTCTGAAATGTTTTAGCTGCTGTCTCTTTAAGGCTCCCTGCTTCACAAACCCACCTCCTTCTGATTGGCTAGAATTCTGAAGGCCTGTTGGAGCAGCGCTATGGGCAGACCTTGGTACTTGAGGCCCTGCCTGTCAAACATGTTATGATACATATGAATATCTAGAGGTTTGGAAATCTGCACATGCTCGGTTTGAACATGCAGCGTTGTTATTTTCTCCATGTTAAAAACATGGGAGAGCACCCCCTCCTTTTATGTGTAAAGGTGGACTCTGACACCTCCTGTGCACAAAGAGTAAATGGACCAGTACTTATATAGCACTTAGGCTTATTTCTAGTCTTACTGACTACTCAAAGCGCTTTACACTGCTAGCCTCATTCACCCAATCACACTACATTCACACAGATGGACGATTTAAGCTAATCAGACCATCGGCTGTAGCTAACATTCACACGACATTCATACATGGGAGCAACCTGGGGTTCAGTGTCTTGCTCAAGGACACGCCGGCATGTGTGAGCTGGAATCGAACCCACGACCTTCTGATTGTGGGGGCGACAACTCTACCAACTGAGCCAGAGCCTTACCCACATATAAAGCAGTACATTGTCCCACTAGATTTCTGGTAGTCTTTTATCGACTGTATATCATTAGTGACTCCACACCGTCCTCTCATCCTGCTCAGAGATGTAAAAGCCTAACGCAGACTTAAATAGTGGGAGCTGCCATGTTTACTCCATGTAAAAGTGTGCCGTGTCCCTCAGGTGGGTCTAGTCCACAGGAGAACAGGTTCTCATGTGAGGTTGAAGCAGACACTCACGGTTATGGAAAGCTCAATAACTCCTGTGTTAGTCTTTTTCAAACCGGCCACTTCACACTCTCCCTACCAACTACCCCTCTGTTTGCACATTCTCATAGAGTCCTTCCCAAACCAATTAGAGGGGAGTGATAGTTGACCTATAAAACCATTAACCGGCAAGTCTGTACTGATGCTAGCTGTGTCCCAATTCAGGGGCTGCAGCCTTTAGTGGACCCAGCATTCGCAGACCACAAAGGCTGAGCTGAATTGAGACAATCCTGTCTACGGAGCATTTCTTGTTTGTCACTCTCAATGTCACACCCTCACCTCTCAGGCCTACTGTCATAACCTTTACAATTTGTTGATCAATGTCTCTTTCACTGTTCAATTCAGTACAGCAAACTTTTCAGACACATGTAAACCAAAACATTTAAAAAAGGAGGGTTTATTTTTATTTTTTTTTAATTAAAAAATAAACCCAAAATATACATTCATATATAATAAAACAGTTAAGCAAAAATTTACATTTTCAAGTGTTATGTTTGCAACTATTAGGGGGGATGTTTGATCCCTAGACTGTTAAAAAAAAAAACAGACATCTCACTCAGCTTGAACTTAGGTTGCCGTATAGGTCAAAAGCTGCTCCCCCTGGTGGCTTGCTGCAGGTCAAACACTCTGCCTCTCTATTCATTCCGGATGGACTATGGTCAGACTATAAAAAATGAAGGAGGTGGAGTTATACTGCAGCCGGTCACCAGGAGGAGCTCTCAAAGTTTTGGCTCAACTTTTCTGGGAGTTGTTGCTCCGTCCATGTTTCAACTCTTGTCCGGTAGAAACATGGATTAGAGGATCCTGGAGGGAATAAAAGGTGGATGTACAGATGTGAATCATTCATATCAAGATGAAACTTCTGGAACAACGTGATCCACAGACTGTTACAGCAGTTAACAAATCTAGGACTGTTGTTATTGTTTCTTTCTGGGTGAGGGACTGAGACACTAAAACTGGTCTAGTCTGTTTATTGACTGTAAACTGAATCCGAGTTTTCTGTACACATTAGTTTAATGCGAGGTCTGAGCCAGGCAGTCACAGCTCAGGGAAAAGAAGACCCAGATCCTGGTTAAACTGGTACTGCGATATAAAGTGTGAAGATTCCCAGCTGTACCTGAACACAGCAGCAGCAGCAGGTGAGTTTTGAGTTGTGACATTCAGAATGACCCGACTGTTTTCACTGTAAGTGTCTGTGTAAGCATTTTAGCTCACCTGGACTCACCTGTGCAGGTAAGACTGATCTGTTCATTCTGCCATGTTAAATTAGTCTGACATTAGAGACACAAACAGCTGAGTTTATAACAGTGACTATTGTCATGTTTTCAACTGCAAATACTGAACTCGTGTATGAGTTATGAATAAAAGGAGGTCAGATAAATAAATAATACTTTTTAAAATGTGGAATTTAAATAAATTTGGGGGATATTAGCAGAGCATTTAATCCTATTATATTAACTCTATAATACATATAAGATGCTTATCAGGATGTCTTACATCAGTGAAGGGAATAATGTGCAGCCTTTTCACCTTTTATCAACTTTAAATACATGTA
This sequence comes from Labroides dimidiatus, assembly GCA_030710495.1. NCBI lineage: Eukaryota > Metazoa > Chordata > Actinopteri > Labriformes > Labridae > Labroides > Labroides dimidiatus. Next base: position 36,675,847 of record CM061143.1, on the reverse strand, counting down.
CTACAAAAAAACAACCATAAAAAGAGCTGCAATACAGGCTCCTCTCTGCAGGTTTCAAACTGCATGGTCAATTTAACTTATTTACAAAATCTGAGAACAAGGGAAATCACTCTGCAGGATTTGATATCTTATCAAGGACATTTAAGAAAAATAAACAAGCTGATGTTGTTAGAGTAAGGTGCCACATTGCTGGTTAAATTGTAAATATTCACAGCTTTTGTTAAAGTCCAGGTGTGTTAATCAGTCTGAGTGTCTTGTTTACCTTTGGTCACACTCCGCGCTGACTCTATCCTCCTAAAATAACTTCATCCTATAAAAGTCATTCTTGTCTCCAAATAAAGATAACGCTGGTGTCAGAATATGAAATGAATATTATGAAATTTCCAAACACACTGAGAAGAAGGTGTGACACGTCAGAGTAAATACACACGATTGAACAGGTTCCGCAGGATTAATATCAGCGTCATTACAGCAGATAAAGAATCAGACAATATTAAAAAAAGGCTGCAGGAGAAGTTAAACTCTGTCTTAAAGTGACAGGTAACACAATGTTTAGTATAGATGCAGTCTCAAATTACCTTATTGGCTTGAATATAAGAGGTCTTTCAAAGAGAGGGTATTGTACTGTTCTCATGTTTATCCTGAAGCTCTCGTAAAGATGTAATGCATTTTTTTAAATAGACCATTTCAAGTTCAACATTGTTTCTTTACATTCATGTTCACAATATTGAAAAGCAGAACACCCATGCTTTAAGTACATCTTAAAAAAATTTTATGTCAGTTTGAGGTCTAGATGTTAAATTTGACAGCTGTTTAGGATTAAGTCTTACTCTTAATGCTTAAGATACAGTATACATGCTGCTAACTTTGTAAATGTAAACACGAGATGGCGGTCAGCATTTATTTATTTACTTATCTAGTTTTTATTTATTTATTTATTTATTTACTTATTTATTTATTTATTTATTTATTTATTTATTTATTGCATTGGCACTGCACATCATCAAAAGAATATCATAATGTGTACGTGAGGTGCAGTGTGACAGTGTAAGTGAGACACCTTCACTGTTGACCTTTCCTATCAGATGGAAACTATTAACAATTTCTATTTCAAATATTTATTCAATATTTGCTTAGATTTATCAACTAAACCAGGATAATGGCCTGAAATGAGCTGTTGTCTGTTGAATAATGATGAAACAATACAAAACACAAAAGAACAAAAATCTTTTAAACACAAACTAATTCAGTAAAGTCATTTAAAACAAGTGACACTTTAAAACATTAGCAGAAAAACATCTTTTCTCAGTTAACTTCTGTCTTTTTCTGTTACTGTTCTACTCAGGGGAGCAGTGATTGGCTGGAATGGACCAATCACTGCCCAGTGGGCGGGGTCATGTGAGCGTTCTCACTTGTTTCCCGCCCAGTGTGGGGAAAGATGTCGCTGTAGCTTTGCTGAAGCCCCTGAGAGCTGGCCTGGGAAACCCCGACACCCGCAGCCTGCTCCGCACGGACAGCCAGGTGTGTGTGTGTGTGTGTGTGTGTGTGTGTGTGTGTGTGTGTGTGTGTGTGTGTGTGTGTGTGTGTGTGTGTGTGTGTGTGTGAGAGAGAGAGAGAGAGAGAGAGAGAGAGAGAGAGACCTCTATGGAAACTGTACACAAACACTAAGTGTTGATGTGTAATCTGTGTTCAGCTTCGGTTCAGTCTGAAAATCATTGACGCGGTCAGGGGAAAGCCATTCAATCAATTCTTTATTTAAAATACTAAGAGCAGACGAAACAATAGACACACCTGTCAGTTTAAATGAAGTCAGCAGCAGCTCAGTCCTCACACAGGTCACTCTACACTTGTAGGACGTTTAATGTGGAGTCAGTCAGTAGAGGAAGCTGGTCCGCAGTCATACCTTCAGCTCATTTTCCTGGTCCGGAAGGTTATTTGTCTGAGTTTTCACAAAGTGTGGAGCATATTGGAAATACTGACCCCAACCTCAACCTCAGCTGAAGTTAAGATGAAGTAAAGGTGTGTCTTTAACCTCTTTGCAGACAGATACAGGATGCCCGCTTGTCACAAAATCAGCTGCTGGGCAAAACTTAAATAACTTATTAAAAAAATAATAATGATTTTTAACCCTTCTCTTTAGAGAGTGTGTTTATAGAGAAAGGATCTGTTCAGACTAAAATCATGTTTTGAACAAAGCCGTAGACATTTTTATTTCTGCTGTAAAAATTGTAAAAAGAAAAAAAAATGTAATGTAAAACTATCAACCTATCAAGTAATAGCCTGTTAAAGTTCTGTAAAATAAGAAGCAATGCTAACATTTAGTGTTGTCTCTGGGACATGAACATAGATTTAGTGCCATGAACAGAATGAACGCGTCCACACTGAACAGTCTTCTCTTCGTTGCTGTTAATGAGCCAGACGTGTGTTTGTTCTCTGCTCAAAGGTTTACAGAGATGTGGATAAAAGTAGGGCAAAGCGCGTGCCAATGTGGCAGGTGCGCAGTGTAAACTGATACAAATAAAGAAACTGGAGTTACTGGATAAAGAAGAACCAACATTTACATGTACACATTTACATCTATGTCAGTTTAACAAACGGTTGTTTTTCTAAGACATTATTCTGACTAAATATAGTCTGAAAAAAGACGCTGAAACTGTCAGCAAATCCGTGTTTTCTTTAACTGAATCATCGTAAGTTTACCTTAAGCTGGACTCTGAGGTAAGTCTGAAGTGAAACTGACTCCACAGCAGCCTGACGGAGACAGTGTGACAGGTGGACCCTGTGTGTGTATTTTCAGGTGAAGTGGACGATGGAGGTGCTGTGTTATGGTTTGACTCTGCCGTTGGATGGAGATACAGTCAGACACTGTGTGGACGTCTACACTGATTGGCTGATGGCACTGGTTTCCCAGAAAGACTCCATCCCTCCACCAATCATCAAAGAGCCCAACCTGTATGTCCAGAAGATCCTCAGACACCTGTACAGCCTGTTCCAGCCCAGGTGAGCCCAAACCACACTCAGTGGATTCAGGGTTCCAGTGAAAGTTTACGTCCTTCCCCCATCTCCCTCTCAGGTCAGACCAGGTGAGCCTGGTCTACCTGTCTCTCTGTCAGCAGGTATTGTGTGCAGTTCAGTCATTAGCCAGAGAGAGCGCTGTCATGAACAGAGACACCTGGGAGACGCTGCTGCACTTCCTGCTCCGCATCAACCACACCATGCTGGCTCCGCCTACCACAGCAGGTAAGTTGGTGGTTCAGCCCCCTTTCATCTCTTAACCTGTCCGTCCTACATCGATTTCTACAAACAGAGCAGCTCTGTCGGTCTCACCTGTCTGTCTCTGACTTGTCTGCCTCTCACCTGTCTGTCCCTGACGTTTCTGTCAATCACCCGTCAGTCCTGCACTTGTCTGTCACTCACTTGTCTGTCTTTTCCTGTCTTTGACCTGTCTATGACCTGACTGTCTCTTACCTGGCTGTCTTTGACCCGTCTGTCTGTAACCTGTCTATGACCTGACTGTCTGTAACCTGTCTTTGACCTGTCTGTCTGTTACCTGTCTATAACCTGTCTGTCTGTTACCTGTCTTTGACCTGTCTGTCTGTTACCTGTCTATAACCTGTCTGTCTGTTACCTGTCTATGACCTGTCTGTCTGTTACCTGTCTTTGACCTGTCTGTCTGTTACCTGTCTATAACCTGTCTGTCTGTTACCTGTCTATAACCTGTCTGTCTGTTACCTATCTTTGACCTGTCTGTCTGTTACCTGTCTTTGACCTGTCTGTCTGTTACCTGTCTATAACCTGTCTGTCTGTTACCTGTCTATGACCTGTCTGTCTGTTACCTGTCTATGACCTGTCTGTCTGTTACCTGTCTATAACCTGTCTGTCTGTTACCTGTCTATGACCTGTCTGTCTGTTACCTATCTTTGACCTGTCTGTCTGTTACCTGTCTTTGACCTGTCTGTCTGTTACCTGTCTATGACCTGTCTGTCTGTTACCTGTCTTTGACCTGTCTGTCCGTTGCCTGTCTATGACCTGTCTGTCTGTTACCTGTCTTTGACCTGTCTGTCTGTTACCTGTCTATGACCTGTCTGTCTGTTACCTGTCTTTGACCTGTCTGTCCGTTGCCTGTCTATGACCTGTCTGTCTGTTACCTGTCTTTGACCTGTCTGTCTGTTACCTGTCTATGACCTGTCTGTCTGTTACCTGTCTTTGACCTGTCTGTCTGTTGCCTGTCTATGACCTGTCTGTCTGTTACCTGTCTTTGACCTGTCTGTCCGTTGCCTGTCTATGACCTGTCTGTCCGTTGCCTGTCTATGACCTGTCTGTCTGTTACCTGTCTTTGACCTTTTAGTCCGCCACCTGTCTGTCTTTGACCTTTCTGTCTGTCACTTGTTTGTCTCTCACCTGTCTGTCTGTCACCTGTCTCTTACCTTTCTGTCTTTGACCTGTGAATCTGTTACCTCTCCTTGACCTGTCTGTCTCTGTCATGTCTGTCTCTGTTTGTCCCTCACCTGTCTGTCTCTCACCTGTCTGTACCTCACCTGTCTGTCTCTCACCTGTTTTTCCCTCACCTGCCTGTCTCTCTCCAGTTTGTCCCTCGCCTGTCTGTCTCTCACCTCTTTGTCCCTCACCTGTCTGTCTCTCACCTGTCTGTCCCTCACCTGTCTGTCTCTCACCTGTTTTTCCCTCACCTGCCTGTCTCTCTCCAGTTTGTCCCTCGCCTGTCTGTCTCTCACCTCTTTGTCCCTCACCTGTCTGTCTCTCACCAGTTTGTCCCTCACCTGTCTGTCTCTCACCAGTTTGTCCCTCACCTGTCTGTCTCTCACCAGTTTGTCCCTCACCTGTCTGTCTCTCACCAGTTTGTCCCTCACCTGTCTGTCTCTCACCAGTTTGTCCCTCACCTGTCTGTCTCTCACCAGTTTGTCCCTCACCTGTCTGTCTCTCTGTAGGAAGTGTGTCAGATCAGCTGTGTGAGCTGTCGATGGAGGTTCTCTTTGAGGTCTGGTTGCTGTCTTGCTCCCGTTGTTTCCCGTCTCGCTCTCTGTGGCAGACAGGGAGGCAGATGTTGAGCAGCTGGAGACATCATCCGGCTGTGGTGGAGCAGTGGAGTCGAGTGGTCTCAGCTCTGACCTCCAGGTGAGCAGGTAAACAGGTGAAGCTGTTGTCCTCCCTCTGCTCCTCTCAGTGTTAATATCTGTGTCTGTGTGTTTGTCCTCAGGTTGTTGCTGCTGAGGTTTGGCCCGTCCTTCCCCCCGTTTAAAGTCCCAGATGAAGACGCAGCTCTGATCTCTGCTGACATGGATGATGAGCGAGTCTCTCAAACCTGGTTCAGATTCCTACACCTGCTCAGGTAATACAAGAGAACTGTTGGTTCATTTTTTGGATTTGGAAGATAAAGTAATGAAATCATTAATAAGGCAGGTAAATATTCATTTTGTTTCAGTAACCCAGTGGATATCAGACACCTTTCAGGTGTGGGTTCACCTCCGTCCTCTCTGGAGGAGACTTCAAGAGACAGTAAGCTGCCGAATATCTACTTCAGAGCCATGAGAGGAGTCAGCATGCTGGTCGACGCCTTTCTGGGTACATTCACCTCCGACCCCACCTGATCCACAAACCTTTATATATTCATATGTTGTAGAAATCCCAGAATCTGTCTGTTAACTGAAAATAGCACAAGATCTTCACAAGACTTGCTAAAATGATGAGGTCAGGACCTTCTAACTGGTTCATGACATCTTTAAGGGGCTGGGCCTCAAACACCAAAGTCTGTCCATAGCCCCAGTTTTCTAAAATACCAGATAGAGGAAGATAGGGAAGACTAAAAAGAAGCAGAATAGCTCCTCTTTAAAATGCTTTAACTGTATTTAATATTATTTCAACTAAACCCCACTCAGTGATATTTTTTCACACTTGAAACCAAAACCAGGTCTACGTTCTAGTTCATTAATCAGATAGGTTTCAGGATATCAGAGGTCTCGTTCAACTTAAATTACCTTCAAAGAAAAAAAAAAACAGGAAATCTTAGAACAGGAAACAAAAAGAAGGAGTTAAAGACGTTAACTGGAGGATCCAGTCTGTTGTTTTTAAACTGGTCTCGGGGAGAGGTAACAGCTTACTTTATTCTGTGTTTCTGAAGGTGTAGCTGTGGCAAACAGAGAGCCAACAGAGCAGCTGCTGTCACCAGCTGGTAAACTCACATACACAGAAACACACAGACACAAACACACACACACACACTCCAGGTTAAACACACTTCATGCAGGATGTCTGATTTCTTTAATCCGCAGGGATAACTTCAAGGACACATTTCAGAGACCGGCTGCCCTCCATCGGTAAACAGATCAACTCTTTGTGTTCATTTGATTCTTGATTTAATAAAATAACGTAGTCTTCTTTTTTAATGTTTTTTTTTTTAATTCATGAATCCAAAAATATTTAGACAGTTTGCTTTTTGACCCACCAAGGTGTTACTATGACCAAGAGCCCCTTCAGAGACCGCCTACCTTCCTATGGTAAGCCACGCCCACCTGCCCTGACGTGATTGGTGGTTTTGATGCCTGTGAAGAGACCCTGGTGGTTCACCTGTTCTCTGTTCTCAGCAGGTCTCTCTCGCCCTCGCTCAGGCAGTGCCCCGCCCACTCCTGTGAACATACTGAGCGTGCCCAGTGCCCCGCCCTCCTCAAACAGCTCCCCACCTGCACATCTCAAACGACTGAAAGCTGTCAATATTTCCAAAGCAACAAGCAAACCTCCGATGGTACGTCACTCTGTCTTTACCTGTCCAGGTACTCTGGCAGGTAGATGCCTCAGGTCTTTGAAAATCCAGGGTAAGAGTTTCCTTTTATCCAGGTAAATGTTTCTCGACCTGTGCAGGTTTTTTTGATTTCATCACCTGTTTTTCCACATCTTCATAGACCCACATTGGAATGCATTTCTTTAAGTGTGGATGTAATTCTTCCTTCACCTGCACTCAAAAAAATGAAACATTCACTTAAATTTATTGTCAGCTTGTTCTATGTAAATGTAATGTATGTTAGTTGAAAACAATCATTTTAGGCGGTTTAGAAGATGAATGAATGAACCTAGTTGAACTTGAAATTATTGCTTTCAACCAACATAATATGTTTACATGGAACCAGTTGACATAGTGAATTTAATTTAGTTGATGTTTCTTTTTTTTTATTTTTTTGAGTGCGTCCATCTTCATGTCTCACATCCTCACACTTACACAGCGATAAATTTCTATAAATTTTCCAGAAAATTTCCATGGAAATTTTAGCTCAATAATTTCGGAAAATTTCAGGGTTTTGTTGCCGTCAGCTTAAATGATTTTTTTCTTGTTATCAACTTGATTCAAAAATATTGCATGTTTGCATGCATGTCTTCTTACAACAAAACAATATGTCTTATATTTATACATGTGTATAACCAGGTAAATGCAGTTAATGTCAATTCCAAGAATATTCCTGTTAATTTCCTTAAATTCTTTTGAAAAGTTCCCAACTTGGAAAATTCCTGAAATTCTGTCATATATGTTTGTACCTGAGCAGGTCTTATTACTTGGTTAGATTCCTGTGCAGGTTGTCTTACCTTTACCTGTTAGGTTTTAAACCTCTTTCTCTACCTGTACAGGTACTCTCTCTTTACCTGTTCTTCTACATCTCTCATCACCAGCATGTGTACATGTGTCTTTACCTGTCTTTCCATTAGCTGTGTGTCTTTGTATGTCTGGCTGCATCTCTGAGAACGTGTCCAGATGAAAGCTCTGTACCTGTGCAGGTAAAAGGTGCTTTACATGTCCATTTTTTCTTTGTCTTGTTTTGCTCCATGTCTTATTACCTGCCTGGGTAAAAGCTTCAATATCTGTTTAAGTTACTGAATCTTTACCTGTCCAGCCACGTCCCCTTACCTGCACAGGTACACTTCTTTTTACCTGTCTGATTATGTCTCTTTAACTGTTCAGGTTCAATTCCTTTTGTATGTTTAGTTACCTCTCTCATTAGAAGTAGACACCTATACCTGCCCAGCTCGCCTGTCTAACATGTATCATCACCTGTTCAGGTACAAATATCTTTATCTGGTAATTTTATCTTTACCTGTCCAGGAAGATGTTCTTAACATGTCTGCCTACATCAGGTGGTTTTCTTTAACTACCCAGTTATAATTCCACATTTCTTTACCTGTCCAGCTTTATGTCTCCTTACCTGCTCAGGTAAACTTTTACTTCTTGTTTAAGTCCACAGAAGTCTATCTGCCTTTGTCACTGTATATTTGTTATGATTTGTTATGATTTATTCTCTCTTCCCTCAGGTGTCCTCATCCCCAAATATCTGGAGGGCTCCCACCTGTCCCCCTCTGTACTCCTCCCCCCGACCCTCTCCCTCCCCCCTTAGGTGTAACGTGGACTCTCTGCTCCACCTGTTTGGCTGCTGGCTGTTTGATGCTGCTCTAGTCAACAGAGACCCTGGTCCACCTGGTCAGTAGAGTTCAGGTGTTTTATCCTCCATGTAGTGCTCCAGGTCAGCATCCACCTGATCACCTGTCTATGTGTCCTCTCTAGGTGATCAGAGTGATGTCACTGTGATGTCAGAGCGGTGGGCAGCAGGTCGGGCTGAGGCCTGTGGGACACTCTGCAGGATCTTCTCCTGTAAGAAAACAGCGGAGGACATCCTGCCAGTCTACCTGTCCAGGTACATTTAGCTTATTCTGCACGTTTACCTGTCTGCAGGTGTCTCACATCATCAGGTGTTTGTCTACAAGTCTTCAGGTGCCTGTGTATCTGTTTGTCTTTAAAATTTTGTCCAGTTCCATCTCCTTACTCCTCTGTCCCTCCTTCAGGTTCTACCTGGTTCTCCAGCAAAGTCTGCAGGTACCAGAGGAGGCGTGTCCACCTGTCCTCGCCTCCATCCTGCTGAACTCCACCTGTCTGTTCTGCTGTGACCTGAGGGGAGTCAACGTGCTGCTCACCACCTTCATCTCCGCCTTGGAGAATGTGCTGCTCGACAGGTAGACGGACACAGACGGGGCTGAGGGTGTCAGATCTGAAACCTGTAAGGGGACAGGTGTGTTTATGAGCAGGTACAGCCACCTGCAGGTAGAAGAAGGTGTGACAGCAGGTAATAACCATTCTCTGTCTATGCTGCTCAGGGAGCTGCTGAGGTTTAAGGGGTTTTTAAACCCGGTGGACCTGAGGCGGGCTTCAATCCTCATCCTTCTGTCCCTGCTGCCTCTTCCTCTGCACTTCCCCTCTGTCCAATCACAAGTGAGCTCCGACTCAACATCAATGCACACCTGTACAAGGCTGTCAACGACACAGGATGGACATGGTTTGAATTTTTAGAATTACATTACCATCTTCAGTTGCAGTAACATTCAGCCGTGTGTGTGTGTGTGTGTGTGTGTGTGTATGTGTGTGTGTGTGTGTGTGTGTACTCAGGTGATAACAGACAGGCAGCTCAGCAGTGATGACATCACAGCAGTTAGCTTCCTGTCCCTGAAGCCCCGCCTCATCAGTGTGCTGATGGGAGCTCTGCAGACAGAGATCGACACCTTTAACACACAGATCATCCTCTGTGAGTGTCAGGCTGCTGAATTCTGCTATAAAATGTTGTATTTTTGTATTTTGTGCACTTTTTCTAACTTCACAAACCAACCAGAAGTTTCCAGATTAATCTCTGATCATTTTATTGAACATCTAAGAAGTTTAGATCCATGAGTTCTTTATCGCGTAAAACATTTTTGGATTTCTTTGAGCCTGACTGAATGTTGCACATCATCTTTACATGGATAGCTAGGAATCTATAGGCTGTGGCTGTTGTTGAAACTGCCTACTATATAATACTTGTATAAATATATAATAAAGCACTAATACAGGTTGGTGTCACTGTGATCCACTTCACAGAGCCTTTAAGAGCCTTTAAGAGCCTTGGATTTGATGAGCTTGAGGTCCAACATAGACGCCAAAAGTTTAATCATTGCTCTGGTTGTTGTTTTTTTTTTGTGGAAACTATAACTATTATTTTTTATTTTGCAAGGGAACACAAGAAAAGACAAAAAAAATAACCACCACATTTACAGTTGTCTCGGCTCCTTTAGGTCCTGTAGTCTGCTAATGTTGTACAAACTGCGGCGCTCTCTCTGATGTTGACTAACTACGCTCCTCTAACTACAGATCCTTTCAGTTACATAACAACACAATGTATTTATATGAAACTGAATTCCATCGACTCCACTGTTTCTGCCATCAGATGCGTCACAACTCATGAACTTGAAGTCTTCATAAAAAACTGGCTGCGTAAATTGTAATGAATGCACCATGAGGGGATACGGTCACTTCTTGTAAATGTGTTAAACATGATCCTAATTTTCAACTGTTACATTTACTTTCTGTGACTTCTAGACATGATAAATCTTCCCTACCAGGAAGTTACTAATTTCTACTTTGGAAAAAAACAAGAACTGCACATTAGACGTGACCTCATAAAGAGTCTGCTGTATTAGCGCTTATATACAGAGTCACTGAGCAGAGAGAAGGACTAAGATGGTCTGTAGAAGAGGAGAGTCAAAGCCTGAATGTTGATCTGGTGTATTTTGTAGCGGCCATGATGAACCTGGTCCAGGACTCGGCTCTGTTGGAGGCAGCTGGACAAACCCAGCAGGTCAGTACTGCAGCATCTAATCAGATCTGCTGAATGTGGTACAGCTGGCACTGAACATCACGTTAAAATGGTTAAACATGATTAAATACCTGATATTAATGTATTTATACTCATCCAGCTTTGATGATAAAACTTAAGCATCTACATCTACCTGTCAACAGAAAACTGAGTCCCATCATCGAGGAGCCAGCCCAAACAAACGGACCAGAGGACACGGTACTACACATGGCTAACCATGATGGTTAATTTCACCAGAGACTGAATAGAAACCGCTCATGAGTTTCTTCATTTGTGTGTTTCTCTCTGTGTTTGTGTGTTTTTGTTACTGTGCTGTCGTGCTCGCCCACAGTCCACTCGGACTCAGCAGGGATCCTCTGGGTTCAGTTTGTCCGCCTGCTGACTCAGCGTCTGTCGGCTCAGTGGAGGAATGACTCAACACTTTGTCTATCAGTACTGGAAGCACTGGGAGGACTGGCCAAGGTGCACACACACACACACACACATACAGAATCACAGTATGACACCTGCTCTCTGTGACGCCCCCTGTGGTCCTGCAGGTGGAGGTGAGTGTGGAGGAGAACGAGCGGAGGCGAGCGCTTGATTTGATCTGTGGTTACATTGTGTATCAATGCAGCCGTCCTCCCCCGCTTCACTCCAGAGATCTGCACTCCATCATCGTTGCTGCTTTCTACTGTCTAAACGTCTGGTTGACTCAACACCCAACAATGCTCCACAATCAGGTATCAAGAAAACAGGTTTAAAAAGAACAGGTATCAAGAGACACAGTATCCAGAGAATAGGTATCCAGAGAACCAGAGAACAGGTATCCATAGAACCAGAGAACAGGTATCCAGAAAACAGGTACCAAGTGAACAAGTATCCAGAAAAAAGGTATCCAGAGAACCAGAGAATAGGTAACCAGAAAACAGGTATCAAGAGAACGAGTATCCAGAGAACAGGTATCCATAGAACCGGAGAACAGGTGTCCAGAGAACAGGTGTCCAGACAACAAGAGATCAGGTATTCAGCAAACAGGTATCAAGAAAACAGGTATCCAGAGAACAGGTATCCAGAAAACAGGTAACCAGAAAACAGGTATCAAGAGAACAAGTATCTAGAGAACAGGTATCCATAGAACCAGAGAACAGGTGTCCAGAGAACAGGTGTCCAGACAACAACAGATCAGGTATTCAGCAAACAGGTATCAAGAAAACAGGTATCCAGAGAACAGGTGTCCAGACAACAAGAGATCAGGTATTCAGCAAACAGGTATCAAGAAAACAGGTATCCAGAAAACAGGTATCAAGAGAACAAGTATCTAGAGAACAGGTATCCATAGAACCGGAGAACAGGTGTCCAGAGAACAGGTGTCCAGACAACAAGAGATCAGGTATTCAGCAAACAGGTATCAAGAAAACAGGTATCCAGAGAACAGGTATCCAGAAAACAGGTAACCAGAAAACAGGTATCAAGAGAACAAGTATCTAGAGAACAGGTATCCATAGAACCAGAGAACAGGTGTCCAGACAACAAGAGATCAGGTATTCAGCAAACAGGTATCAAGAAAACAGGTATCCAGAGAACAGGTATCCACAGAACACGAAAAAGGTTTCCAAAGAACAGGTATCAAAACAACCAGAGAACAAGTATCAAGAGAACCAGAGAACGGGTTTCCAGAGAACAGGTATCAAGAGAACAGGTTTTCAGAGAACAGGTAACCAGAGGACAAGTATCAAGAGAACAGGTAAATAGAGAACAGGTAACCAGAGAACAGATAACCAGAGAACAGATAACCAGAGAACAGATAACCAGAGAACAGGTAACAGTAGAACAGGTAACCAGAGGACAAGTATCAAGAGAACAGGTAAATAGAGAACAGGTATCTGTAGACCAGGTAACTAGAGAACAAGTTCTAAGAAAACAGGTATCCAGAGAACAGGTAACCAGAAGTGTAACAAAGCATGTTCACACACACATAGGTATATTTCTGAACTTTACAAAGTGACACAACAGAGAGAAAACTGCTTTAAGACTTTATAGGAAAGGTGACAGTATAGGGACCAAGGATCGTCTGACAGCTTTCATCTGAAACCTGAATTTTCTCTCTCTGATCAGATTCCTCATAGTGTGTAGTTATAGGAAGCCTCTTGCCCACCAGGGGGCGTGTCTTTAGGTGTGTGACATCATGTGCAAACAATGACTTGTTTATATCTTCAGGAGAGTCTGCTGGAGGTCCTTGAGATTGTGGAGTTGGGGATTTCAGGCAGTAAGTCAAGACAGGAACAGGAAGTGAGGTGTAAGGAGGAGAAGGACTTGAATCCAGTGTCCCTGAGGGTGAAGGAGGCGGCTGAAGCCACACTGAGTTGGTGAGCAAAACAAACACACCTGTAAAGACTCAGACCTGGAGGAGCTTGGCTTGTGTTTCTGTCAGGTGACACCTGTCCTCATGTCTCAGTGTGATGCAGATTTCAGGGGCCTTCCCTTTCCTTGGGGCCCCCGTGGACGAGGACGCTCTGATTGGTTGCTCCCCCTCCAGTGATTGCAGTGTGAAGAAGTTCAGATACTTTGTGGTGGACAGCTCAGTGATCCTGGCTTTTCTAGAACAGTCGCAAGGGCTTGAACCAGGTGAGACATGCTGTATTAAGCAGCACGACACAACAAAACCCAAATCAGGTCAATCCAGGATTAGAGCAGACTTTAGAAATCTACTTTCAGCTCTCACAGACAGAAACATGAATGTCTTATTTTACATCTGGGTTGTGTAGATCCAAATCCATCACTCACAGTTCTGATCAGAGGGCCGTCAGGATCTCACACCTGGACTCTACAGCACCACCTGCAGCCCAGAGAAGAAAGAACTCACACTCAGGTAACCTCTTCAGATTTACACATACTGCTCAAAACGTGTGAATCAAAGTGTGAGCCGTTTTGATAATTTGTCTGATTAAAGTATGGAGGAGAAAAATAAAAAGGCGTATCACCAGCACATAAACTACTGCTGATTTTCTGACTTATCTTGGCATTAATTATTAAGATGAGGAAAATGCAATAACTGAAGTATTACAAAGTTATTAAAGAAACTCTGTTTGTCCCTATTGTTTTAATATCCACAGCAGAAAACTGTGAGCCCAGCACCTGGCAGTGCAGCCCAGGAGGATGCTGGGAAAAGATGTGACATCAAACATCAGCTGCTGTCTGACAGCATAGACATGGTTTATACAGTGAAAGCAGATCTAAGTATTCCAGATCTGCATCAAACTGTCACCAAAGAGGTGAGAACCTGGAGCTGGGTGTTTGGTAGTTATCTGATATTTGGCTGTCAGTTGCTGGACTGAACCCTGAAAAAGTTGGGGGGTTCTTTTTTCAGAGGTCTCAATACTCCAAAAATCAACTTTAATTAATTGATTAATTAATTGATTTATTTTCTTTGTATTTTATTTGGCTGAAACATTCAGAATGGTGTTTTAAGAACTATGAGTAAAAAAAATTAATAAGTGGATCATCCTGAATCAAGTAACCACCCCTCAATCATCCATCCATCAATATATTAATCCATCCATCCATCCATTTATAAATCCATCCATTCATCTGTCTGTCCATCCATCCATCCACCAATCATCCATCTACCCATCCATCTGTCTAGCCATCCATCCTTCTATCCATCACCATCCGTCAATCACCCGTCCAATCACCTATAAATCTATCTATTTGTCCATTTGTCCATTTGTCCATCCATCCATCCATCCCTCCATCCATCCATCCATCCATCCATCCACCCATCTATAAATACAGCCATTGATTCCTTCTTCCATCTTTCATCCACCCATCCATCCATCCATCCATCCATCCCTCCATCCATCCATCCATCCATCCATCCACCCATCTATAAATACAGCCATTGATTCCTTCTTCCATCTTTCATCCACCCATCCATCCATCCATCCATCCATCCCTCCATCCATCCATCCATCCATCCATCCACCCATCTATAAATACAGCCATTGATTCCTTCTTCCATCCTTCATCCACCCATCCATCCATCCATCTGCACAGCGATCTTTTTTGTCATTCTGAAAGCCGTCTGGTGTCATGCAGTTTTTCTCTTCTCCTTGTCTAAAATCATGCTGGTGTTTGTAGCCAGTACTGGTCCAGGCGTGTGTAAGGTCCTAACTCTTCCTCTGTCAGGTGCAGAAGCAGCTGGAGTGCGTGCAAGCAGCGTTGAAGAGGTGCAGACAGGTGGAGGCTCGGCCTCAGGTGAGCGGGCAGCCACCTGTAAGCCCAACTTCCTGTAAGCCCCCGACACCCCCAACTAAGTTTCAGATGGCACGAATGTTCCTGTCTCACCTGGGCCTGCTGACACCTGAGACCCTGAAGGTACCAAAGACTGATTCATTGATTTTGTCTTTAGTCTGTCTCACCTGTCTTCCTCTCACCTGTCTCTCTGCAGGACTCGGGACCTGGAGGTGTCTCACCGGAGCTGCTGTCTCTGGACTCATCTCTTCCAGGTTTCTCAGAGGATCTGAGACATTTGGATCGCCTGCCGTCCAGAAACTGTGATTCTGCTTTCATTTTCTACCTGAAAGCAGGACAGAAAACAGCTGCTGAGGTCAGACACACCTGTCTGTCTCACCTGTCTATCTCTCAGCTGAGGAGGTCCCACTTACCTGTCTCTCATGGGTTGTTATAGATCCTACATAACGTAGAGTCCAGCAGCAGTGTCTCCTCTCACTTCCTGGACTTCCTGTCGTCTCTTGGTTGGCCGGTGGAGGCAGGGCATCGAAAGGTGTCGCACTCCGCAGGTCAGGGTTCTGATTGGTCAGTGAGATGAATAAGAGGTAACCTGAGGTTACTTTTTCTGAAGTGCATTGATGATTTTCCCAGAATTCCTTACTGTGCTCGGTGACAGTGGAGGTGGCATGTTCAATGGAGAGAAGTTTGTCTTGAAGTATGCAGATGCTCTCACAGAAATCACCTTCATCGTCCCATCATCATCATCATCATCATCATCATCATCATCATCATCATCATCATCATCATCATATTCTCCACACAGTAAGTCTGATAGTCTCAACACGGAGATCATAGAAGTCTTGAAATCACCAGGCTGATGACATCATTGGATGACTTTTCTTTTTTTTTTTTTAGAGACAGTTCGGTCAAAAAGTCCGGGAGATGCTAACACGTCGACTGAGCTGCCATCAAACCTGCTCAGTCTTTTTGGGTTCAACCAGAACTCCCCCCAGCCAGGGGTGTGAACATTAATAGTGAAAAATGTATCATTAGGTGTATTATCTTTTTTTTCTCTGATTGGTTTCTCTTTCTCTCCAGAGTTCTCCAGTCGAAGAAATTAAGTCTTTTCCATCCGTTTCATCAAGTGTCAGCTCTGAGTCCAAACTCCTGATCATATGGGTTGAACGCTTCGAGGACATCGGTAACTCATGGTTTATTAATACACCCCCAATTCCCATGAAGTCGGGATGTTGTGTACATAAAAAAGGAATACAATACACTACAAAGACAAGATATTTATTGTTCAAACTGATAAACTTTACCGGTATATATTTTTTGCAAATGTTCACTCAGTTTGAATTTGATGCTGACACATTCACAACAGACTGGGAAAGTTGAGGAATGCTCTAAAAACACCTGTTTGGAACATTCCACAGGTGAACAGGTTCATTGGAAACAGGTGAGTGTCATGATTGGGTATAAAAGGAGCATCCCTGAAAGGCTCAGTCGTTCACAAGCAAGGATGGGGTGAGGTTTACCACTTTGTGAACAACTGTGTGAGCAAATAGTCCAACAGTTTAAGAACAATGTTTCTCAACCATAGACTGTATAAATAATGGACGTAGTTGTTGTCTGTTTCTGAAACAGATTATTGAAGCAAAACGGCCGGCAGACCATATTGGAAATGAAACAGTAACAGCCATAGGGCGCCCAGCAGTCACGTGAACTGAGCTGTGCCTCCGATTGGACGAACTGGCGATCTTAATATTGTCTAAATTGCTGAGTTAGAAAAAAATTCACCCCCCGTACAGTATGTGCCGATAGTGAAATTAGCAATTCAGACTGGAGACATTCTTTGTACCAGGCTGTAAATATGCATATTTCTGCTGTGAAAATGCCTTTTTTGGCTTGGTGTGTTTGTGACTTCCAGTACTTCCGGAGCCAGCCTCAAGCAGACACTCGAGGAACAGCAGACTTTAGCATTTACACATAGTCTCCTATTTTTAGACCGGAGGTTGCTGCTTGTTCTCAATGAGCATTGCAAAGAATTGATGGATTTGATCATCTACAGTCCATAATATCATCAAAAGATTCAGAGAATCTGGAGAAATTACTGCACGTAAGCAGCAAGGCTGAAAACCAACATTGAATGACCGTGACCTTTGACCCCTCAGGCAGCACTGCATTAAAAACCAACATCATTGTGTAAAGGATATTACCACGTGGGCTCAGGAAGACTTCAGAAAACCATTGTCAGTTAACACAGTTCATCACTACATCTACAAGTGACAGTTCAAACTCTACCATGCAAAGACAAAGACATATATCAACTACACCCAGAAACACCGCCGGCTTCTCTGGACCCGAGCTCATCTGAGATGGACTGACACAAAGTGGAAAAGTGTGCTGTGGTCTGACGAGTCCACATTTCAGTAAATGTAAACAATAAATATCGTCTTTGTAGTGTTTTTAGTTGAATATAGGTTAAAAAATCATTGTATTCTGTTTTTACTGACATTTCACACAACATCCCAACTTTACTTGAATTGGGGATGTGTTAAGTGTTTTGGTATTGGCTGTGTAAGAGCTTTATTCTGGTTCTAGTTTCTTTGTTCTTGACAGATTGATGGTCTAACTCTCTGAATGTTGGGTCACAAAGTTTCCTTAAACAGTCATTAGCTGAGTAAACAAACCATAAGTGTTAACTGAAAACAAAAAAAGAACATCTTCCTATAGTCATACACTTACAAGACAACTTTAGCTCTTTTAAATTACATTAGTTTAATTGCATCCTTGAAATCATGTAAATCAAAACTTTAGGATATAATTATTTAAGCTATCTTATTAATTTCTTATACAATTTTCTTCAGTTTTGCACTATGAAAATCACCAAAATTTGTCAAAATCTGATATCTCACCCAAATTTCTGGTCTTGCTGTTGGGAGTTCAACATAACAAACTTCATGCATGTAAGTTCAATGTGCTGCAGTTTTAAAACTATGGCTCTATAGAGCATGTATTTAAACCAATTAAAAAGGGTGTTTTATGCTTTTCCATATTTTAAACATGAATATAAAGTACCAATGCTGGATGCTCAGGCTGAACGTGTGCATGTTTTGGAAATCCCTGACCTGCTGAAATGATGAGGTCAGCTAATCAGGATTTCCTAAAACAATACTTCAAACAATATTTCTGAAAAAAGAAAAGCAGTGAAATGAACTGTTATGGTTGTCATTCCCAGAAAGACGTTGGTACTTGGTAAGTAAAGGCTGTGAAACAGGGAGACTGTTGTAAACAAGAGCAAAAAAGCATCCTTACCATCTTTTTGTTTATATGAGTTTCTGTTTAAACAGTCACCAGTTTAGCTCAGAAGATTCTGAACTGATGATGTTAAACCAAGAGAATGAAGGTGGAGTTTGATATTCAGTATATCCCAACTCTGATCTATCTGAAACAAACAAACAGACTGGATCTGTGTCTTTGTGTTTCAGAGAGTTTCCCTCTGTCTGATCTGCTGTTAGAGATAAAGACTGAAACACCAACGAGGTAAAACAACAACAGTTACACGGCACAACTTTTATCAGATTAACAAAAAGACACCTGATCTCAGACAGCTTCCTGTTTGTCTCTGTGTCAGCTTGTCAAACCTCCAGCTCATCTTCATCCATCCTCTGAAATCTGGACTCTACCGGATCTGTTTTCACGGAAACCTCACCAGCAAGTTCAGTGTGGTCCTCCCGTTGGTCAGTGGGAGCGTGGTCAGCAAAAGGTCTCTTGGTAAGTCTTATGATCTCACTGCCTGTCTGTCTGTTTATTTAGACAGCAATACTCTAAAGAACCCTGACTTTGATGTTGTTGACATGTCAGAACTAGAAATTCAGTCCATGTGTTTCATGTATATGTTTTTATGACAGTAACCAGCATAAAAGGCTAAAACCTTTGGCCTTCGTTTCAGCATTTTATTGCTTAAACAAACAATAACTGATGTTATGGTTGTGAATCCTTATTACCTTAAAGAAGTGGTATCAGGTTTTTTTCTTTATATTTTACAACAATTATTTAGTCAAAATGTTGGATGACAGTAGTAAATGTAAGCAAAATGAGACTGCAGGTTGCTCTGGACGGCTTGTTTAAAAAGTCACATGAGAATTCAGAGAGATGAAAATAAGATTTGCCAAAATCATGATATCACCAGGTTCCAAGGTGCTTTAAAGTATCTTAAAGAGACAGTAGCTGAATTAAAGGGTCAAGGAAGGTTCTGGAATGTTGGGTTCCAAAGTCCCTAAAAATGTTCCTGCAACACTCCAAACAGTTTCAAGCAACATTTCAGCCTCAAGAAGGAACAAACATTATCTCTTTATTTAGTATTCTGCTGTTAAAGGTTTGCTGCCCAGGTGAAGCCATAGTTTATAAGACTGTTGACCAAGCAGAAACCTCTAAACTTGATAAATGAAGCCAGTGGGAGAGCATTAAAGCTGCAGTTCGTTGTCCTCTTGAAGCATTCTGCTAAAGGAAGTGAAAGCACACCCACTGAAAAAAAGTGATTAAGAGTTAATTCAGAACATTTCATTCTTCTTCCTCACCTGTCCAGGTTTCTTAGTCAGAGAGACTTTGATCAACTGCAGCCATCGACGGCGGCTGGAGAGTGACTCCGCCCCACCACCACGTGTCAGACGGAAGCAGGTGATCAGTGACATCATCGCTCATTACCGCAGCCGCTGCTCTGAACCCACCTTTTACTCTGCACTCTTCCAGGACTCCTAACCATTGCGACCTTTGACCCCTCTGAACTAGCCTGGTGATCATTTCAATAACCGTTTGTTTTGAGGTGAAGTTTTTTCTTAAATGGTATATTTGTCGCTGCTTTTAGAGGAGATTTTAATTCTGGCCATCCTCTGAATACGCTGATCAAGGAGACAATGTGATGCTTTTTATTTTGCAAACAGGACTTTTGACTGATTAATATCAAAACTAGACAAAATCTATATGATCTAAATCTGAATTCAGAATTTGCAAGATGAGCCGTGTCTTCATGAAAACTATTCATTTAAGCTGAGGAGAGGAAGGTGCTTTAAAAACTAAACTTGTTAGAAAACATCCGTCATCTTTTTGTATCTTCTTTTTTGTGTTATTTATTTTATCCGCACACAGTTCCTGTTAATTATTACTTTTTAGCTTGATTACACGTCATTTAATTTATGTATGTCGAAGTAATGACATGTCAAATATTATTTTAATGAAAATTAACTTTAAAATCAAGTCATTTTTGATTTTTTTCATTGCTGAAATGATCAGTGTTCACTGTGGGGCTTTCATGATGATGTCATCTAATAAATCATGTCACCTGAGTCATGCCACATGTGTGTGTAATAAAAAGGAAGTAATGAAACCTGCTGTGACCATGTTTCTAAACAGGAACAGGTAGATTTATCAACCATATATTTCAATAACCAATTAAAATAGTTTCCTCTTGTGATGTCACAACTCATTAATATATCATACCTTCTCCTCTTTTACCCTTTACTCATCTTCTCCTGCTCTTCTGCTCTCTCTTTTCTTACTCTCATTCTTTCCCTTCATTCCCCCTCCCCTCCTTTCCCTTCATTCCCCCTCCCCTCCTTTCCTTCTTCTCTTCCTACCCCTCTCTTCATCTTTCCCCACCCCTCACTGCTCCTTTTCTGTCTCCTTCTTTCGCTCTCTACCCCTCCTCTTCTTTTGCCCCCATTATCTTTACCCCCTTTCCTCCATTCCCTCCTCCAGAAAAAAAGTACGAAAACAGCACATCGAACATACAAAAACATTTTCAGGAGCATTTCTCATGTATTGTATGTGAGTCTTCTGTAATCACTCTGAGACAGTTCTGTGACCCGTTGTTCTCACTTTCTGCACATGTGGTCCATTTTCTCCAGATCTTGTCATGGGCATGTCCTCTGAGCTTTAGTTGGTGTGTCAGTTTTTCCATTAAATAGATGTTCTTGATGATTTGAAGACAGTGTTCTTTCTTTGGGGGGTCCACTTTATACCAGTTTCTGGTGATAGTTTTTTCGGTGGCTATCGAATTTTAATTAGGTATCTGTCTTTTCCTTGAACAGTCTCTTCACTGTTTCCCAGATACATGACAGTACAGCTGTTTGGAATCTCATAACCTAATATGTCATTTATAGTCCTATTTACAACATCCCACAAGGGTTTAATCTTAGAGCAGTTCCAGAAAACATGTGTGTGTTTGGCATCCTGGTCACCAGAGAGCCTCTAACATGGCAGGGCTGTTTGCAATTGTCTACTTTTCATCTGGGGTGTTATAAAAAACCTAGTGAGATTTTTCCAGCCAAACTCTCTCCATGCCTGTGAGCTAGTGGTGGTGCATTGTGTCATACACATTTTATACCAATCGTCCTCTGAAATCACAATATTCAACTCTGATTCCCATTTGTTTCTGATGTAAAGTGTTAAGCTCACCCTGTTTTGTTCTAGAGCTTTATAGAAGGCCGAGATGACCCGAGTTACCCTGGTGGTAAGCCTCTATTATCATTTTAATTATGCCACTTAATTTAGTAATAGGGTAAGTTTTAACTTCTTTTGTGATGTAATCTTGGATTTGTAAATATCTGAAAAAAAATCCTGTTTCTCCAGTCCAAATTTTTCCTTTAGTTCTTGAAAGCTCATACACTTCCCTTCTTTAATGATGGTACAGAGTGCGGTAATACCCATTTTTACCCATTGTTTGAAATGGAATGGACCAGTACTTATATAGCGCTTTTCTAGTCTGTCTGACCACTCAAAGCGCTTTACACTGCTGGTGTTATTCACCCATCCACACCACATTCACACACTGATGGGAGGAGGAGGCTAGAAACCATCGGTTTTTCTAACACATTCATACCCATTCACACACCACTGCACAGTGGGAGCAATTTGGGGTTCAGTGTCTTGCTCAAGGACTTCGACATGTGACTGGGAATCGAACCCTCGACCTTCCGATTGAGAGACGACAACTCTACCACTGTTCCACAGTCGCCCACTGAGAGTGAACTGAGAGTCATATTGGCCTGCTATAAAATGTGAATTACATGTAACCCAGTTTAATATTTTTCTTTCTGATTGCAATTTATATTTCTTTATTATCTTATTCCAGATTTCTAATGAGAATTGTGTGATTGGATCTATTGTCTGTTTTATGGATTCCGTCTGTTCCACTTCACCCAGCATAGCTGGGGCTGTGCAGTTATTAATTTTCATCTCTATATCTTTCCACCTCGCTTCATATTCAGGTATACACCAACAAGCTAGAGGTCTCAACTGAGCTGCATAGAAATATTCATGCAGATTTGGTAAGGACATTCCCCCCTTACTCTTTGGAAGTTGTAGTGTTACATATCTTTTCTAAGTTTTTTGCCATTCCTGTCAAGAACTCAGAACCAGAAAAGGACACAAATGCAAACTCAGAATAGAGATCCGTAAAAGCAGAAGGGGTTTATTAAACAAACCAGGTTCCAAAACACAGAGCAGGTAGTCAGCCAGGCAGGGTTCAGTATACAGAATCAGGCAGTCAGACAGGCAGAGTTCGGTACACGAGAAAACAATCCAAAACAAGGCAAAGGTATCCGGAAAACATGAGGTTAAAGGCAAAGTCCAAAAAAACGAGAGCAAGGTTCAAAAGCGACAAGACAAGACTGTGGAAAAAGGCTGGAACGAGGACTGTGAGGTACAACGAACTGGCAACGAGACAGTGAGACACATGAGGTTAAATACAAGAGATAATGAGGGGTGATGACACACAGCTGGGGAAGACAATCAGGAATCAGGTGTGACAGACAGGGCAGGGCAGACAGGAACAAATCTAAAAGACAGAGACAAGAGTAAATGATTTCAAAATAAAACAGGAAACCAAAACATGACTCTGAATGTGCAAAACAACAGAAACTTGACAGACATGACAATTCCAAATGAACCTTGATGTTTCTATCCCAGGAGTCGAATTCGCTTTGTGGAATCAAAACTGGTAAGGACTGAAAGAGGTACAGCAACATTGGGACAACATTTATCTTGACCGCCTTTATTCTTGAACTAAAATCTAAAGGAAAAGTCGACTACCTCTTTATGTCTTTTAGGATATTTTCTTTAATAACATTGTAATTGGCATCATATAATTTAGTAAGTCTCTTGGTTATTGTAACTCCAAGGTACTTTTGCAGTTCCAGTTAATAGAGTCTTTTATTTGTTGAGATGGGTAAAAATTAAATGTGAGAACCTGAGTTTTTCCAGTATTAATTTTGTATTCCGAGTAATGACTGAGAGCCTCAAGAAGATTAACCAACAAGGAGAACCCTTTGTTGGGGCGTCTTAAAAAGACAATCAAGTCATTTTTGACAAGTCAAAAATCTGATAGATATCAGTTTGTACATGTTAACAACAAATCCTCTGTGTACACTGAAGTAAGTTATGGAGTTCCTCAAGGTTCAGTGTTAGGTCCAATTCTCTTCTCCATATATATGCTTCCTCTTGGTAATATCATGAGGAAATACTCTGTTAACTTTCACTGTTACGCTGACGACACGCAGCTTTATGTATCTCTGAAGCCAGGTGAGACAAACCAATTATCTATACTGGATGCTTGTTTAAAGGACATCCGAACCTGGATGGCCAGGAATTTTCTTCTTCTTAACTCAGACAAGACAGAGATCATTGTGCTGGGCCCTCGACACCTTAGAGAAGCTCTCTCTAGTGATTTAATTGACATAGATGGCATTAGCCTGGCACCAAGCACAACTATTAGAAATCTCGGGGTCCTATTTGATCAGGATTTATCCTTTAACCTTCACATAAAACAAATTTCAAAAACAGCCTTTTTTCATCTTCGTAACATCGCTAAAATCAGGCCTATCCTGTCCCAGAGCGATGCTGAAAAGCTTGTCCATGCTTTTGTTACCTCTAGACTGGACTATTGTAATTCTCTGCTTTCAGGCTGTCCCAGCAAGTCGCTTAAGATGCTTCAGCTGGTCCAAAATGCTGCAGCATGTGTACTGACTGGAACTAGGAGAAGAGACCACATTACTCCTATATTAGCTTCTCTGCATTGGCTTCCTGTAAAATATAGAATAGAATTCAAGAATCTTCTCCTTACCTATAAAGCTCTCAGTGGACAAGCCCCAGTCTATCTTAGACAGCTTGTAGTGCCATACAACCCCTCTAGAACATTGCGCTCCCAAAATGCTGGCCTGCTTGTAGTACTGTCAATCTCCAAAAGTAGTATGGGAGGTAGAGCCTTCAGTTATCAGGCTACCCTTCTCTGGAACCATTTACCAACCACAGTTCGGGATGCAGAATCCCTCTCTACCTTTAAGGTTAAACTTAAAACATTCCTCTTTGATAAAGCTTTCAGTTAGGGACCAGCTTATAATCCATAAATTAGATCATAAATTAGACTCATAGTTTAGTTTATATGCAATAGGCCTAGGCTGCCGGGGGGGATCTGGCACATTGGATTCTATCTCTCTTTCTTAATCTCTCTCCACATCTGCTTTTGCCCCTTTTGTTTGCTCCTGTACTCGTCTCTGGCTCTTGTCTTGTAGGTTGCCTGGGATCCTTGGTGGAGACTGCCTGCTGCTGTGGAGTCATGAAGACTCATTAACTGCACCCATAGACATGACACATTATTTGGCCATTTCATTAGGAACATTCATTCCCACTATCATATGGCCTCTAATGTAGATATCAGCCTGATCTCTTTATCTATGATCAATACATCTATAGTGTCTATTTTTAATCACCACATAGGCATGAGGTTCCTCTGAAAATGGGATGTCACATCTCAAGAGGCCTTTAACGCACCTTTACCTAACAGAGACAAATATGGTAGGGATGCACTTGTGGTCTGGGCATCCATGAGTTCATCACTATCATAAATTTTTATTTTCAGTCAGAACATCATTGATTATACTTCTATAAAATGATCACCACACCAATTCAGACATGAGGTCCCTCCTGAAAACGAGATGTAGCATCTCAAGAGGCTAACCTCTAACAAATCAGACGACAGGTCTATGGTTCATGGATCTGTCACTAACTTTAGTTCTTACTTTAGTCCACTTGTCTCCTCTTACCTCCCTTCCTTCGCCCACACACCCAACACAGCATGTTGTGGATTTGCTGTTCATCATGAGACCGGGGTCCACATTCCAGATTTCCTGCCGCTTAACAGAAGGTTTTTTCTTGCCGCCATGATGGAGGGATTCATGATTGGCTATATGGATTCATGTTGGGTGTTGGATGTATATATTTGTATATATATGTATATGTGTATCTTTATATGTATATATGTATCTATGCATATATGTATATCCTTAAAATGAGGAGCTTTGTGCTCTATTGTAAAGTGTCTTGAGATAACACTTGTTATGAATTGGCGCTATACAAATAAAGATTGATTGATTGAAGATTGATTTGCAAAAAGGCCCACTATGTGTTTCCTCTGTCCGATCTCTAAACCTTCCAGGTCAACACTCTGTCTGATGGCTTGTGCTAGAGGTTCAATATAGAGGGCAAAAAAGTGAGGAGCTTGTGCCTCTTTCTAATGTTATCCCTTTTGATAGTTGTCCATTTACTCTGATTCTAGTTGTCGGTTTTTGGTATATGGTTTGAATAACCTGAATTAATTTTTCTTTTATGCCAAATTTTTCCAGTACTAGGTATAAATAAGATCAGCTAACACTGTCAAAGGCCTTTTCAGCATCAAGGCTGATTAAGGCAGCCTCTGCACCCTCTTTTTGTATTTGGTTTACAATATGTATAGTTCTCCTTATATTGTCTTGGGTTTGGCGCCCCTTGATAAAACCAGTTTGGTCCTCCTCAATTCAATCTGATATAAAGGTTTCGAATCTCTTGCAAAGTATTGAGGTATAAATTTTGTAGTCCACATTGAGTATTGAAATTGGTCGGAAGTTGTGGCATTGTTCCGTGTCCTTACTCTCTTTTGGAATGAGCGAAATAATTGCCTCTCACCCTGATGGAGGAGCTCTTCCTTTCCTCAACGTCCAATTAAACGATGATAAAAGCAAAGGGCTCAGTTCATTTTTAAATAATCTATAGAACTCAGTTAGGAACCCGTCACTTCCTGGTGATTTATTAGCCTTCTGTCTACCGAGTGCCTCCTGTATTTCTTCCTTTTTGATTTCAGCTGTAAGAGTGTTATTCTGAGCTTCACCTATAAATGGCAGATCAAGTGTGTTGAGGAAGTTTCTAAAAGTATCCTCTTCTGCTAAGAGAGGTTGTGGATACAACTCTTTGCAGTAATCTTCAAACACATTCAGTATTTCTTCTGGTTTCTGAAGTAGTTGGTGTGTCTTAGGATGTCTTATTTTATTAATTGTGTTGGTTGCTTGTTGTTTACGTAATCGTCTTGCCAAATATTTAGTGGCTTTTGGACCTGATTCGTAATATGTCTGTTTTAAGAATCTTGCTTTCTTTTCTGTTTCATCACTAAGGATGTCATCTATTTCCTCCCTTACTTTTTTGATTTGCTGTAGAATTTCAGGATCTTGAGACTTTTTGTGTTGCCCTTCCAACTCCATCAGAGCCCCCACCTTCTGATCATATCTAGCTCCTCTTGCCTTCTTCAGAGCTGTGGTCAGGGAAATCAACTTACCACGTAAAACTGCTATTAAGGCATCCCACAGTATGGCATGATCTACCTCCCCATTGTCATTCTCCTCTACATATTTTTTAATTTCCATCCTTATTTGATCTACTGTCATGTCTGTCAAGTTTCTGTTGTTTTTGCACATTCTGATTCATGTTTTGTTTCCCGTTTTATTTTGAAATTACTAACCCTTGTCTCTGTCTCCTAGATTTGTTCCTGTCTGCCCTGCCCTGTCTGTCTCACCTGATCCCTGATTGTCTTCCCCAGCTGTGTGTCATCACCCCTCATTACCTCTTGTATTTAACCTCATGTGTCTCACTGTCTCGTTGCCAGTTCGTCGTACCTAACAGTCTTCGTCCCAGCCTTTTCATAGTCTTGTCTTGCTGTGTTGATTCTTGCTCTCGTTTTCTTGACCCTGATTTTTGCCTCGTGTTTTGGATACCTTGCCTGGTTTTTGGACTGCTTTCTGTGTACCGAACTCTGCTATTCTGACTGCCTGCTTCCGTGTACCGAACCCCGCCTGGCTGACTACCTGATCTGTGTTTTGATCCTTGGACTGGTTAATAAACCCTTTTGTGATTTTACGGAACTTGAGTTCGTTCTTGCATTTGTGTCCTTTCCTGGTTCTGAGTTCCTGACAATCTACTACTGTCTTATTGTTTAAAATACCAATATTCATCCTCCATAATGTGTTTTGTTTTCTTTCGTTTCAGTGAATTATCACACTCACCACTCCAATTTCACACTTTTCTACCCTGTAACCATCGATAGTGTACATGAAAAAATAGTCAATTCTAGAATAGACCAAGTGAGCTCCTGAGTAATGTGTATAATCCCTTTCCAGTGGGCACAGATCTCTCCAAACATCAAACATTCCCATTTCCTGTAATGCTGTATTAATGAAATTGGATACATTTTTTTTTATCATTGCGGGCACTTGTAGTGTCCAGTCCATGGTGTGATACCACATTAAAATCTCCTCCACATATTAGGATGTCTTCTGCTTCTAAAGCTATAAGATTAAAGAGGGATTTGAAAAAGCATTTCCCGCTCTCTGGAGGGGCACAAACATTTACAAGAGTTACCATTTTGTTTTGTAATTTCCCTTCAACTAAAATGTATCTTCCTTCTTTATCACTTACTTCTTTACAGCTTTCAAAGTATACAGAGTTTGGTATAAGTATTGCTACCTTTTGTTGTTAGGCTTGTTAAAGCTGTAAAATGTTTTCCTGTAACCCAGTTGTTTAAGTTTCTCATGTTCTTTTCGATTTAACTTTGTTTCCTGCAGAAACAATATTTGTGCCTTTTCTTTTTTTAATTTTAGAAAGTACCTTATTTCTTTTAACAATATTAATCAGACCATTTACGTTAAGTGATACAACTTTTACACTGTTAGTTAGCATTACTCATGTTCAGCAAAAAGAAATGTTGTCCCTGAAAAATTGGAACAGAACAGAGCTGAACATAAGGTCTATTAACACAGAGGAAAAAACAGAAGGTGTTGACTTCCAAAAAGGAGTGGTTTTGTAATACTCCAGGTCCCTGTTGGTGGCTGAAGGGGAATTCCTCATATAGGATGAAGGCCCATCAGCAGTGGTGAAACTGAACATTTCACACATTTTGCTTGTCCAACTTGTAATTCGACTTCTTAAACTCGGTCAATAGGCAGACTGTTAAATTGTGGCGAGGTGTTAGCAGTAGATGAAAGAATTATATCTTTTAAGCAGCTTCTTATTGAATGTAAATAAAAAAAAAAGAAAATTAAAATAAAATCAATGTCTATGCTGCTGTTCCGACAATACCTCCACGGTGTCCCAGTAGATTCTCATTTTAGTAAGCGGAGTTTGAAATTGGATCCCTCTCTCCTTCAGAGACTTTTTTATCCCGCTGTACGCTTTGCGATTCAGAACCACTTCAGTCGCGCAGTCGTGATCAGATATCAACTGCCACTCTTCCATAATGGTTTTCTTTTGCCAGGCTTTCTTAAAGATCGTCTCCTTGACAGTAAATTTCAGAAATTTCACAATCATAGATCTTGGTGGCGAGTTACGGATGGGTTTTCGGACCAGCGCTCTATGCGCCCGTTGTATCTGCAGGTTGACGGCTGATGGCAGCGAGAGCTCCGCTGCGAGCAGTTGTTGGACAAACGTGGTGGAAAAGTCCCCTCCTTTGTCCATGGGTATTCCAAATATACAGATATTATTCCTCCTAATTCTCCCTTCAATATCCGTCAGCCTGTCTTGTAACATTTTTTGTTGTTTAAGAGATTTGCAGAGCGCCTCCTTCACTTCCACATTCCAGGTCTCCATAGCGGCAATATGAGTCTCTGCTTCGTCTATTTGAGATCCATGTGCTCGAAGAGTTTTTGTATTGGCAGTGAGCTGTTAGTATATTTCTTGCTTTTGCTCGGTGATTTCAGATTTAACATCCTTAGTGACTTCATTACCAAGACCATTGGGCGACTGTGGTTCAGTGGTAGAGTTGTCGCCTTTCAATCGGAAGGTCGGGGGTTCGATTCCCAGCTGTCGAAGTCACATGTCGAAGTGTCCTTGAGCAAGACACTGAACCCCAAATTGCTCCCACTGTTGTTCAATGGGTTCAGTTCAGCTGTTGTATGTGTTAGAAAATACTGACAGCTTCAATAGATTGTTGTGCCATCAGTGAATGTGGTGTGGATGGGTGAATGACACCAGCAGTGTAAAGCGCTTTGAGTGGTCAGAAAGACTAGCAAAGCGCTATATAAGTACTGGTCCATTTACCATTAGCCAGAACCATCCCAACTGCATACTTTGTGCCACTGTACCACACATTGTTGGCTATTTGAATACGCATCTCGCAGGGGAATTTCACTTGTTGTGCTTTCCGGATGTCCTCTCTTAGCACAGTAACATCAGTTGATAGTTGACAGTTGACATCTATGACAGTTGACAGTTGTGTAGCCTGCAACACAGGTCTCACAACACTGGGATCATGTTGGTTGTATGCGATCATCAGCTGATGCTTCATAGCCATTGACAGCAGAATATTTCAAAAGCAATGAGTTTGCCGGATACCTCAAAGCACATAGTCCAAAGGAACACAAGTGAACCATAGGTCCTGATCAGCTGCGGATAATATTCCAGAAAGTGCAGTTCGGAGATGATTTTTTTCTTGGGGGAAAACCTGGAGAAACCTATGTCTATGTTCAGAGATCTCTAGGTAACATATAGTCTCTTCTGCGTGAACATGACTTACAACAAGCTCAACAGTGTCTTTGAGCACCAGAAGTACTTGTCAAACTGGTTCACCCTCAGGGATTTTTGGTCCAATTATATGGGGTAGCAATCGCAACACTGACCAGTTTTCATGGGCATTCCCTCCAACACGTTTCTTAGCTGCAAATTTAGAGGGACCTGCTGTGGGGCATCTGTCATATCCAACCATTTATGGGGAATGTTTTTATGCTTTTGTTGAGTACTTTGAGAGTACTCTATTCTATTCTATTCTATTCTATTCTATTCTATTCTATTCTATCCACCTTTTTCATCAGAAGCATATGAGTGTTGACTTCCCCCTGTGGTTATTGACTTCCGGTTGCTGCCTCGGGCAAGCTAGCTTGAAACAACTCACGTGAAATCATTAATACTAGACAGGGCTCAGTGTAAACTTTTTTGAAAACATCCACAATGACATCATCCTCGAATTTTTGTTCATTTTGTCACTTTCATGTTTTTAAAAGCTAGTTGTTAAAGCAAGTATGAGAGCTAGACTAACATCGTCATCTTTGTGGTCTCCATGGCGATATATATATATAAATATAAAGACTTTTTCTATAGTTAATTCCTAGGTTCTGGCTTGTTTCCAATGGGATTTTGGCCCACTCCTCCTTTGAAATTCTCTCCAGATCCTTCAAGATGGTTGGGTTTCTTGTGCTGACCTTCACCTTGAGTTCCCTCCACAGATTTTTGATAGGGTTGAGGTCAGGGCTTTGGCTTGGCCACTCCAAAATATTGACTGCGTTGTCCCCAAACCATTTCTTGACTGTTCTGGCAGTATGTTTGGTGTCGTTGTCTTGTAGGAAAATCCAGTGTGGCCCTAAACCAAGTTTTGCAGCAGACTGTCGGATGTTCTTCTGGAGGATCTCAATGTACTGTTTCTTCCTCATGATGCCGTCCACCTTAACGAAGTTCCCAGTCCCACTCACTGGGAAACAGCCCCACAGCATTATGCTTCCTCCTCCATGCTTGACCGTTGGCACTGTGTTTTCTGGTTTGAAAGCTTCTCCCTTCCTTAGCCAAAGGTAAACAATATCTCTTGTTCAAGAGTTCAATTTTCAACTCATCTGACCATAGACTGAAGACCAAAATCCCTCTTCTTTATCGAGGTGACGTTTGGCGAAGCCCAGACTTGATTTTGTGTGACTGGGTTTGAGAAGTGGAGTCTTCCGTGGTCTGCGTCCATTGAGTCCTGCCCTGTTCAGTGTTCTCTGGAGTGTTTGTCTTACTGGTTCCTATGTCGACGAGACCCTGCAACATCTCCTTGGTGGTGATGCACGGATTGATGGTGGCAGCCCGCACCAATTTTCTTGCATGCCTGGCTGAGACTTTGGGCTTTCTTCCAGGTCTTTTCAGGTTCTTCACAGTGTGGCACACCTTAAATTTCTTAATGATGCTCTGAATTGTGGCTACATGGACCTGAAAACGCTTGGATATTACTTTGTAGCCCAAACCATCCTTGTGTGCATCTACACACATACCTTAGGTCCTCACTCAGTTCTTTCTGCTTGACCATGGTGGAGATTCTGGCATGGACTGCGAACTGACAGTACACTGACCAATGCCCCTCAATTTATAGGGCCAAAGAATTATCTGGAAACCTACATGACTTTGGAATGTAACCATGTAATCTTCGTAATTAAGTCACCACAAGTCAGACCACAAGTCAGACCACAAGTCAGACCACAAGTCAGACCACAAGTCAGGCCACAAGTCAGGCCATAAGTCAGGCCACAAGTCCTTTCACTAAACCAGTCTCAGGTAAGAAGGTAAACAATGGCAAAGGAAATAGTTGCATAACATTGCAGGGACCAAATGGGCACACCTTGGGAGTGGGAAAGTACTTGAACCATGAGAAAAAGTTGCCTTTGTAGTTCAAGAGGACACAGGGATGAATACTTTTGAACAGGGGGGTAGAATTATCTGTCCAAATCCAATGTGCCCTGGATTGTTGATCAACAACTATGTCTCCCTGAATGTAGGTGTCTTTCCAACATCCAAGCTTAATTGTAGAAAACAATTGAAAATTATTAGATTTTATATATATATATATATATATATATATATATATATATATATATATATATATATATATATATATATATATATATATATATATATATATCAGTGGTGGGCTGTGCATTTCTCCACCTCGCATTAACTAATTTATGGCTATAGAAACCATCTTATTATCAATAAAGAGATGCATAAATGCAGTTTAAAGAGCTGTTGCATCACAGATGGATAACAATTGTAGCCAGAATAAATGCCTTTACCTAAGAAACAAAGCAAGGGTGCACAAGTCTCCTTCTACTGCAGCTACTGTTAAGATCTCCCAGTTCTTTGGACAAACACCTCCCAAGAATCACCCGAAGAAGAGCTATTTCTCAGTTCAGCATTTGAACAGGCAAAGTTCACAGTGCTGGTCTCAACAGAATGAGCCCAGATATCCAGGTGTAGTACAGTTTTAACACATTCATTGGCTACGCCTATACAGGGGTTAAGCTTAACTAAACAACCAAGAATAAATGGCCATCATTATTATTGACACAGCTGTCTCAACCCACAGCTGACGTCAGGTTTCAGAGAGATGTGCTATTCAAATGTGTGTGTGTTGTTTGAGCATGGTGTTAATGGAGACTGTGTCTCTACACTCTGTGTCTCATTCAGAGTCAGTGAGGCCTGCAGATGTTAGCTGGAGACAGGAGCTATCTGTCTGTCAGCCAGCTATACACACATTGTTCCTGAGACTGTACGGTTGACAGACAGGTGGAGTCACAGACTGAGCAGTCCCGACACTTCTCTCTCCACTATTAATGAGCCTCTCATCATTCATGTTGGGCTGTAAAACCTCAAACCTGTTCACTCCTGCTCCACTCATTATGTTGCCTATGTTGAGTCAAGTTAAATACGATCTGGTTTTGACACGATTTGTTTTATTTTGAAAGTCACTGAACCGCGACCCTGAACAGGATAAGCAGTATAGAAAATGAATGGATGACTGAATGAATGAAAGTCAATGTCAGGAATTATGCAAGGAAACTTCCTAAAAAAAGCTTTTAAATGAACACAAATATGTTTTAGCTCGTTCAACTCGCAATGGATCAGTTTGCTGGCTAGCACAGTCTTTAACCAATCAAAGTGCTGGAATATGCTGAGATTACCATATACCTGTTAAATGGCCTTGGTGTTGTCAACTTAAAACCTGATTGGTTAAAACAACAGTTTGATTGACACTTGTTTTATGCTACAGGGCCCACAGAACTGATAATGAAGGCCACCAGGCAGATTTCTTTGACCCTAGCAACAGATGATGGCTGAAATGTGAAATATTTTTGGAAGCAGCGCAACCAGGGAAAGCTGTGAGAGGAACAGACTGTTTGAAAGTATTGAATTAGTATACATAGAGCATAAAATAACTTAAGTCTGTTATTCAGACATTTTTAGGCCAGCAGAGAAGGTCTTGCAGGTCCTGACGGCCCGTCACTGATATATATACATATATGGTACCCAGGTAACAGTGCTGTAACTTACTTAGCTGTCACATGGTGAAACAAGCTCGGGAGAAGAGCAGAGCTACACATGTAAATGAACAAAATATTTTTTGTTCTTTTAGAAAAAAAATGTGGCTGTGGCATTTAGGTATGAATGCTGGAGGTAGCAGTTACATGGTTAAACTAGCTTACTTTATATCATAACATGTCTTGTTGAAGTGTCTACAAACTTGCACTTGATAAGGTTTCTCCTTCTTGTTTAAATTCTTGCTTGTGCTGTACGTCGCTTGGAAAAAAGCGTCTGCTAACTGAAATTGTAGATTGTAGAATTGTCTGGGAAGAATACAACTAACATGTGGTTACAGTGCTATAGGCTAGCTTGCAGTCACGTGGTTAAACAAGCCAAATTTTAATTATCTCAATGAAAGTCACTTGTAACAAATTTAAACCCATTACTTCAGTAGAGCAGTTAGAAATACATTTTACTCAGCATGAAATGTTGCTTCAGCCTCCTGCACGTCTTATTCCGTTGTTTGGGCGGGAGATGGAACTTAAAATGGAAAAGTCAGTGTTAACAAAAATACAGTTATCAAGCTAAGTTTATTAAGTTATGGCAACTTGAATTTTGTTTTAAGCTCACCAACTATTAAATTTGACTGTATATGGCATGCTAAATTAAGTTTATGTAATTACCAACATTATTATTTGATCACAACTTAAAAATAAAGTCAGCAACTTAGAAAATGTATCATTTTTTATATTGCATTTATGTATTTAATCAAGTGGTGTCAACAGATACTCTGAGTTACTTTTAGAGTATATCTACTCTCCCTCCCCTTTTTTATCCTTCTCTTCCCTCTTCATCTTTTTCTCTCTCCCCCTTCTTCTTTCCCTCCTTTTTTTCCCTGCTTCCTCTTTCCCTCCTCTTCTCCCTCACCCTCCTCATGTCATCTCCACCTCCTTCCCTCCATTTTTGTCCTCTCTCCTACTCCACCTTCCATCTTTCTTTCCCTCCTCTTGTACCATTTCTTCTCCCTCTTCTTCTTCCCTCCATGCGTCTCAGTCCCATCTTCCTCTTTTTATTCCTCCCTGTCTGCTCTCATCTCTCCCCTTCCTCCCTCTCCCTTCTTTACCCCCCACCTCCCACTATCTCTTTCCCCCTCCCCCCTGCTGTTTTGTGATTCTTGTTGTTTAAATGGACCTGCCTCTCCTTCGGTTACCGTGGTTACCCCCATCATATTTTATGGTTGCCCTGGCAACGCTCAAAGATGACAGTACACACACTGACACACGCACACACACGCAGACCACTCGGTCTCTGGTGTTTTTTCTCCCTCTTGGTAACTAAACTGATCATCTGATCAGGAGTTTTTATCTAAGAGCGTGATCAATAACACCTCTGACGTCATTCCGTATCCTTTTTCTGTGGGAAGTCGCTGTAGGGAGGAAAAAAAACTGCTGATCAGCCAATCTGCAGCCGGACTGTCTCTCTGCGGGTCTGTTCATCCCTCGCTCCTTCCCCCCTCTTCCCTTCTTCCTCTCTCCTCATCTCTCTCTTCTCTCTTCTCCGCTCCGCAGCAGCGATGCTCCCGCCGGGCCTGGCCGGCCTCGGAGCTCTATCCGCTGGCTGGAAGTAGATCGGCAGGTCGTTGCGTCTCTCCGTCATGGTGCAGAAATCCCGGAACGGCGGGGTGTTCCCCGGACCACAGGCCGACCAGAAGAAACTAAAGGTCGGCTTTGTGGGTTTAGAGGCTGGGGGCACTGAGTCTAGCCGGGATGGAGCTCTGCTCATAGCAGGTAAACAACAGCAGCTCGTGAGCCGTGATTACCTGAGAGCCTGAACGGGAGAGAGGAGGCACGCGCCTGGCTTTGTTTATGCGTCTGTATGGGCATGTTTGGATGTTTGTTTGTTTTTTCTTTTTCTGTGTGTGTGTGTGTGTGTGTGTGTGTGTGTGTGTGTGTGTGTGTGTGTGTGTGTGTGTGTGTGTGTGTGTGTGTGTGATACAGCGTGTTCAGTTATGCTGCTCATGTTTTCAGCAGACTGATTTACTTGTGATAAGACGGACAGGTGAGACCAAGAAAGACTCACCCAGAGCTGCATGTTTGGTACAGTGTGTTCGTATATTATACAGGTCAGACTGATGCTGAAATGTGATTGGTTGATGGCTTTTAAATGCATCTGCTTGGGAAATGATTGGCCATCTTTACAACATGAATATACTACATTTACACCGTTAAACCTCGTTCTACTTTTCCGTTATGATAATCTTTAATACACCTCAGTGATCCTTAGTGTAAAATAGGAGTTAAAGTGAGAAATGTAAGAAAGCCTCTAAGAAAATCACTGTGATAATACAAAAACACTAAAGTAAAACAGAAATGTGTCTATGATCACACTATGAACGCATGTTAAGTTAATACAGTTGTGTCTGACTGAACTCAGGTGGGGAGGAGGGGCCTCGGCGTCAGCGCAGCAGCGTCTCAGGGGGAAAGAAACCTCCGAAGAGAAACGCCCTCTACAGGCGACTGCAGAACTTCCTGTACAACGTGCTGGAAAGGCCGCGAGGATGGGCCTTCATCTATCACGCATACGTGTAAGTACCCGCCTACACGCCTATACGTTTACCTGTCTGACTATAACTGTCATGCTCATATTTCTGACTTCACACCATGCCCTGCACCTGTCTGTGTTACGGTCTATGGAGCTACAATTGTAGCAAACGTTATCATCTGAACGCTGGCACCTTAAAGTGCCGACCATTTGCTTAGCAACTGATAGCTGCGCGGGCTAATTTCGCTATCTACCTGGCAATGCTAGTGTCATGTAAATACTTCAACCATGATCATCTCCGAATAATGTAAAGGACCACGGCGTTTGTTATGTATAACGTCTCCGTCCTCTCTTCAGGGTTTTGGTTTTTTTCATAGTGAACATAAAACTCTGCATTTGCTAGTGTAAGCAAAACGCACAACCCGTGGAACCTCCTTTGATAAGATCACTGTCAAAAAGACGTGTCTATAATTAATAGTTTGATTTGTAATTTTAACAATTTCTATACGAAAAATGTTGTATTATACAAAATTCTGCGACTTCTGAATTCAAGTTTATTGGTATCAATCGATAAGTGCTGAAATGCTGTACTGAGGTCACAGGAAAAGTAATTGATCTGTAATTGCTCCAACTGCACATGTGCATGCCCCATAGGCAAACCAACCCAGCCACAAGAGCAAAACGTTGACATTTTATGTTTCTGTAAAATGTCTAAATGTTGACCATGAAAGTTTCTGAACAAAAAATTTGTACCATTACTACATTTCTAGAAATGTGCATATCCACGTCGAACAATTTGTGGGGCATTAGGAAGGGAAAAGGTGTGACTTAAAGCTTAAAAGTAACATTCTGCTTATGAAATAATGTAAAATAATGTATATCATTCACCAACCCCCCCCCCCCAAAAAAAAATGCAGTCAGAGCTTGAGTCTGAGTCTAAGCCTGAGTCTAAGCCTGAGTGAGTCATCAGGGCACCAGTCAGAGTAGGGTCACGAGTCCCACATATCCGGACTGGATTACTACAATACTGCCTTCACCACACTGCGGCCACGCATTCTGTCATTAGATGCTGACTTGAGGGCAGTAGCTCCTAAATTGAGACAAAGCAGTAGTATGATTTCACCGTGACACATAGTGTGATAATTTTTTTTACCAAATTTTCTGCTGTGCAAGAAAAGTGGGATGTGGCCTGGCAGCCTGCGCCTGTGACATCTGTTTACACACCTGTGTGTGTCTACTTCACTTTCTCCCTACTTGTCCGTACTTTAATTTGGCGGGTTAACAGTCAGTCTTCCTGTTTAACTGTGTAAACCTGTCTTAGTTTAAGAGAGAGAGAAGCCAGAATACCTTGTCTACATTAGCATCTTAGCATGCTCTGTTGTGATGAAATGAGCATGTTTTAAGTTAGCATGTTGCACAGATTTAAAATCAGTGAATATTGAATGTTGTTGAATGTTGAATGATACTGAATTTTAGTTGTGGCTACATTATTTAGATGGAATATCAAAAGGAGGGGTTGTTCTCCAGGTACTTGATGGCAGAGCACCTGCAGCCAAACAAAACTGAAGCCTTTCTTCACACTTACTAAAGCTTTTCCTTCCTGTTTAAATTCTTGCTTGTGTTGTACGACACTTTGGACAAAGCATCTGCTAAATGAATTTGTATAATTGTAGAATTGCAGATAGAGGCTCATTCAGGGTCAAATAAAAACTTCTCAGAGGGATTTAGTTTTTAAACCTCCTTCAGTCTCACAGTGTTCACTTACAGTCGTCTGCACTTCACCCGGAGGTGAGACAAACTTCAATCAGTTGTAAAGAAGGAGGTCACAGCAGGTGACGTACCCGCCTCACCTCAGAGCAGTGTGAATCCCTCTAAACCTTAAAGACTGCATGGACACGGGCGTTAACTGGATTGATGAACTGATAGCTTCCTGCAGTCTGCTCTCAGTCAGGTTTACAGTAACATATGAGGATCTAAAAATAAAAACAGCGCTGGGATCAGGTGTCACAGGCTGACTCGTCCCTCAGAAACGCAGATCTGAGGTCAGTTTTCTGAAACCTGAGCCTGAAGCAGGAACAGATTGTGTTTTAATGTCTGCTCTCTTTTCAGGTTCCTGCTGGTGTTCTCCTGCCTGGTTCTGTCTGTGTTCTCCACCATCAAAGAGTATGAGAAGAGCTCCGAGGACGCTCTCTACATCCTGGTAAAAAAACACAACATTCATCTGCTAATCAGAGCAGGAACACTGAAGTTTGAGGACGCTCTATTAATAAAAACTTTAAAACTTTAAATCAGGACAAGTTTCTGCCACAATCACTCCACTGACAGTCTCACAGGAGCTGAGAGAGAAAAAAAAGATTTCATGAAATGACAGTATGAAGCTGTGAAGAAAAAGCGTGGCTCACTGAGAAGAGGTTACTCAGAGTTGTTGCACAGCAGATAGCAGGGATATATGGATATATTGATGCTGTGTTAGTACTGTTTCGGCCTTTTTATCTGTGAAATGTGTAGCTATCTGTTGACTCATGTTTGAACAGAACAAACCTGCTCTTCCGAGGTGCTGCTGAATCAGCGAAATCTATCTTTCTTATTGATTTTACGCCGCTGCGCCCGCTCACTGGACAAACAGAGCAGGCAAGGACATTTTTCCATTGAGAAAAACAATGTTGACTCACAGTAAAGAATGAGAGCAGCAAGAAGGAGTCCAACTCTGAGACGGAAAACACAGCAGGCTGAGCGGGGGAGGGATGATGTACGAGCACACAAACATGAAGGAATAAGATGTGTTTACCTTTCCTGTTTACTTCACCTGCTAACACTGACAGATCACACAGATTATGTGGTCAAATATTTCATGTATTCTACATAAAATAAATCTAATTTACTTAAAAGAATTCATCATTCAAATACATAAGTTGGCTCTGCTCTGGGAGCTCCTTGCACTTCCATGTGCCCATGTGGAATGGGAAAGCCTAAGGCAGGGAGAGCACACCTCCCCTCTCTTTTACATCTGTATATGCAAAGTCATGGCAGGGAGAGCAGCAGCAAAGAGCCCTGGGGAACAAAAAAGAGCAAGCATCAGTGAAAATACAAATGACACCCACAGTGACACTCAATTTCTCTAAGAGCCTAAGTAAAGCTGCTTTAAAATATGCATAGGGATTAGTAAAATTAGCTCATAGTCAAAAGTATATGATGACAACAAACTCAAAAACAAACATGGCGACTGTGGGAGAGGTATGGCTAATGAAGCTCTTGCATAAAAGACCAAAAACGGAGCAGTAAGTTCCTCCGGATCTGTGTTTGAGGTTGAGCATAGTCTGTCTTGCCCACCTCCACCCATACTCCTCCTACTTTTATGCTGTCTAGTTTTATCACTGATTCTGACTCTTTGCTGCTGCTCTCCCTGCCCTGCCTTGCCTGTCATGTTTGCACATTAAAAAAACGGAGGAGATGTGCTCTCCCCACCTCAGGCTTTGGCATTTCAAAAGGGCATGTGGAAGAGTGGGGAGCTCCCTGAGCAGAGGCACACTAAAAAGATATAAATTATTACAGTTAAATAAAAACAATTCTTGACTTAAGTTAACTACGTTTTTTTTTACTTCTAAAATCATGTCTAAGTTTAGAGAGTTTTCAGCAGATTGGTAGTCTGTACATGCAGTGGTTAGCAGTGCTGTAGGTTGTTTTTTAAATTGTGTTATCTTTGTTGTTGCTGTTGTTGTACAACAGGAAGTGGTGACCATTGTGGTGTTCGGGGTGGAGTACATGGTGAGGATCTGGGCTGCAGGGTGTTGTTGTCGGTACAGAGGATGGAGAGGACGACTCAAGTTCGCCAGGAAACCTTTCTGTGTCATCGGTGAGTCTGATAAATTTAACAACACTTACACACTGATGTTAGTGATGTCCCATTTCACCGTTAGACTGATGGATCTGATAAATTTAACAACACTTACACACTGATGTTAGTGATGTCCCATTTCACCGTTAGACTGATGGATCTGATAAATTTAACAACACTTAAACCCTGATGTTAGTGATGTGCTTACGTACCATTAGACAGATGGATCTGATGAATTTAACAACTCTGATTTGAAATCCAGGGTTAAATGATAAAGTGTTGACCTTAATGAATTTAACAACAGTACATCAGTCAAGACAACTTCCTTCATGCACTCTCAGACCAATGGATCTGATGAATTTAACAACAAGGCAGGATCATAGACCTGTGCTCACCTTCTCTCTAAACTATCCGTTTCTCTCACCTCTCTCTCACTTGTCCTTCTCTCTTACCCGTCTGTCTCTCTTACCTGTTGGCCCTCCCACCTGTCTGTCTCTCTCGCCTGTCTCACAGACATTATGGTGTTGATCGCGTCCATCTCGGTGCTGGCTGCGGGGACTCAGGGGAACGTCTTCGCCACCTCGGCCATCAGGTCACTTCGTTTCCTCCAGATCCTCAGGATGATCCGGATGGACCGCCGGGGGGGAACTTGGAAACTGCTTGGGTCAGTTGTCTACGCCCACAGCAAGGTAACCTGGGAATGACCTCTACTTTGCCTGACTTTATCTGGATGTGATGTTGAGGAGCTCTTTGGTTTGAGGTTCATGTTGTCATCACAAACAGCAACGATTCCTGATGATGCCTGACTGCTGAAACAAGTTTATGTTTGTTTTGACAGAAAGAAAAAAAGAAGTTACTTCTGACCTAAAACTTTTGTTAAACATTCAGTTTGAACATCTGTCAGAGACTAAGTGGATTCAGACTCAGCAAAGGATGTAAAGCAGAAGTTCCCAGATGTGTTGGGAACATGAGGATAACACTTTGATCCACCACCCTCAGGTTTTTGTCTTCAGTCTTTAGTTGCTTTGACTGCTCTCTGCAGACAGTCAGTCTCCATGTGTGTGTGTGTGACTGTGTTTGACAGGTTGTTTTTCAGTGTGTCAGCAGTATTGGTTTATTGGTATCATCTTCCCCTG
Organism: Labroides dimidiatus; assembly: GCA_030710495.1. Taxonomy (NCBI): domain Eukaryota; kingdom Metazoa; phylum Chordata; class Actinopteri; order Labriformes; family Labridae; genus Labroides; species Labroides dimidiatus. Next base: position 36,635,051 of record CM061143.1, on the reverse strand, counting down.
CAGAGAGCTTGACATCTAATCCCTGATCAATCACACTTACTGATCTCTGCTCCATCCTGTTTCGGTTTCAGAGTCTAACTTCTGTTCACGGCTCTTTAAGATCAAGTTTAAGCTTTAGTGAATTTATAGACAGCACTTTAATCATTTATACAGCTCTTTCCTCTAATCATATGCTACACCTGATTTAATTTTTGTATTACAGAATCATATATGAGGCACTTATAAGAGCAGACAGGTGTTAACCACAGAGCCTCTGACCTACAGGAGAAATGTATTTGGGTGCAAAAGTTTGATCAGACTCGTGAGATGCTGCTAAATGATGTTTGAAACTTGAGATATCTTCTGGTCCCCTTCTTGAATGGTCTCTAAATGTTAATGAAGGTTATGTCCATACACACAGATGCATTGGAAACACTGCAGACTGTTTTTCAAATGAAAACATGAAGAAAAAAAAAAGATCAAATTTATCACAAAATATCAGTATCTGCAGTTTTCTTTACAAACTCAGACATTTACTGGATTAACTGTGAAAATTAGTATTTTGCTCTCTTGTGTGTAACTGAACAACCACTTAGTTGTATAACCTTTGTTTCTGAGGAGTGCTGTGCATCTGTGCTGCATGGAGTCAACCAACTTCTTGTATCTGTGAACGGGACTTCTGCCTTTCTCGGTTTTGCCTCAGAAAAAGTATATTCAGTGTCACTCCACCAGTCTTCTATTGGATTTTGGTCTGGGGATTGAGCTGACCACTCAGTAATGTTAATCTTGTTGGTCTGGAACCAAGATGCTGCTTGCTTTCTGGTGTGTTTGTCGTCGTTGTCTTGTTGAAACACTCGTTTAAAGGCATTTCCTCTTCAGTGTAAGAAAACATGACCTCTTCAAGTTTCCTGATGTATACAAAGTGATCCCTGATCCTTGCTATCATGATGCCTGCACCGCCATGCTTCACTGTCTTCTCAGTGTACTGTGGCTTGAATTCAATGTTTGGAGGTCGTCTGGCAACCTGTCTGTGACCCTGAAACCTGAAAAGATCAATCTTGCTCTCATCAGTCCACTAAGTGTTGCACCGTTTCTTTAGGCCGGTCAATGTACTGTTTGGCAAATCGTAACATCTTCAGCACGTCATTTCTGGAGCAATGGGACTCTGAAAGGAGTTTTCCCCCAGAATTTGGATTCACATAGGTGTCTCTTAACTGCTATGGCCCATTTATTCTCCCTTTACATATGAAATGTATACGTCTATTTCAGACGATGCCCTGGGGATGCCAGTGTCAGTGTTTTAAGTATTAGACGGTCCCATTTTGTCTCATTTGCAGGTTTGTGAAGCAGAGAAGCTGCTCGGTGCACAGGTCTTCAGGTTTATTCACTAAACTATTATCCTCTCCCCTGTTGGCCTCCGTACATGCTCTCCTCCGTTTCTCCAACATGATTGTCTGACCTGGACTCTCCTCCTGAGCGGGGCCTTAGAAACTGTTCTCTGTCCTCTGAGATCACCTCAAGCTGCCTCCTGACTGTACCTTTGCTGAGAGGAGACGTGAATCTTTTACTGAGCAGACTCTGCTCCTGTGATGACGCTGCTTTTCCATTTGTCAGGGAGCTCAGTGGGATGTATCGATCTTGTGAGGGTCTACCTGAGTATGATTTGGATCCCATCTGTTCAGCTTTAGAGGTCAAGGATCTGCCCTCATATTTTTCCTCTTTATACATCTTTGTGTTCTGATACTGTTCCTGGGAGGAACACGGTCCGTCCTGATGACATCCTGGTTCTCATGGTTGTTAATCTGAGGTGGATTTCTCTCTCTCCATGAACACATATCTGCATGAAGAGCAGCTAACAGCCTGTTCAGGATCAAACATTTACATTTGATGCTGAGTCACTAAAAACAATCAGCCTTTAGACTTCCTGACTTCCTAGCATCACAGGAAATGCTGAGAGGTTGTTTCTAGTGGTGTTCGTATATCCCAACCAGATGTTAAAAATAAACTCACACTGAGGAAGAACAAATACCTTCCAGCGAGGTCATTTAGTGGTGAGTGTCCCCAGTTTGTCTGAGGAAGAAAAAAAGTTTTGTTTGATTTTTATGTAAAACTTTAAGCCTCTAAACACCATGCAGGCAGAAGTCAGTGGGTAAAGAAATCTTTAAGATAAACAAGTTGATGAACTCCATCTCTGCTTTGATGAATTAATACAACCACAAAAAAATCTAAAACATTTTAAAAGTTCTCTGGATTAGATCAACAAAATGGATTTGATTTACATTAAATAGAATAAAAATATTAAAATTGTATTTCTTTATCATACACTCTGTTTATTTGTGGATGTTTTTTGAATCTTTTATTCTCTGTTTATTTTTGGCTGTTTTTTTGAATCTTTTATTCCCTGTTTATTTTTGGATTTTTTTTTAAATCTTTTATTCTCTGATTATTTTGGCTGTTTTTTTGAATCTTTTATTCTCTGTTTATTTTTGGATTTTTTTTTTAATCTTTTATTCTCTGATTATTTTGGATGTTTTTTTGAATCTTTTATTATCTGTTTATTTTTGGATGTTTTTTGAATCTTTTATTCTCTGATTATTTTTGGATGTTTTTTTGAATCTTTTATTCTCTGATTATTTTGGATGTTTTTTTGAATCTTTTATTCTCTGATTATTTTTGGATGTTTTTTTGAATCTTTTATTCTCTGATTATTTTTGGATGTTTTTTTTAATCTTTTATTCTCTGATTATTTTTGGATGTTTTTTTGAATCTTTTATTCTCTGTTTATTTTTGGATGTTTTTTTGAATCTTTTATTCTCTGATTATTTTTGGATGTTTTTTTGAATCTTTTATTCTCTGATTATTTTTGGATGTTTTTTTGAATCTTTTATTCTCTGATTATTTTTGGATGTTTTTTTGAATCTTTTATTCTCTGATTATTTTTGGATGTTTTTTTGAATCTTTTATTCTCATTATTTTTAGATTGATATCAAAATATTTGAGATTCTTCTTTGTTCTGTAAATTTAGACCCCACTACATAATACGTTTACATATGTAAGGACATAAGGGCATATCTCTCTCTCTCTCTCTCTCTCTCTCTCTCTCTCTCTCTCTCTCTCTCTCTCTCCCCGTTAGGAGCTGATCACTGCCTGGTACATCGGCTTCCTGTGTCTGATTCTCGCCAGTTTCCTTGTTTATTTGGCTGAGAAAGAAGACAATGAGCAATTTGAGACGTATGCAGACGCCCTCTGGTGGGGACTGGTAAGACACTACACACGAATGACATCAAATTTGAGTTAATCTCCTTCATTCTGAAGGCAAAGGGAAACTTAAATCCCAGCTCTGTGGAGCTCTGACTAAGATCTTGTAAGTCTGGATGCTAATTCCTCAACTATGACACGATCTGATTGGTTAATGTCTGTCTGTCAGATCACCCTGACCACCATTGGATATGGAGACAAGTTCCCCATCACCTGGAACGGACGTTTGCTGGCCGCCACGTTCACCCTGATCGGAGTCTCGTTCTTTGCTCTGCCTGCTGTGAGCCCTCTCAGTGTCAACAGTAGTTTACCTGAGTCAGGTTTAGCTGCACCTGGTCAACCCAGCTCACCTGTCTGTCTGCCTGTCTGCCTGTCTGCCTGTCTGTCTGTCTGTTTTGTTAGGGGATCCTGGGCTCTGGCTTTGCTCTGAAGGTCCAGGAACAGCACCGTCAGAAACACTTTGAGAAAAGACGAAACCCAGCAGCTGGACTCATACAGGTGAGGAAAAGAACGCACCGTTGTGTCATGTTCACATCAACATTTTGTTACAACCTGAAGCATGTTAAAGGCACGCAATTTTGGAATAAAGTGGCAGAACAAAGAAGAAAAGAATAATCCTCAAGGTTTCAACAGGGCCTCGCCCTGATTCTCAGGCTCGGGTTGCACTGATTTTGTTTATCCAAGAAAAGTGGAAAAAGAAAACAGTATACAGAAATATATAAAGTTTTTAAGGATATCTGGGAGTATGAAACAATTCCAAAGATGTTTTTAAGTTAACATCACCTCCTCTGTGTCTGCAGGCAGCATGGAGGGTTTACGCCACAAACCTGACCCGAACTGATCTGAATTCAACCTGGGATTACTACGAGAGGACCGTCTCTGTCCCCATGTACAGGTGAGACTCTACCTGTCAGAGCAATGAGATGATTTCAGTCCTCCTGTGATCAGGATGTTATCAACCCTCATCACGTTTGTCTCCAGGTTGATCCCACCTCTCAATCAGCTGGATCTGTTGAGGAACCTGAAGAACAAATCAGGACTGTCGTTCAGGTCTGAGAAGATTTAAAGTACTTTAAAATGTAACAGTCTGTCACACCCAAAGCTTACACTGTTTGAGATTCAATGAAGACAGAATCATCTTCTTCTAACTTTCATTCTCTCTGCAGGAAAGACGTCCAGCCTGAACCATCCCCCAGGTCAGTGTCCAGCACTGGATCCTATAAACAAGTCCTGACAGGACTGACTCAGTTAAGGCTGAGTCTGTTCAGTATCCACTTTATTTAAACCCAGAATCCATTTAATTTAGAATCATACAACAATTACTGTCACATCAGTTATGTCCAACATGATAAAGACAAACCAGGACCACCCAGAAAACCAGCACAGCCCTGCAGGGCCTTATCTACCCCACTAGGATCATAGACTATATATAGAATGGACAGAGTGGCGTCGCCTTTTACCATTGTAAAATTGTGTTTACCATTTTGAAACCAAAAATCCTCCGTCACAGGAGCCGCCATTGTGCAGCCAGAGTCTGTGCAGTAGAGACTTGCGAGGAACTCTGGGAAAATCTAAGTGGAAGCGGACGACAATTTTTTTTTTTAATATATTTAGAAAGTCTAATCTCTTCTTAACTCTCCTTCCTGATGTATTTTATTATTCCTGAACAAACTACACATGAACAGCAGCTGTCAATCATCGTTAAACGAGACGTTTAACCCTGTTTATAACCTCTAATCACTAATGATAAGAAACATTTCAGAAAAAAAAGGACCTGAACAGAATGCAGCCTAATAATATCTAAATATCACCACAACATACAGATGAGAGAAACATTTCTATGAGGTGTAAGAATTTTTTAAAGTTTGACCACAGCCCATCTGAGAAGGAATAGAGAGGCAGAGTTTTTGACTTGTACTGCAGCCAGCCACCAGAGGGGGCAGTTTTTGTGGTGACCTCAGTTTGAGCCGAGTGAGATGATGTCCATTTTTTTTTACAGTCTTTGGTTTCGACCAACCATGTTCTTCCCTTGTCAGCTTTCTAGACAGTCTTTAGACCAGGAGTGTTTATAGTCTGAGGGTTTCTCTCCTGCTCTCTTCATGGTCCTATCCTTCACAGGTAAAGACTCCAAAAGGCCCCCAAACCTTTTAAGCTCTCTCAATCTCAGCACCCTCTGGTCATTGTCACAGTGAAATGGTCTCTCTCTGGGAGTAAGCGCCAACTTTCAGGACATGATGGGATCCTATGCCTAGTCTTGCTTCCTGGCTTAGCCTCAGACAAGAGGGACAAGAAAAGGAAATTCAGGACCTTTTGCCCAAGTGCTTGTCTGAGCTTTACATAATCCAAAACTCTTAAACCTTTCTTTCCATCTGTCGTTTTGTCCCAGCAGTCAAAAGGTCAGTCTCAAAGAAAGGGTCTTCTCATCCCCCCGGAGTTCAGGAACCAAAGGGAAAGGCTCTCCTCAACACGGTGAGTGTCAAAACCAGGAACAGGGAAGAGTCAGATTTCAACCCTGTAGGCAAGTGGACTTGTTTCTGTGATTTTATAAACTATGATGAAGAAAACCAGCAGACTTGTGAAGAGATAACTACCAGGATAATCAACCAGGACCCAGCAGAATCAGCGGTTCAAATCCTGGCATGACCAGTCCTTTAAATCCTTGATTCTCTCGATCTCTAGTGGTTCCTGCTTCTAACCCTGCTGGTACTCCATCCGTGGGTCCCAGTCCTGGTGGAGGTTCTGGAGTTCCAGGGAGCATGGGGGGCAGCCAAGCCTTGCGGCGGTCCCCCAGCATGGAGCCTAGTCTTGAGGACAGCCCCAGCAAGGTACCAAAGAGTTGGAGCTTCGGAGAACGTAGCAGAACCAGACAGGCCTTCAGGATCCGAGGGGCAGCTTCACGGCAGAACTCTGAAGGTAACAAACGCTGAGGCTAACCAAACAGAGACATCAAACACCGAGTCTAAACTCAGACAGGTGGAACATTTACACCCTAAACTACTGAACAACTAATGCTACCGAAACTGAAGGGAGTGCTCTCTCATGATGTGGTCCACAATCAGGGTTCACATTAAATACTTAACATCTGTTAGCATCACATCACATCTTGAGGAGCAATAAAACCCTTTCTGTTTTCTTCCTAAATTATCTTTTTGGATTTCTGCAAAGACTTACAAGACTCCGAACAAGTCTAATACATTTAAAGCATCTAAACGCTGATTTAAGTTCATCTGGTTAAGGAGACATTTGTTGTACTCCTGATGCTGATGACTTTTTCAATGTAATTTAGATAACATTAGCCAAAGCAACATACTATAAGTGCATGTATGCATGCAATCATGCAGATGCAATCTGTGTGTCATTATCATATAAGCTACCTTTAGTGCTATTATTAAATGCAAAGGAATGCAAACAGCGTTTTTGGTCTCCAAAGTTGCATGAAGTTGCAGCTTGATTCATTCATTTTGATCCAGGATGGAGCAGTTTGGATTGTTGGGCAGTAGTTATGCTGGCTCCTGCAGACATCTTTTCTCTGCAAACAAAACATTTTGAAGTGGACTGATAGTTTTACATATTAGGGCAGCAAAGTTGTGAAAGGTGAGGAGTGCTAGTTGAGCAGGATAGATCCACATTAGTGAGAGCAAAACAGTTTTTTTTCTGTCAGTTTCACTGTTAGTTTTCAAAGCACAAATGAATGTACCAACATTTCTGCACAGCCCTGGAGGACATGCCTGATTTTGAATGCAGCTGACGCACACACTTCACTCTGCAGTGCCTGCTGTTTGTGACCTCTCTGCTTTGTGTGTTTGAGTGTGTGCGTATGTGTGTGTGATGCTCAACCCTGCTGCAGACCTGCAGCTTTTCAAACAACAGCTACAAATACAAAGCAAGTGGAAAACAGATAGAGCAATGTAACGGGGTCACTACCTCTGGTTTCAAATCCACTTGGTGTGTCTGTATGTTTTTAAATTAACGTCTCTACCAGAAATAGTCCACACCACACAGGAAGTTGCAGTCAGCTGAGTGTGTCGCAGCTTTAAATCTCATCTGTCATGTGAAATTAAATGTGGAACAGTGAAGCATCAGCAGGTACAGCTTTCCCAAGAGAGCTGACTGAGCCTCAAGCAAAACCGCATAATGAGTGACTGGAGCACTAGAAACTGGCAGCCATGAGCATCTGTATTCAGGCATAGTTCGTTTACTGCATTTAAAGACTGAATTAAAAATTTGTCTATGTCATATAAAAGATGAACACATATGTTTATCTAGATTTAGACACGTCATCACATCAGCATAGGCAGCAGGTTAAATTACCACCCTCAGACAACTCCTGAAAAGTCTTGTAAATGTTGGACGTTACATATGATCATTGTCTTAAAAATGCAGAGGAGTCTGAATGGACTTACAGGCTCCTTGAATATGTCTCACACTGCTACAGACTGAGCTCACCAAAGTGGAAAATTTAGGGGAAGTTTTCTGCTTGCCTTGAGTGTAGAGGTACTCTGAATAAGCTGCAGGGCAGTCTGTGGGTGGCAGAGATCCTGGAGCTCTCATGATGGGCTCGCAAATATTATTATGGTTCATTTGTTCCTCTCGCATTGTCTTCTCCCTGCAGGACGCTCATAAGAGCTTTAGAGTTCCGTAGTGACGACCTGGCTAACTGTTGTCAGGCCTGTAACAGGAACATCTTTCATGTACTCAAAACAAACTTTATATGCTCAGCTCAAATTACAACAACCAGCTGGTATTTTTTATCAGTGTATGTCACAGAACTGGTACAGTTTGCAAATATAAACAAAGCTGATCTATCTTCTGCTCCCCAACACAGAGACCCCAAAAGAAACTGAGCAGTAAACTCACTGATAACTTATTTTGTCCTCATGTCTCCTTGTTGCCCTCAGGATCTCTCTTTTTGTCCCCAAATGTCTGAAACAGATCTCTTTGATTAAAACTTTGCATTCATTTCAATCTTAAGTATAAATTAATCTTAGTCTAAACATTTGTCAGCTCATTAGCCCTGTTTCCACCACATGGTCTGGTATGGACCAGTACAGTTTGATACGGGTCAGATCAGTAAAGCTTGATCCTGTAAGCTGGATGCCGATAGCCGCATCATTTATGTAATAGTGTGACAGCACAGCAGTGCGACAGTGTGCCCTGCCAGTGAATCCAAGTAAGAAGAAAAACACAACACAGTAAACTGTTTCGTGACCCCATCTTCCAAACAAAAAGAAAGTTATCATCATGAAGTCGACTGGGGATTTAAACAGGAAGAGGAAGTGATGATTCTTTTGACCAATCAATGGACTGCAGTGTTTCTAGCTCCACCTTCTGGGGTTGGAGCAGTATGTCAGGCACCCCAACAGAAGGGTACAAAAGTAGGACCTTTCAGGGCGGTAATTTGGGGACCTGTCCCGGTTTTAGCTAAAGGAAACGACACAAAATGCGTGCTGAACCAAGATGAACCAAACTGAAGCGCTTGGTGGAATTAGTGTCAAAGAGGAAAGTTCAGTCTGAAAGTCTGTGCATGTTTATCCATACTAGCTCCAGCTAACAGTCCTGCCATGTTTAATATCAGGGCCTGTCTGCACGTCCATTCATTACTCAAACGGGACCATTCATTAAAACGTACCTTTATGGAACGGCCCATTTGGCCGTTGTGTTAGCCGCATGCACGACTGACAAAAATTGGCCAGTTAACTAATTGCACCATAAAAGTGAGGCAGGTGAAGACTGCCATTTGTCCTGGGAACTTCCTGGAATACTCCTATCAAACAAAGTTGAATAGTATGGTATTTCGTCCTAAACGATGACACCATTAAATTTAGCGCACTGTTGGGGTGTTCCCGCTAATCCATTATTTTTTCACCTTTTGTACAAACAGTACCGTTTTCATCGCTAATGGCTGTACGTGCGTTTAGGCCCAGGTTGTTTTTCTTTACCAGCTTTGTCTTATTTGTTATCAGCCTCTGGTTTTGGTGCAGGCTTTGCGTATCTTTCCTGTCATGCAAACAAGAGACTCTATTCTAAGTTTGCATTATTTTAAAAAAAGACCAACATTACACAGTTAGCATCGTTTTATGTTACAGGTTGCTGCTTATTATGATACTGATTTACTACCTCCATTTGTCCATCTGCTAACTGTTAGCAGTTCTATCTTTAAGTTGTACAACATACATATGAAAACACACTCATGTTGATGTTAGTGTCTTACTAAAAAACAACCCTCACAGTAAAATGACAAAGAAAGCACTGAGCAAAATTTTGACCCCAAACATTCAGGTTTCCAGTCTAAAATGATGCCTTACACCTCATAACCCAAACTTACACTTAAAGACAAAATGATGTCAGGGTAACAGAAGGAAAGCAAAGGAGGAAATGGTCCTGAGAGGACACATGACGCCTCTCATCATCTGACCTGTTTAAATGTTTATTTTGCCCGTTCTGGAATTTTTTTTTCCCTGCATACAATAAAAATCAACTGCTTTGAATCTTAGCCTTAGCAGCATGAAGAAACCTGAAAACCAGAAGGTATTTTATTACTTAAATGTCTTTACTGTCTGTCCCAGTTTCTGTGCAAATTTAGATTTAAAAATTCCTTGGTTCCAGTGTTTGTGCAAGACCAGTTTTTCCCTGCTCTCAGTTTTTGTGCTAAGCTAGGCTTACAGTTCCCCTGCCTCCAGTGTTTGTGCTAAGCTAGGCTCAGTTTGGTTGTTTTCCCCTGCTTGCATTGTTTAAGCTAAACTCAGCTAGCTCTCTCCCCCTTGCATCCACTTCCTGTTCTTAGCTTCACTAACAGCTCTTACTTGCACCTTTTCTTTGTGCTAATCTAAGCTAACGGTTGCTTTTTGCTTCCACTGTTTGTGCTCGGCTATTCCACCAGTTTTCACCTGCTTTAGTGTTTGTGCTAAGCTAACATAAGACAAAAGCTATTAATCTGACACTGACATGAAAAGAAGTTGATTTCATGAAAGGTTTGGTGAGATTGTTGCTTCTCTTTTCTTGATGTTGGTGAGGTTAAACCGTGACGGTGACGATGATGAGTAGAATGTTATCTACCTCTGATGAAGGTTTGTCTCCTCTCTCCTCCTCCTCCTCCTCCTCCTGTAGTGCTGATAGAGATGCAGGATGAAGAGTTCAGACAGAAGGGCTCCCCAGGTCAGCACACATACACCAACACAAACACACGAACATGGTAATTTTACTTACCAGTGTGAAAGTACACAAACACATTACAGTAATTTGCATAATACAAAGGCCAAGCTTTGTCAGGTTTGTCCTCAAGAGGAGGACAAAACTACTTTAACAATGTTAGTTTGTTGAATGGAGATGAATCCATCATTTCTGATGCATTCAGGAAGTCAGGAAAACTAAACGCTTGACTTGCTCCCTTGGCGCATCAAACAGATTTCTTGGTGAAGCTTCTATTTTAAACGTAGAACAGACTGGTAGCTGCTCGTCATGCAGATATCTGTTTATTGAAAGAAATTAATCATTGTCTTATTTTCCCACAATGGAAGCCATAATGTCATCATGGTGGATTGTGTTATCCCTGTTTTTGCTCTCCATACACACTGTTTTCCTTTCATACATGAAGGCCAGTAACATAATACTTCTCATACTCTCAGACCTTCTAATCTATTTCTCTGTAGAGTCTGTAAATACAGATTAAATCAGCACATGCTGGAGAAAAGTGTGAAGTGTTAAAATCTCAGCGCAGGAGGACAGTTATACTGGACGCACAGCGAATGTGTTCCAGCAGAGCGCTGACATGTTTCAACCTCATTACCTGTCCCTGATCCACCTGCTCTGATATGATAAACGTTATGTAACCTGCAGTCTGCCACTGCTCAGCCTGTCTCAGGTAGGGGGCTCAATGACTCGGTCCTTCAGACAATGTGTTGCCGTTACAGATGCCAGCCTACCGGGTGAAGACCTGGTGGACGACAACAAGAGTTGCCACTGTGAGTTCGTCCCTCAGGATCTGACCCCAGGGTTAAAGGTCACCATAAGAGCCATCTGGTACGAAGTGTTTGTCTTCAGTTTCATTGGGAGACCATTTTGTTTTACCATCATCCATTGCTTTACTCACTGTTTTATTTTGCTGGTTATATGCACTGAACTCATTCTGCTTGTTATTCACATTATTTGTTTTGTTTTGTTTTCTTTGGATTACGTTTTGCTCACCCCAGGGTCAAAGGTCACCATCAGCTGTTGGGTAAGACCAGTCAGTCTGACCTCCAGTAGTTTCACTATTTTCTGTTGTTTCACTGATTTTCTTTTATTTGCCACTAAAGCAGCTCTACTATGCTGTTGGAGGGACATTCAACCATTAATTTTAATTTGATTATCATTGAATTATTATAATAGATGTTCTTGTTGTTGCTGTCCCTGTTGTTGGTGGTTTACTTCCTGTGGCCCTATCCCTGCTCCTCCTCCATTGGCTGTTTTCAGAAAGGTTTCATCACTAGGTTTTAAGTATTAACAACTTCTTCAATCAATCCCACTTCCCAAACCCTAAACAAGTGCTTTAATGCTACGGGTATAGTATTACATTTTTTGACAGTGGGTCTGCACTTTGTGGTCTTGGTTTGGGACAGCCGGTCCTGGTTCCCAGATAAAAGAGTTAACTGAAGACTAAGGGTTGCGCCAAACGAGAGCCCGAATGCACATCACCAATCACCAATAAGTGATGGAAAAAGACTTTGTACTTATGGTGAAAAAACAAACCAACAGACCTAAAAACCGACAAACCAACAGACCAACCAGCCAACAGATGAACAAACCAACAGACTAACAAACCAACAGGTCTACAAACCAACAGACCAGCAAACCAACAAACAATTCAAAACATCTAGCATAAAGTCCAACCAAACTGTGCTCAAATCAAAGTTGAAAACAGTTAATGGCTCATAACGTATGGCCCATAATGCTATGTTGTGACTAATGGTCCTTTTGTGTAATAAGTGGCCATGCACACGGGTCCTGCTCTTTTCTGACAAGTTATAAGTGTAGGATTTGATAAGGATGTCGGTATCTAAACTTAATCATCTAAACCTACCTCCTCAGAGTCTGGCTCCACTGATTTCACCATCAGGAGATCTCAGGAATGAGCACAGTGTGTTTTTGGCTTCTGTTTTGACAATTCAAATGAAGCTGGGATACTGAAAGTTAATACAGGGACACATGCCCATCGTGTGTCATCAGCTCTTCTTTGGATAACCCTCTGTACACTTTTGTTTAAGATACACCAAATGTTTCCAATGTGTGACAAGTCTGGACTGCACATGGATCAGTTTGTGACCTGGACTCTTCTACTACAGAGCCCTGCTGTTGTACTCTGTGCATGATTTGGTTTGTCACTGTCTCTTTGAAATATGTCAGGTCTTCCTAAAAAAAAGTCTTTGTCTAGAAGTCTTTGTCTAGATGGCAGCGCATGTTGCTCCTAAACCGGTAGATATTGTTCAGCATTAATGGAGCCCGTCCAGAGGTGTAAGCCCCCCACACAATGGACTCTTCTGATCCCAGACCATCAGAGCTGCTGGCTTTAAACTGTGAGCTAAGAACAAGTCGAGTGCTCCCTCTCATCTTTAGAGTGGAGGGCAGTGTCCAGAATCTCCAAACAAAAAGTAAGATCTTTTTCATCAGACCACAGGACAATTTTCCACTTAGTCCATCCGACATATGTTCAGGTCCATAGAAGTCTCTGCTGTTTCTGGATCTGGTTTCCTTTTTGCAGGTACATTTTCAACCTGACTTTAAGGGCCTAACACCCAGAAAAGAAGTGTAGACCCACTGTCAAAAGACAATGTATTTGTGACAAACAGGACTAATTTGGTAGATCCATGTGTTCATCTAACAGAGACCACCTGAGCTGCTACTGACTGTTAGAGGTGGGGTGACAGCAGACCTGTTCTCCTTCTGTCTTTCTCTCAGTATCATGCGTTTCATGGTGTCAAAGAGGAAATTTAAAGAAAGTCTTCGTCCCTATGATGTCATGGATGTGATTGAGCAGTATTCAGCAGGACATCTGGACATGTTGGCTCGTATCAAGAACCTGCAGTCGAGGTAACTCTCTCCCACACACACACACACACACACACACACACACACACATTTTATCTGGCTTTAACATCTCTTTATGTATTCTTTCATCTCTCTATCTTATCTCTCTATCTACCTACCTACCTACCTGTCTGTAACCGTGCGCACCCTTCGGTCCCGTGTGCCCACTATTAATACTATTATTACACTATTATTGATCTCTTTATCTATGATCAATACATCTATAGTATCTATTTTTAATCACCACATAGGCATGAGGTTCCTCTGAAAATGGGATGTCACATCTCAAGAGGCCTTTAAACGCACCTTTACTTAACAGAGACAAATATGGTAGGGATGCACTTGTGGTCTGGGCATCCATGAGTTCATCACTACCATAAATTTTTATTTTCAGTCAGAACATCATTGATTATGCCATTGATTATTACTATTCAGACATGAGGTCCCTCCCGAAAACGAGATGTAGCATCTCAAGAGGCTAACCTCTAACAAATCAGACGACAGGTCTATGGTTCATGGATCTGTCACTAACTTTAGTTCTTACTTTAGTCCACTTGTCTCCTCTTACCTCCCTTCCTTCGCCCACACACCCAACACAGCATGTTGTGGATTTGCTGTTCATCATGAGACCGGGGTCCACATTCCAGATTTCCTGCTGCTTAACAGAAGGTTTTTTCTTGCCGCCATGATGGAGGGATTCATGATTGGCTATATGGATTCATGTTGGGTGTTGGATGTATATATTTGTATATATATGTATATGTGTATCTTTATATGTATATATGTATCTATGCATATATGTATATCCTTAAAATGAGGAGCTTTGTGCTCTATTGTAAAGTGTCTTGAGATAACACTTGTTATGAATTGGCGCTATGCAAATAAAGATTGATTGATTGATTGGTTTCCTGGAGGAGAAGTTCAGTCACTCACACTTACTCAGGGTTTGACACTGTCTTTGTTTCAATGTCAGGGTGGATCAGATCGTTGGCAGAGGAACGCCACTCGCAGACAAAGACCGTCCCAAAGCAGCCAGTGAGGAGCTCCCTGAGGACCCCAGCATGATGGGACGTCTGGGGAAGGTGGAGAAGCAGGTGATCCTCAGAAAACAAGTCTGGTCTGAAAACTTATAGGGAGCGGTCACACTGGTCACAATACTGTACTCAAGCACAATTGCATCACCATGAAGCATCCGTTTACATGCAGCGCTGTCTCATCAGAGTCAGCATAATGAGACAGAAAGCGTAACTACAACTTGAGTCACTTTTTGGCTCATGTTAAGTTGTTTTAGACCCACACAGCCCTCGAACAACCCAGTTATTTCTTAAAATGACTGTTGAGAGGAGCGGTTTTGGCGATCATGTCTGCATGCTCATGCATGAAGTGACCTGCACCGGAGCCTACCTCTCCGAAGCGCGCCAAAGAGGAGAAGTGAACCATGCCTGAGCACGGTATACTTGTGGTCACACTGGACAAATGAATTAGACCTTAGAGTTGAAGCGTGCTTGAGCACTGTATGGTGTGCCAGTAGGACCACGCCCATAGACTCTGAAGCAGAACAGAATTTGATTGGTCTTTTGCTGAACTTGTGTCCCTCAGGTCCTGTCCATGGAGAGGAAGTTGGACTTCCTTGTGAACATCTACATCCAGCGGATGGGAATCCCTCAGGCTGAGACTGATGCCTACTTTGGATCCAAGGAGCCAGACCCAGCACCACCCTACCACAGTCCAGTAGATCAGATGGAGAAGAGCCAGTCCATCACCAAGATCATGCAGTCAGTATCTACCCTGGTCACAGTTTGTTTTTTGATGTTTTGTAAATGGAGTACCTTTGTGCTGGATGTGCAGTTTCTTTTTGTGAGGGATGTTTTTGCTGCGTGTTGTGCAGGGTGTTGCCTGGTGAGCCCGTTGAAAAGAGTCGTAATGGGACAAAGATGGTCCGCTCCAGCAGCTCTACTGGACACAGGAACTACAGCACCCCTACCTGTCCACCCTCCACCTCGTGGCAGCCAATCAGCTCACACCTTTGCCAACAGGCTCCACATCCTCCCCCACGAAGTCACGGCAACACACCAAGTCCAGTGGGGGATGGGTCTCTGGTACGACTCCCTCCTCCTCCAGCAGGAGAGAGGCACAGCGGGAATCGACCAAACCGGCACAGCACAGGAGACCGAGGGGGAGGAGAGAGGGGAGGTGAGGGGGCCAATGGGACTGGAGGAGGAGGTGGAGGGGAAGAAGGGAAGCCAGACAGCGAGACCTCCATCTCCATCCCATCTGTAGACCACGAGGAGCTTGAGCGCTCCTTCAGTGGCTTTTCCATCTCTCAGTCCAGAGAGAACCTGGACTTCCTCAACAATGGCTTCTACTCATCCTCCGCCAACATGGGAGACCACAGAGGAGGAGGAGGAGGCACCGCCCGCTGTGCCACTGTGCGGCCCTACATTGCAGAGGGGGAGTCAGACTCTGACTCAGAGCTCTGTGCTCCCTCGCCTCACACCGATCGGGCCTGGACTGGAACCCAGTAGAGAGGAAGCCAGAACAGAACCAGCAAACAAAAGGAAATGATAATCAAAATGTGAAAAAACATAAAACTATGAAACTGTGGAGAGAATCAGGTCAGAGATGGAGATTTAAACACCAGCCGGGGTTATGGGCTGAAGCATCATGGGAACTGTGAGACGGCACCAAGCAGAGGATGAAAGTCATGCTGTTTTTATTCATGTGAATGTTTGAACCTGTACAGCAAATGTTTGTTGTCACTGTCACCGACCTCGTCACCTTTAACGAGTCCATCAAAACATCCGCTCACATCCGACTGCAGACCTAAGTACAGCTGACTGGTCCACTTCAGCAACACGCTCACCTGTGAACAGTCCATGTCAGGGACTGTGTCACTCCTGATCAGTGCAGCTTCTCACCAGGTTTGTTGATTGTTTCAGTGTTTAAGACAAATGTAACTGCTTCACATAACCACAGCGAACTGTTTACATTATATATTCTGTCCAGCATTTAAACACAGTAAGGTAAAAAACTGGAACTTTGTCAGGCATCATACTTGGGGGGGGTAATTCCACCAATAGCATTAAGAATTGTGCATCCTCTGCCCCCCCAAAGATCTAATTAAAAAAAACCTCTGTCATGACATTCAAGCACCAAAATGCCCACAAAGTCCTGCAGCTCTGTGCAAATTGCTCCAGCCTTCACTTGACCTTAACCGAGATGAGCTGTTAGCATCTCCACTCCGGGATAAGGCTCATTTAAATAGGAAAGGGTGTGTCTCCCTCCAAATTAATGCACAATGGCTGATTTTAACATGTGCTCAAAAACACTGACATTATTTGCTCTAAAGAGCAGTTTGTGGAGCATTAACCCCTTGTGTGCTTTGGGAATTAGATGTCTTTTTGGCTCATGTGCACAATTTTAGCAGGTGCAAAAGTGCCTCAGTTCTTAAATGAATCATGCCCTGAACTTTCCAGCAGGGAGACAGCAGAGGAAAAAAGGGAGCAATATTTTTACCTCTCCTGACCCGCACTTCCTAAAATTTTATGTGGGGATTGTCCAGGGTCTTTATCCAGTTATTACACTAATGGGACCATTAGATGTTAGCTGCATGCACAACTGTAAAAAATTGGACAGTTAACTAATTGCACAATGAAGGGAGCAGAACGTCATATGTCTGGGAAACTTTCAAGAAAACCCCTATCCAACAAATTTGAGTTATGTACTCCCCTGAAACAGTGCTGAACATGAAAAATGTTGATCCCTAAACATCCATTCTCTTTACATATTTTGTCTCGAATGGTAACACATTAGCACGACATCCGCCATCTTTAAAACAGCCCAACAGGTGCAGTCATCCTGCCGTTAGCACCTGTAATGGTGGGGTCTACTTCCAGTAAATGCCTGCTGGGGCATAAACCTGTCTCATGCATACTGCTAAACATTTTTATTTTTCACCATTAGTAACAAGGGTCCATTTTTATTGCTAATGGCCGAACGTGCATATGGGCCCTCGATTATTCCAGAGTGAAAAATGTGTCTTCACACGTCCAGCTCAACCAGAAAATTTCTGGACATTTTCCTGCATGTGCTCCTGAACAGTGTAGCGCATGCAGGAAGATATCATTTGAAACAGTGGCCAATAGATGGGCTCAGAGTACACCAAATACCTGTATGAGTGTTTCTTTAAGAAGATAACTTTATAAAGAGGCTGTTTTAACCATGCAGGGTTATTTGACTGCAACATAAATGTTCAGTGTTACATGCAGAACATCTGATGCACCTGAACACATTCACAACTTAAAATATCACCATGACTGATAACTTAGACTAACGGGTTGTGATGGATTGTCGTGCTATTTTTAATCCCACTGTTAGCAGTTTGAGCCTTCAGGCTGCTGGTTTTACGTATTTATAAATTGTATGTTTTATTTTTACAGAGATAAATCTTTCAGAGTGAGTACCTACTCATGGCCATGGTTGTCTCAGGTAAACTCCCCTGAGCCCTTAAACTACAGATCAGGATTTAGCCACTAACGTTAGCTTTCACACTGATAGCAGCCAGCACTGTTCCTGACACAGTGGTTGTTTTTATCCTTAACCATTAATATACCTATGTAAACTGAAACCACACAAAGTAGTGTAGTTAGCTTTTAGAGTTGGTAACATTGATTTACACTTACATAGTTAGCTTGTCGGCAAAAAAATGCTAATATTAGCAGCCTTAACTGAAGAGATAAAGAGTAGATTTTATTCACTTAGCTAATAAGTACACGTCGATCTTGCCCAGCCTTTCAGGAGTCTAATAACTATAATCACCTGATCCCTATACACTGAATACCCAGCTACTAAATAAAGACACAAAGACAAAGAGCAGGATTTTATGGATTTAAAGGTCCCCCTTTCAGGTCTTTCAGCGACTGATGCTGATCAGTCTGTTGTAATGATTTTACTCAGTGTCAGCAAGTGGAGTGATGAGTGATGTCATCATCCCTGGTGTCCAGTTGCTGTTGTTGTGGGTTTTGACCAATCAGACTTAAGTATCTTACACAGCTTTGTGATAACATTAGCTTAGCTACAGTTACACAATCCACCTTTAACTCAGTAAATGGTTAGCTTCATGGTGGTTTGTGTTTATTTCTTATCCGAAATCTTGTAAAATTCAGCAAATACAGCGACAGGAATGTAAATGACACAATAACGAGTCTGTTGACAAAAAAAACAACAACAAAAGATCTGATGTGTCGTGCAGGGCGGAGTCAGCTCCAGAAACTAAAGTACAACAAACCTGCCAAAATAATCATCTGGATTTCATCCTGAAGTTTTTGCTTCAGTCTTTGCTAAAATTGTTGGACCAGCATTGGAGCTATATGTTATGTTTGTCCTTGAGGGGGCACTGTTGCGAAGCCCCGCCCACATTTTTCATTGAGGCAGTGGTTCTAAATTGCTGTTAAATGAGCCTTGTGTGTGTCTGATCTTTGAGGACCTGTTTGATTTTTTTAATCACATCCATGAGAACATACTACCGTCTCTGTGGTGTTCTGTTTCATGTTTTACACATATCACTGTCCATCTGTGTGTGTCCCATGTTTCAATCTGTCCTGGAATGATGTCTGAACTCACAAATGTAAAACTTCTGACCACGTGTACACTCCAAAATCTTCTGTGTGTTTGAGAAAATCAGTACGACTTCATCTTATTTCTGTCACACAAACTGTATCCGTCCATAACGTTGCCTGTTGATTGTATTTAAATATTTATTAAAGACCTCTAACCACAACAGGAAACACCTTTCTGCTTCTCTTTTACTGCTTTCCATCATTTTTTGATAAACAAACCCTGCTTTGTGCAGACCGTGGGCCTCTTTCACCTTCTTGTCTTTAAACTCACACTCCATGTTCACTCCAACAAACTGCAGAGATGTTTTTTAATGAACAGGTAACTTTATTTAAATTTCTTTAAGCCACAAAAAACAACTGAAACAGATTTACAGACAGAATGTGAAGAGGGTGTGAAAAATTTCTGAAGGTGAAGGTGAAGCTGCTGCTCCAGGTGATCATCTCTCTCCTCTTGAGCTCACTTCTTCTTCTTCTTGAACCTAAAAGGAAAAAATAGTCAGACGTCTTTACTCCAATGAACATCTCTGCAGAAACACTCAGAAGAGAAAGTCAAACCCACCTGGAGTTACCAGGACGCTTCTTATCCATGCCGAGACGCTTCCTGTCAGCAAAGGACGGTCTGTAGACAGAGACATGTATGAGACCAGCACTGAGAGACAGACAGGTCAACAGACAGACAGATGGACGGGTTAACTCACCCAGCTCTGTAGTGTTTGAGAGCCTTGCTGCTGGTGTTGGTGAGCTCTTTATCAAACACAGACTTCTTCCCTCCTTTTCTTGAGTTTGTCTTGGCTGCTGCAGAAAGACAGAAACCAGTGAGTCCACTCACTGACACAGGTCAGGGCCCTCCTTTATAAAAGAGTGAATAGAATCCTTGCTAAAAATGTGTCTGTGCCAAAAACCTAGAAATGGTGTGCGCACAATCTGATTCAGACTCATAAAACTGTTTGGACACAAATCTGCACGCAAAAATTGATTCAGATTTATAAACATTTGGAGGCACATTTCCACACAACGTTCCCTTTACAAATCAGGATCCACTTGGAGAAGTGAGAACATGTAGAAGCAGCAAATTTCGTCCCCTGCACGCCCAGAATCAACCATAAATGGTCAATGTAAAACAACTCATGAATGAAAATGCAGACGAACGAGGGGGCAGATCAAAGGTTTCCAGAGATGGATCACTGTGAAAAGCTTGACACTCAGTCTGCTCTGTGACGGATTCTGAGGATTTATCGGCCTGATGATCAGAGACGCCCCAACTTCACCTTCACACTCATCCACAGAATTATTGACAGAATAAAAACAAGCAGCTGATGAAGATGTGCTGAGTTAGTCTCATTTTTAACTCTACATCAATGATTACATTAGTGTTTGATCCTGTGAGATCCATCCTGGATGATGAAGGTGAGTACTTACATTTATATTCTGTCATAATTAAAGTGACTTATTGTAAACGGCTCACTACATGCTTGATAACAGCCTAAATAAAACGGTTGTTTTGAATGATTCTGATGACGTGGATCTGTCAGTAAACTTTGATATTCAGTCAGATAAAATCTGGGACAGACATCAGCATGTATCTGCAGGCTTCATTTCACCACTTCACCGCCTGTGTCGACAGTTTCCTGTCTCAAAAATGTTCGTACACCTGGCTCAGAGTTTGCTTACCGGGTTTGTTTTTAGAGGTCCCAAACTCTGCGTGGGAAAAGGCGTACACAAGTTTGAGGCCCTGTTTTATGCATATGCAGAGTTTATGAAAGAGGCCCCTGGATAGGATCTGTTTTCCAAACAACCGACCGCCTTAAACGTGACTGTAGTATGTGCTACACACTGCATACTACATGTGACTGCTCTCCTCTTTCACACACACACACACACACACACAGACAGGCAGCGAGTGACAGCGACTACTTCTCTTGCTTGCTTGAGTTGACTGAATGTTTAATGCTGTTCTTTTTCTGACCTGTAGATGGCGCCTCATCCTCCACCATTGCTCTGGCTCTCTTTGGTCGTCTCTCTCTTTTGGCCGCCCGCTCTGCAAACATCTGAGCCTTCAGGATCTCAAACTGAGCGCGCTCCTCAGCCTGACAACAAAGAGCATCTACTGTAAACAAGAGGTCTCACTCTGATTTTGTTCATCAAATCTGAGAACTTGTTTTGTTCTTCTGAAATTAAAACTGAATTAAGCAGCGTATGATGACACATATTCAACCCGCTGCTGCGTTCAGGTGCTGTGGGAGAGAGTGATACACCTGAAAGAAAGATGTTGGCTCTTTAAACTCTGAACTAACCCCTAACTGATAAGTTCACTTCTTACCGTCAGGTCTTTCTTCTTCCCTCCATCCTTCAGGAACTTCTGTCTCTTCTTCTTTCCTCTCAGAGCGAGATCAAACTCCTGCAGAGCCTTCGACACTGACGAAGAGGAGGAGCAGAAAGTAAATCAGTGTGTAGCCTGTCATGTGCGAGTGTGTTTGTGTGGAGCTGTGTTTGAGTCAGTACTCACTGCGGCTCTGTTTCCTCTCCTGTTGAGTCTGAAACCAAACTCTCTGAGCGTCAGAGGACGAGGCGGTGCCCTCCAGACGCTTCTGAGCAACACTTAGCTACACAGACACACCACAGGAGCAAAAAACAAGAGGTTCAAAACTGTCAGTAAATTCAGACCAAGCTGAAAAGATATTAAAACAAGTAGAAACATTTTAAATACACACACAGGTTTTTTATTTTCATTGTTGCTTTGAGCATCTTTCAGTCCAAAAACTCTCATCTCTGTGATGGAGGTTCTGTCCTCTGGTGTCCCTGATGATGCCTTCAGCCTCAGGTCACTGAGCCCCATGGAGAGCAGACTAACCTCCCTTTGCTGAGAGATGAGTTATTCTGGGCTATGATGATGATGAAGGTTCACTCCCTGATCTCGTCCATGTGTACACATTCCTTCAGACTCAGTGTCTCCTCCACTGGCACAGTTACGTCTACACTTTGTCTCTTAAGTGCTGGGTCAGTCTTTAGGATTAGTACAGTGGGTGAAACGTATACACAAGGACAAACAAACTTCTTTCTCCTCGATCCACACTGTCTAAAGATTTTCAACTCACAGCTGGGTAACAGAATTTATTCATATTTTACATCCTGAATTTCCTTTTGGGGATGAATAAAGTGCATTCTACTTCATTCTATTCTATTCTATTTGTGTCACAGTTCAGTTTTTGACACTTTTTTTCTATCTTAAAGACCATTTTGCAGTATTTTAAACATGGACATAAATGCTGGATGTTCAGACTGAGCGTGTGTAGATTTTCAGACCTCCACATGTTCAAATGTTGTAGAAATCCTCTAATCTGTCTGTAAACTCATCAAAAAGTGCAACATCTTCATGAGATCAAGAGACTTACTGGAAAAAAACAGTGTGAGAAAAGCTGTGAACCATGCAAAGATACTAAGGAGGCTCAAGAGGGACAGAATAGAGACGAAAAAAGCAAAACCCTCTGTTTGTAAAAACAAAGTGCACAGTTTTGACCACGAGATACTGACTGAAGGCCCCACATCAGATACTAGCAGCTGGTCCCTGAACGGGATATGAAGCTTTATATAAATATATAATTATAAATGTAACATGACGAGTGGTTTTACTAACCAACTCCAAGGTTGGTTAGTAATGTAGATTATATCAAGAATTAAATAATTAATAGCCGTGTGTTCTGTAGTATGAGGGTGAATTATTAAAGTCTGTGAGGACTTTCGACATGGTCTTGAAAAAGTCTCTCTTCCAGATATCTGCCTGATCTTAATCCACAACTTAAAATGAGATTATCAGCACCAATAGAGGTTATTTAAAAATCATTTTTCTCAGCTTCCTGATCAGGTCAGACAGGACTGGATTGATTTACAGCACGTTGAAGTCTCTATGACAACACCACACCGGCTGATGAAGTTTAGAAGAGAGAAGAGAGATCTGTGTTTTTCTCTGCTGAAAACTATTTCTGTGATTAATTTAGTACAGATGGTGGAGACTGGAGTCGTACTGACAGACAGAAAAAAGACAGAAGAGAAGAAGAAAGATAAACAGGAGAGTTATGGAGCACAGGCTAAAGGCTAAAACACAAGCTAAAGGCTAAATCATGAGCTAAAGGCTAAAACACGGGTTAATCTGTTTGTGATAATGTTCATTCCAACCCACATGCAGCAGTTATTCTGCAGTGATCTGATCAAAGTTGAGAGTCTGTCAATAAAATGAAGAGTGAGGGGTTCCTGTAATGGCGGCTTGCTGAGAGGACGTGTTCGCTTCGGCTCCGCTACCTGTCTGTAAAACTCTGATTAATACTCGTTATATGAAACACTGAACGACGCCTGTAGAACCGCTGAGATGCCTCTCTCGCAAAGAAAACCCATTAAAAGTACTAATAAGCCGATTCAGTCGAAGTTATCCAACTTTTCTTCGAAGTTGAGCACTGAGGCTAGCTGTAGCGATAGCGAGGCTAACACAAGCACATGCGAGGCGATGGATGAAGACACCTGCTCGCCGACTGAGAGGGTGAAAATGACCGAAACAGGTTCGGAGGAAATACTGGCAGCAATTGCAAACTTGAAATCAGATTTCTCCTCCAAACTAGATGGTATATTGGCGGCAATAGAGACTGTGAAGAAAGACGTTAATGAATGTGCCAAGCGGATCAACGAGGCGGAGGTCCGGATATCTGCAGCCGAGGACAGCATTACCAGTCAGCAAGTGAGCGTTCAGACCCTTGAAAAGAAAAACAAAGATCTTGAGGAAAAAGTGCTGGATTTGGAGGCTAGATCTCGACGATCTAACCTGAGACTGGTTAACCTACCCGAGGGCGCAGAGGGAGAGGACGCCTGTACCTTTTTGGAAAATTGGCTGCCTGAAGCTCTGAACTTGGCACCATTACGCAGCGCTCTGATCCTGGAGAGAGCGCATCGGATCGGCCAGAGGAGTGCATCAAACAACGCTACACCAAGGACTCTTATCATGAAGTTCTTAAATTACAAGGATAAAATGGCCGTGATGAGAGCCTCCAGGGCAAAGGGACAGATTCTCTTCAAGAACAGCCCGGTGAGATTTTACGAAGATCTCGCAACAGGTGTACACAAAAAAACAGAAAGAGTTTGACTCTGCGAGACAGCAGCTTCGGACGATGGGGATTCGATATGGCATGATCCCTCCCGCACGGCTGCTGGTGACACACAACGGACAGTCCCGCATCTTTAACCAGCCAGCTGAAGCAGAGGACTTTGTGAGGACTCTGAGAGCAGAAAGTGGATCTGGGTGAGATAATAGAGCTACCATCTTATTGCAGTGTATTATGGATGTATAATCACTGAGCCTTAAGTTAAGTAAGAAGGATGGATAGATTATCACACTTGTCATATGTTGGCCTAGAGGCTCAAGGCTAATATAAATATAAATGGCCTAACTTTCTAAACATATTAATAACGAGTTTCTCTGTATAGGTAGTGGGGTGAGGTAAAAGGAAAAGTATTTAGGCACAGTCGGCTGATCCTCACTTCTGTGTGGAACAGCCTTTAGCTGTTAGATAGGTGCCAGTACATATAGGGGGGAGGTAGGTGGGTAATAAAGTTACTGTTCTAAGTTGTAAGGGTTATAGTGTTCGGTATTCATGATGGTGGATGTAATTTTTAACATCCAGGTGTTTTTTGTTTCTCTGTTTCAATACAATTTACGTGTACTGGGAAGCCCACTCAATGTTATACACTATGTCTGGTGGATTAAGAATTAAAATATCTTCTTGGAACTGCAGAGGACTACAAAAACTGAATAAGGTTAAACAAGTAATGACAAGGGTGAAATCTTTACACTCTGATATTGTGCTACTTCAGGAAACACACTTGTTATCTAGTCAAGAGGCAAAGATTAGAAGGAGGTGGCAGGGCAGTTTATATTCTGCATCCTTTACTTCACAGGCAAGAGGGGTTATGATTTTAATTCACAAATCCATACCATTTCAAGTGACAAGGATTGTTAAAGACAAAGCTGGGAGATATATTATTCTACAGGGCACACTTATTAATGAAAAAATAAATCTGATAAATATCTATGCCCCTAATACTGATGATCCAAATTTCTTTCATAATCTTTTTCTTACAATTTCATCTCTGTCCGGCAACTATATTATAGCAGGGGATTTTAACTGCACATTGAACCCGGAAGTGGACAGAAGCTCAGGTATTGATAACTCTCACTTTAAAAGTAGACAAACTATTAAACATTTTATAAAGGAACTTAACCTGACAGATATTTGGAGGGATATGAATCCAAAGGGCTTAAAATACTCCTGTTACTCATATACATATAAATCATATTCACGCATTGATTATTTTTTAGTTTCTGGCAATTTGAGACACAAAATAAAGGACTGCCTCTATGATAGCATCTTAATATCTGACCATGCACCAAACTCATTGATATACGAAGATTTAAGATTAAGAAGAGACCCTCCCAGATGGAGATTCAAACAAAAATGGCTCCTAGATTCGGAATTTGTGTCTTTCATAGATAAGCAAATAAATATATTTTTTGAAACTAATACAAATGAAACACCACCCTCTTCAAGATGGGAGGCCTTTAAGGCGTACATAAGAGGCCAGATAATCAGCTTCACGAGTTATAAGGCAAAACAAAGTTATTTGAAAACAAAAAAGCTGGAAGCAGAAATTGAGCTGCTTGAGGGGAAATATTATCAAACGTTATGCCCAAATATTCATCGAAAACTCCTGTTGCTAAGAACACAGTATAACGAATTTTCTGCCTCCAAAGCAGCTTCACATCTTTTGCGTCTTAAGCAGGGATTTTACGATCAAGGGGAAAAGCCCGGGAAACTATTAGCCTGGCGCCTCCGACAGTTACAAAATGAAAATAATGTTACTTCAGTTGAAAACAGTGACGGACAGACTATTGTTGATCCTTTAGAAATCAGTGAAACTTTTAAAGTCTTTTTTGAAAAATTATATAGTTCAGATATAAATCATTTTGATCAAGAGCAGAGTCTTTTCCTAGATAGTATCCAAATACCAAATATTTCAGAATTGGTACGTGTAGATCTTAATACAGCTATAACAAAGGAGGAAATATCTATAGCAATAGACCATTTGAAAACAGGTAAAGCCCCAGGACCGGATGGTCTGTCAACAGAAATTTATAAAAAATTTAAAGATAAATTGTTGTCACCTCTTTTTGACATGTTTTTGGATTCATTTGAAAAGGGAACTCTCCCTGCTTCATTAAGAGGAGCTCTGATAACTTTACTGCCCAAACCTGGTAAACCTTGCAATAAATGTGAAAACCTAAGACCAATAAGCCTTCTCAATGTGGACCTAAAGATACTTTGCAAAATTTTGGCTCGAAGACTAGAAAAAATATTACCTGGTATAATTGCTTGTGACCAGAATGGGTTTATTGTAGGTAGACAGGGATTTCATAATGTGAGACGAGTGTTGGATATTCTTTATTATCAGGAAGAAAAACCAGACTCTTCTTTTCTATCATTGGATGCTGAAAAAGCCTTTGATAGAGTTGAATGGCCTTATTTATTTGAAATATTAAAAAGATTCGGATGTGGGGATAATTTCTGTCGATGGGTTAAACTTTTGTATAATGAACCTTATGCTGAAATTGTAACAAATGGAGTTATATCTAAATCATTTAAAATCAAACGTGGATGTAGGCAGGGGTGCCCTTTGTCCCCCTTATTATTTGTTCTAGCAATTGAACCCTTTGCCATTGCAGTGCGATCCCATAAAAACATAACCGGTTTGTCAGTAGGACAGCAAGAACACAAAATTGCTTTATTTGCTGATGATGTCATCCTTTTTTTGGAAAAACTGAAATATTCTATTCCAGCCTTATTAGATTTAATAAATACATTTGGAAGGATATCAGGATATAAAGTAAACAAAGACAAATCTTCATTATTGTTACTCAACTCAGAAGAAAGAAACAATACAGGAATTTCTTTCCAATTTAAAAAAGTTGATTGCTTTACATATTTGGGAATCAGAATAGTACCATGTATAAGAGACATTGTTGAGGCTAATTACGCCCCCATAGTAGACTCAATTACTTCCTCTGTAGATAGATGGAACTCTCTGCCCCTGTCACTTATTGCAAGAATTAATGTTCTTAAATTAAATATAATGCCCAAACTTCTGTATTTGTTTCAAAACATTCCATTGCCACCTCCTTCTAATTTGTTCTCACTTCTACAAAAATTATTTGTACGTTTTTTGTGGAATAATCGACGCCCGAGGCTACGCTTATCACTCTTGTACCTACCATATGATAGAGGGGGCCTCAGATGCCCCAATCCACTTTGGTATTATTGGGCAGCTCAACTGAGGACCATGATGTATTATTTTACTGATAAATCCCCCCCACCTTGGATGAATATTGAAGGCTGCTCAGTCCCACTTCCTCTCCCTCAGTACATATACTCAGCAAAAGTAAAAATGCTGAAAAAAAAGACAAAAAATCCTATAGTCAGAAATATGATTATAACTTGGTATCAGGTCAAGAAGTATTTAGGTGAGTCCTCCTCTCTGTCACGCTTCAGCCCGATATGGGGTAACTTTTTTTTCCCTCCAGGCAGAGCTGACCCTGGTTTTAGAAAGTGGGCAGAATATGGTTTAAAGACAATAGGAGACCTCATGGGATTGGAGGATGGGATTTTGATGTCATTTGAGGAGTTGGTTGCCAGATATGACATCCCAAGCAAACATCACTTTAAATATCTACAGGTGAGAAATTTTATTAGATCATCTCAAAATCAGGGTTTATTGATCCCTCCATTATCCACTTTGGAAACGGAAATGAAAAATGACTGTTTTGGAAAAGGAATTATCTCCAAACTATATAATATGTTAGCAGAGGGATCCTCTGAGTCTTCTCTACGGAAGCTTAATGCCTGGAGGGAAGATTTACAGGAGGACTTGTCCTCCGAGAACTGGGAAGAAGCATGTGCTGGAGCACAAAAACGAACCATCAATACTCGCCTCAAAATACTGCAATATAACTGGCTAATGAGGACATATGTGACACCAGAAAAGCTTAATAAGTATAACAATGTCATCCCAGACTTGTGTATTAGATGTGGAGAGGAGAAGGGGACGTTTTTTCATTGTGTTTGGAAATGTAAAAAAATCCAACAGTTTTGGTGGGAAATTAAACAAGCATTGGAGACAATTCTAGATGTAAAACTAATGCTTGACCCTAAATTGTTTATTTTAGGTTTATATCCTGATAGGCATCATATGTCCAGGAAAATAATCACTGCCCTTGATTTATGTTTACTGCTTGCAAAAAGAGTTATAGCACTCTCATGGAAGAGTACCAGTAAACCAAGATTCATCAACTGAATTAAGGAAATATCCACAACTTTACCTCTGGAGAAGATTACCTACATTATAAAAGGAAAACTATCACTATTTCAAAACATCTGGAATCCTTTTATGGAATATATGGAGAGTGTGGATTTAAGTGCTGTAGGGAGTGAAGCAGACGAGGCTTAATCATTACCGGTCCTCTGCAGTTTCCTAAAATGATTTCCTTTACATTGAAACTTAATTTCTTTGTTCTGAGTGAACTGTACATCTCTGTGTGTATTTTTGAACCATGCATAATAGTGGAACACTTTGGGCTATCCCTTGATATAATAGAGAAACCTATTATTGTAAGTTTTTGTTGTTGTTTTTGTTTTATTTTATTTTAATCTTATTATCATCATTATTACTATTATTATTAATATACTTTTTCTTTCTCTGTGATTTAGTCGGGTTATATATTTTTTACTCACACCTAAGTGTTGTTCACTTTACAAATACCTGACTTGCAAGGAAGGACAATTTGAATGCTGGACAATAATCTAGCTGGCCTTGATAATCCTTTTGAGATGAAAGAATCTTCATTTATTTATTTATTATCATTTTTTTTACATTATTATATTGTATTGAAAAAGTATTAAAATTCAATAAAAATTCAATAAAAATAATGTTGGAAAAAAAAATGAAGAGTGAGGTTATGTTAGCTCTGATTGGTAGATGAGCAGGACAGAAGGATTCATTAATGTTACATGTTAGCCTATGGCTATGTCTCAGAGCAGCAGGCTGCGAGAGGCACTTAAATAGCCAGCTACAAAACAACGGTAGACTGTATAAATTATGGACGTAGTTTCTGTGACATCACATCTCTGTTGCTGATGAAGCATAATGAAAATGAAGCTCGTCAAAATTTGTATCATCTCGGATATGATGTGGGCTTTGAGCTTCCTTTCTAACAGCTATAGGGCACCCAGCAGTCATATGAGCTGAGCTCAGCCTCTGATTGGACAAACCCATAATCCTAATATCTAATAAACCGCTGAGTTAGAAAAAAATTCACCCCCCCGTACAGTGTGTGCTGAGAGCAAATTTAGCGCTTCAGACCCAAGCTGTTTTTTGAACCGGGCTGTAAATATGTTTTTTAATGCTGTAAAAGTCATTTTGTGGGGGGGCTTGATGTGTTTGTGACTTCTGGTCTGTCTGCAGCCAGCCTCTAGAGGATTCTCCATGAACAGCACTTCAGCTTCATTTTTCTCTACTGGATGATGACCCCTGGCTGTCACGTTTCAAACCACAGCACTGTGTAAACCACAGCGAGATAAATACCTCCTCACATTGTACCTGGTAAAAAGTTGTCTTGAATAAAGAAAAGTAGTGTTAAAAAGAAGATCTGATCTCCATTCATTTACAAAACAAACACAGGCCTTGTTAAGAGTCATGTCATCACCACAGTGTGCACACGATTACAGACAAAAGGTGTCACTGTGATCCACTTCAAACAGACAGACCTCACAGACTCTTTAAGTAGGATCACCGAGTGTCAGACATTACTTTAAACCTTCATAAATATGAATCTGTTTGAGCGTTCAGACGTCATCATTCTGTGCTTCACTGGGTCTTTATTCTTTCGTCTCCAGGGAGTGAAAACATAAAAGGTGTTCAGGTGTACCTTTGCCTCGGACGCTGCCAGCTCCCTCTCCTCTCTCTCTAGCTTTATCACAGCCTCCACGTCTTTCTCCAGTTTGCTGATCAGATCTCTGAACTTCAGGATGACCTCTGAAAAATGGAGAGAGAATCATTTAACGTGTAAATACTTCAACAACTCAGAGTCTGCGGCTCCCTGAACTCTCCATCAGCTCACTAAACTCAAACCGTCCGTATGTCTCTCTCAGGTGTGCATACCTGGCGGCAGGACTCGAGCCTTCACGCTGCTCTTGGCTGACTTCACCACCTCCTTCAGCATCCTCCGCTCTGTCTCTCCGACCAGGGACACGGAACGACCTGAACGCCCGGCTCTGGCTGTGCGGCCGACACGGTGGACGTAATGCTTCACTGTGGACGGCATGGTGAAGTTTATCACCTGAGAGACAGACAGGTAGAGAGAGAGAGAGAGACTGTGTGGTTATATTATAGTGACCCTCATTTATCAATCGTGAGAAGTGGTGCAGATTTGGTTGTAGAAATGAGCTCACAGCAGCGTTCACATGTCATTTATGAAACTTGCGTACCAGGACCAATCACAGCGTACGCCTGATCAGGTGTTGATAAATTTGGCGGCTGAAAACAATCGTAGTTTAAATAACCTGCCCCTAAACATTCAAGGTTCAGCTGTTTGAACCCACAGAATTTACAGCATGGAGGGATGCATTATGGGAAAAAAGAGACTTCTCTGTGCTGGAGAAGAACACCACCATAACAACAGAAGTACTTTGATGTTTGGCAGCTGGAAAAGTGAAGTTAAAGAGAGAGTCAGAAAAACCACGTCTGTAGCTGTGGATTATTAAGTCAGACCCAGCCTGAACCTGGACCTGAACCTGAACCTGAACCTGGACCTGAACCTGGACCTGAACCTGAACCTGAACCTGAACCTGAACCTGTCACAGACTGAGGAGTGATATAAAAGAGGAACAGATGAACCTGCACTGTGTCTGATGAAGATGATAAAACATGTTCAGTAATCAGGACTGTGAACTGGTGAACCTACAAACTGATTTCATGAACTTTGTGTTTGTTTTGTATCTTTGCAAAGAGGTTCATCACTCGTGCGCAGTTACACACCGACAGACCTAAGTTTTATCATGAGAGAAGACGATTGGTTGTGATGTCATGTAAATGAATGTCTTTAGTTATTAAATAGTCACTTTTTTCACACACAGTTCAGGTTAATATGGTGATACTATTAGGAGTGAAACAATCCTCTTCATGGTAAATCCTGTGATCAATACAGCTTCCTTTAAAAAATAAAATAAAAAACACTAAAACTTTGATCCGGCGTCCTCTGAATAACCTCTGCTAAGACTTTACTGTGGACATGGGAGTGTGTTTAACTCTTTCCCCGCCAGAGGTTTAAAAATAAGCTGCCAGCCAGCACCAGTCCTTTTGATCAAACCCACTTATCTTTGAGGATCCATTAACTTCAACTTTTAAACACAGGAAACTGTTTGAATCTATCTTCATTCGTTCGTGAGTAATCAACATTTGAATATTGAACATTTTCATGAAGAAAACAAACAGAAACAACAAAACAAACTGAGCAAAAAACAGAAAATATCAAAGACATTTTTTATGAAAATAAAACTGATTTGACATCAACATTTTTGACTCTTTCATTCACAAATAGCAACATTGTATAAAAAATAAAATAATAATTACAATAAAATAATATTAATTAGTTTGAAGATCCAACCATTCCCCAGAATTCAAGGGGTCACCAAAACTTTACACATAATATGACCTATCCATCCTTCTGTGTGTTTATGCATGAATCTATCTCTGTATGCACTTGTACCACTTACCACTTTTACCTCGGTATTTAGGAGCTCAGACCAACATCTATGTCTGGATTCTCTCTACTCTGTGTCCAAACTGTCACAGTCTGAACCCCCACTGTCTTGAAGATAATGAATTTGTGCCTGTTGTCTTGTCCCACGTCTGTTTGTCTGTCTTCCCTGGCACAGCCGCGTAAAACAGCCGTTTCCCTGAAGTCTCTGCCGTCTCTCCCATTTCTATCTCCGTCTCCCATGTCTCTGTCATCTCTCCCATTCCTGTCTCTCTCTTTTTCCTTTGACTCTCTGCCGTCTTCCCCATCTCCATGTGTCTTTGTGTAACTTTTTTCCTGCCGCCTCCCTCACCTCCGCGTCCATTGTCTGTCTCTCTCACCTCCGCGTCCATTGTCTGTCTCTCTCACCTCCACTTTCTCTGTTGCTGTCGCTCGACTGTTCTTCAGAATGATCATAAATTGAATCACCAGTCTGAATCCAAAAGAAACTTTAAGGCTGACTGTAAATTGTTTCCATGGAAACTACATTTTCCAAAGTGCGAGGTTATTAAATCCGTTGTCAAGAACTACATCCAGGATATGGCTGAGAACTTTGTTGCAACACAGTTTCCCAGGTGAGGAGCTTCTTCTTCGTTTGTTTTGTGCACCTGGGAGTGTGTGGTAATTCGCAAGATGTGCAACAGCGCCCCCCAAAATATGACTGTGAAAACCCGGAATGACGGAATCTCTCGTCAATGGCAGGAAAAGAGTTAATCACTGCAAACAGCCTCTCTAATTTTCAAAGTAAATCGATAAAGGAAACCTCTATTTTATGAACAAATCAGCTGACAGCTCGTGTGGCTCTTTCATAGCTGATGTATTTTACAGAGACTGGTAGAAAAAGAGTGAAATGTTGAAACATTCTTGGTGTCATTTCTAATTCAGCTATCTAAAGATTAATCTGCAAACCTCTGTCTGTCTGTCTGTCTGTCTGTCTGTCTGTCTGTCTGTCTGTCTGTCTGTCTGTCTGTCTGTCTGTCTGTCTGTCTGTCTGTCTGTCTGTCTGTCTGTCTGTCTGTCTGTCTGTCTGTCTGTCTGTCTGTCTGTCTGTCTATGCTCTGCACTCATGATCCAATAATACTCTGCTACAGGCGGATGTTCCTCGCTGCACTGTGTTCCCCTCTGACATGAAACTTGCGTACATGACCTCAGACCTGGTGTAAAATGTAAGCCTACCATCCGCCCACATTCAGATTGATAAGTGATGATCTGTGCATGGAAATGAGGGTACACCCATTTTTCTGTTGTACGCACGTTTGATAAAAGTAGGCCAGTGTCTCTGCACTAACTTCACAGCTTCTGCATCAAGGTTATCATTTTACCCCTCTTACAGTTTAGGACTGACTCACCGTTTTTACTCCGTCGATATCCAGACCTCTGGCTGCTACATCTGTTGCCACCAGAATGTCGATCTGGTCATCTTTAAAGCGCCTGAGGAACAACACAAGAAGAAAGACGACGTGAAAAACATCCAAAAATCAAGCTGAGGTAGTTTTTCTGTTTGTGTTCCGAGGTTCCTCTCAGATCTGCTCCTGTGTGGGCCCTGCTCTCTAAAGAGTTGTGTTTAGTGTTAAGAATGTTAAGGATTACCGACACCTGAGGTTCTTCTGCCTCTGGTCACACACCCACATATTTGAGGTTATCCAATCTCTGTTTCTTAATGTGTGACAATACCTGAGCTTCTTTAGTTCTGTATACATACACACACAACTGAACTTTTCTGAGCCCTGTTCCTCTTATGTGGTTCAAATAATCCCAGCTAATGTCCTTTTAGCCAGACTGAATTAAGGGGATGATTGAAGGCTGACTTGTGCTGAATCAGTTTGGTTCATTGGATCCAGACATGAGGGAACAGGAGGCTTGGGCGGGCCTGTTCTACTTGAAGAGGGAGCATTGATCGTCTGTCATAACCAGCATTATAATTCATGGTGAATAATGAGGAAGGAGACACATTTTTCACACAAACAGAGCAGCAAACAATTCTGGGGGAGTTTGAAAAATACAGAAACATTTTAACAGTGAACACCAACAGCTCACTGCAGAGAAGGAGAAGCTCGGCAGGGATTGTGATCAAGTTAAATGTGAAAGTAAGGAATATGTATAGTTATTCATTGCTGTATAAGGCTATAACCTGGGCTATTCATTTAAATGTGAGTGTTTGCTGTAACCTCGTAGTTTAATGACATAGATTAATTACTTTCTACCATGAAAAAACAAAAAAAAATTTGCTCCAGTGCAGATTTGTATCAGAAAGTCAGATCTCAGATTGCCTCCCATTTAAAAAAAAGAAAAGAAAAAGACAGCTTCCTTACTGAGAGATCCAGTCGATTTAGGAACAATAATAATTGTTGCTGTATTTTGTTGGGAAAGACTGATCCCAGATCGCCAAGATCATTTCATTTCTGATTATTTTCTTGTATGAGCGATATGATTTCCTTATTGTCGAGGGCTTTGGTGATGTTATCAGCAAGTTTAATGAGGGCCATTGAGGTAGAATGATTCTCTCTGAACCCATACTGATGAGTATAAAAAATATCATTCTCATTAAAATATTTAAACAAGCGGATGTAGACAAGTTTTTCCAGTACTTTGGAGAAGCATGGAATAATAGATATTGGTCTGTAATTGGAAAATAGGGAGGGATCATCTGCTATGAGAAGGGGAATGACTTTAGCTCACTTGAACTGATCAGGAAATACTCCAGTTTCCAGAGAGAGGTTAAAAATGTGGAGAAGTGGTTTGGTGATGTAATGAAGGCATTTTTTAAGGACTGAAGATTTTAATTCATCATGACCTGATGCAGTTGATTTGAGATTGTGAACAACTTCTCGACCAGATCTCTCAGGATGGGAGCTGGGTGGTCTTTAGATCCAGATCTGTTGCTATAGTGATTTAGCTTAACCTGCTTCCAGGAATGACTGATATCAGGTTGATCCTGAAATTATTCAGCTAACTGAGTTGACCATGTACGAAGAACAGGGCCCGGGCTTCTGTTCTGTACATTGACGCTTGAGCTTCTCTGGCCACAAGGTGGTGCCACCTTTTTGTTTTGGTGTGTGATACTGACAAGTTTTTACACTCAGAGACTTCATGTTGTCATGTTTCTGACTGAGTGAAGATTCTCTTCAGAGACGAGTTGGTGCAGGTTCTATGTCTATGTTTACATGTTTGAGCAGAGCATGGTGGAGCCCTGACTTCATGTTGTCCAAGTCTGGAGCTGTAGAATGGTTGTAAGGAAATTCCCTCTCTGCTGTCACTGCTAACATGCTTTCACCTACAGCCACCTCACAGTGTATACACCTGAGCTTCTCTGGCCTCTGCTTCTCTGTGTGCATACCTGAGGTTCTCCAGCCTCTGGGTCTGGCTCAGTTCTCCGTGCAGCTCTCCAACCTTTAGTCCCATAAGTCCCAGCAGGATGTGCAGCCTGTGAGCCTGTTTCCTGGTCTGAGTGAAACACATGACGTGATCCTGGAACGTCCGAGTCAGCAGAGCTACAAGGACAAAAACCCACCAAAATTCAGCATAAATACAGCTGTTCAGTGTTAACAGGACATAAGCCCTCTGTAAGACCGCTGTGTCATCAGAACCAACCGGCCACCACAGCTTCTCTGTCGCCCTCTCTGTTCTGTCGGATTCGAACAAACTCTTGACGCAGAAACGGAGCGACGTCAGTGTTACTGTTGACAAAGATTCTGACGGGCTGCTTCAACGAGACCGCCGCCAGGTCCTTCACCTGGAGACAGAAGTCACATGATACAAACATAAACACCGGGAGACACAGGTCATGTGATCATAGTTAAAAACCTGAGGACACAGGTCATGACAAACATTTGGGGACAAAGGTCACATTACACAGGTGTGTGTGTGTGTGTGTGTGTGTGTGTCTGTGTGTGTGTGTGTGTGTGTGTGTGTGTGTGTGTGTGTGTGTGTGTGTGTGTGTGTGTGTGTGTGTGTGTGTGTTTACCTCCTCTGTCATGGTGGCGGAGAACAACATGGTTTGTCTGTTGTAGGAACACAACCTGATGATCTCCTTCATCTGTTCCTCAAAGTACTCATCCAGCATCCTGAGAGACACGGGGACAGGCAGAGCACACGGGTGAAGCACACAGGCAGAGCACACGGGTAGAGTCCACAGGTGAAGCATGCACTCACACACACTCACACACACTCACACACACTCACACACACTCACACACACTCACACACACTCACACACACTCACACACACTCACACACACTCTGCTCAGGTGTGTTGATGTGTGTTCTTGCTTTAAAGCCTCTCTGTCAGCAGGTGTTTACCTGTCGGCCTCGTCCAGGATCAGGATCTCGATGTGTGAGAGCTCGAAACTCGGCGTGTTGTGAAGATGGTCGATCAGCCGACCAGGTGTAGCAATCAGAACATCCGGCCCCGCCCTCAACGCCACCTCCTGGGACTTCAGGTCAAGCCCACCTGGAGGATCAGAGAGACAGGTCACAGGAGCCGACCACACGCTGAGTGCCTGCTGGATTTAAACATCTGTAAAGAGTCATACCGACAGCCAGGCAGGTGGTGATGGAGGTGAACTGGGCAAGCTGACGAGCCACAGAGTGGACCTGAATCCCCAACTCTCTGGTTGGAACCAGAACCAAGACCCGGGTCACCTGAGATGTCCTGGGCTTATAAACCAAACGCTCCAGTACCGGCAGCATGAAGGCTGCCGTCTTCCCTGCAGAGAGGAGAAGAAATACTTCATCCATCTGTCTTAAACCAGAGTTAAAATCAGCATCAGAGTGTCCCAGGTGAGTCAGCGTTACCTGTCCCAGTGGCAGCACAGGCGCACAGGTCTTTACCCAGCAGGCCGACGGGGACACAGGCCTTCTGGATGGGGGTCGGCTGTTTGAAGCCCAGAGCTGTGATGGCCTGCAGGGACACAACCAGAGGTTAGAATCACAGCAGAGCAGCAGAGACTCTCCTGTACCATGAGGCCCTCCTCTGAGACGGGTCGTCTTTGTTTTCAGGACAGGTGTGTCTCACCTTCAGGATGGGTCGGGACAGGTTCATGTCATCAAACGTCAGCTGATCGTTGAACTGGGAAGCGTCTTCATGGAACGACTCCGGAGCCTGAAAACACACACTGCTGTTACTTAGTAACCAGAACAAGCTGTAAACAGACCTGTGACATCATAAAGTCGTCGTCCCCACCTCCTCCTCAGCCTTCCTCTTCTTCCCTCGCCGCTCTTTGTCTCTCAGAGTGTCTAAAAAAAGTGAGGCGTTAAATATTTAACTCTTGATTCATTTTGATCGTTTGATCAAAGCTCTCGCTGCTCTCACCTGATTTGGTCAAAATCTTCTCGTCGTCTGAGTCAAATTCATCTTCCTCCTCCTCCTCCCCATCTTCATCATCATCACCATCATCATCATCTGCCTCTCCTTCAGGAGGCTTCACATCCTCCTCCTCCTCCCCCTCTTCCTGATCCTGGTTCTGTCCTGAAGAACCTTCACCAGCCTCATTCTCAGCTGATTTCTCCTGCAGTCAAAAACAAACTTCAGCTCTAAACACAGGAAATACAATCTGACCAAACAGGAAGCAGGAAGTTAGTGTGAACTCACCTCAGCTTTCCTCTTCTTCCTGATTTTCTCGATTTTCTGGTCCAGAGTGGTCACAGTTCTCTGTGAACATGGAACAAAATACAGGAACAAACCGGAAAATACAGACACTGCAGAGGCTCAAACTATGAGAGCAGCCTGTTACTGTTACTGCTGATCGTTCTCTCTTTTTACTTTATTATCTTTGTTTACTCAACATGCCGGATCTTTCTCTGGTATTTTCTCTATGATCTTTTCCCTCTCTGGGCGTGCGATTAGAGAGAGCCGTGGAACATTTTTCACAGATTTTTCCTCAGTTGAATAACAGACTTTAACTCGCACTCTGTTAGTGCTGTCAACGACCCGTTTCAGGAAGCACCTTCAGTTTAAACCCAAGAGCAGCTAATTTTCAATGACCCCCCCCCCCCCTACACACACACACACACAGAGTTACAGCTCTTACCTTGTTCTTCAGCTGCTTCATAACATCAGCCATCACCCAGTCGTCACTGTTCAGCACGTCTCTCTCTCCAAACTCAAAGTCAGCGTTGAAGTCTTTCACCCCATGACCTCCCAACTTCTTCTTCCTGTTCAGAACGATCGGTTCGTCCTGAAACACACGCACAAAAAATGATAAATTAAACAAATCAAACATTGCTCTTAAGCACGGGTGATGGGAGGAGACACACGACACTCTATTAACATCAGTTTATTTAATGTGCATCTAAAGTAGGGTCTGTCCGAACAGGA
Source organism: Labroides dimidiatus (assembly GCA_030710495.1). Lineage (NCBI taxonomy): Eukaryota > Metazoa > Chordata > Actinopteri > Labriformes > Labridae > Labroides > Labroides dimidiatus. The sequence continues at coordinate 36,596,932 of CM061143.1, read as the reverse complement.
ACAATAAGATATGAAGAGTAAGAGTGAAAACAGCTTCAGTGGAAACCTCTCAGCAGTCCTGCATCAGGTATTTAACCAGGCCTTATTTTACAAACGTCAATATAAGATGAAGAATACACTTATAGACTGGATGAAAAAGTACACGTTTTAAGGACTGTTGTCCACAGGAGCCACATTGGAAATGCAGCTGAGGAGGACCTTTAGCCTCCTCGCTAACAGACAGTGTTCCTGTCAGTCAGTCAGGTCAGCTGCGCCTCAGATTATACAAAACTCAGACTCTTAGTTTCTGCTCTCAAAGATCATCTTTTTGAATGGGAGTGGTTGTGGTTTCTGGTGTTTCTGCAGCCTGCCTCTAGTGGACGCTCAATGAACTGCAGGGTTTAACACTTACTCTTAAGGCAGAGGTTAACTGTTTAGTTTGATGTCTGTTTCTAAACAAACTGTCAGAATAAGAGCACAGGTCATCTTTAGTAAAGGACAGAAGAAGGTGTTCTATAAGGTGGAGACAGTGTTTGTACAAATGAGTTTGAAATGATCTGCATACTGATCAAAATCCAACACTAAGAGGATAATAAACACATAAACTTTTTCATTTTTCACCTACAGAATTGTTACAGTGCTACAACCAAATATTTTCAATCGTTTTTTAATAAGCTTTAATCCCCCGCTGACTAACTAACTTTATATTGAACTGATCAGACATGGTCACACATTAAACAGCGTTTTTAAAATCACCGAGTTGACTCCTGTTTAAACACCAATAAACACATAAAAAGTCAAACTGTAACATAAGGAGCTTAGATGTGTCCATCCTGATAAATCGTTGTGATTAACGGGTTAAAAATGTTCCCTCTTTAGTGACTTCAGAGTCAGTTTGTTCTCATTAACTCCTCTGGATCTCTGCGATCACCCCTCTGTGCTCGAGCCGGGCAGACTCACCTCCTGCTCGGACTCAGAGTCTGGTTCCTCCGGGCTCTCCTCATCGTCCCCGATGGTCCCGATCAGACCCAGCTCCTCCAACATGACTGACTGCGCACCGGTACCGGAGAAGAGACTAACGACGACCTGAGAACCGTTTACAAGCGGTTTCTAAACGGTTTCAGGACTGGTTTTCTCCACATACGCACACACGTGTGTTGACGGAAACAGGAAGTGATATCACATGTGTTTCCAGCAACGGTTCTCTTCTTCTTTGTTTTTATTGTTGTCACCACGCTCTGAAACCCTAAACACTGCCCCCCAATGGTGGTCCTGAACTAAGTGATCTCTGTAGACCCGGTGGACTGCCCCTTTAAAACATGTTTTAAAACTACATCCTACACACCGTTTAAACACCACTTTAACTCCCACCACCGTGTGTTTTATGTCTTGGTGAATGAAATGTGAGTACAAAATCAACAGACAATCCTCTGGACCAAATTATTAGGGCCCAATCCCGAGAATCGGGGCGAAGGCCCTCATGAAACCCTTAGGATTATTATTTTTACCTGACTTTTAAATCCCAAATTGCATGCCTTCTGCTTGAGATAAACACCAACGCAACTACCCACAAAATAACTCATAAAGCCGATGGAGATGGTCACTGGCTGACGGTGGTAATGAAAGTCGAAAGTCTATTTATGATTATAACGAATATTTATGGGTATAATAATGAGGGACAAAACATAAAACTATTAGAAAATATAACGAATGTGATAATGAACTTTAAAATGCTGTACCCCACTGACTGTGTTTTAGTAGGAGGAGACTGGAACATGACTCCGGATGAATGGCTGGATAGGTCACCTCCAAGACAGGGTAAACCACAATGTAATGAAACAATTAAAAGGTTCATGACTGATAATAATCTAACTGATATATGGAGAAATGTAAACCCAGATGTTAAAAGTTATTCATGGTTTAAACCCAATGGAGCCAACAAGTCCAGAATTGATTATTGGTTGGTGAGTGATAACACAGACATAACAAATTATGTCTCTCGTACTACAATCTTTAAAGCTCCCTTGACTGACCATTGTTTCATAACTTTATGTTTAGAACCCACACTGAAGAAAGTAAGGAATAAAGGGTATTGGAAATTTAATGCCGGAATGCTAAAAAATGAGGAATACTGTAGTCAGACTAAAGAATTGATAAAGGAAACTGAACATGATGAATCGATTGATAATAACATAGGTAAGTGGGAATATACCAAATTTAAAATTAGACCATTTACTATGAGGTTTTGTAAAGATCTTAACAGGAAAAAAAGAGAATATGAAAGTAATTTACTCCGAGAAATAAGTATCTGCTGCAATAATCCAAACCCAAGTTCTCAAGAGAAGATTGAATTAATGAAGTTACAAGTCAAATTAGATGAACTTTATCTTGAAAAAGCTCAAGATCAAGGGCGAAGTGGATTGAAGCGGGTGAAAAAAAATTCTTCATATTTTAGCAACTTGGAAAAAAGCATACAACAAAGAAATTCAATTACGGGTCTGTTGATTAATGGGGTAGAAAATAAAGATCCCAGAAGAATAGAAAGAGAGGTTTTTTCCTTTTATTCCGAATTGTATTCTTCTAACTACTCTTTAGTAGATACTGAAATCCTGTTTGATATGATTGGGAACTCTATTCCCTGTATCAATGACTCGTTCAAAGATCTGTGTGAATCTGACCTTGTCATTGAGGAATTAGACTCAATTATTTTTAAAATGGCTTTGAACAAATCCCCTGGGACAGATGGGCTCACAACTAATTTTTATCAATTTGTTTTGGAAGAAGATAAGAAGCTTACTATTTAAAGCGATGAAAGAATGTATAGAAAAAAAAGAATTGATGTCAACCATGAAACAAGGGTTAATCACCCTGATTCCTAAATCAGGAAAAGACAAAAGAATATTAGACAACCTAAGGCCAATCACTCTGCTTAATACTGACTACAAGATCTTATCAGGGACTATTGCTGCTAGATTGAAAGATAATATTTCCTCTATAATCAGTGAAACACAGTCTGGCTTTCTTAAAGGAAGGTTAATTCACAATAACATTAGACTTGTATTGGATTTACTTGATTACAGTCAATGGGTTCAAGAAAGAGGGTTTATTTTATTTCTGGACTTTTATAAAGCTTTTGATTCAGTTGAACATTCTTTTATTTTAAAAACTTTATATCATTTTGGTTTTGGAAGTAAATTTATTGATGTGATTGGAATGCTGTATAATGGAATCAACAGTTCGGTAGCTTTAGGACATGGCACCTGTCCAAGATTTGAAATTAAGGCTGTGGTAGCTCACCATTAATTGTTTATAATGGTTGCAGAAATGTTATCAATTTTAATCAAAAACAGTCATATTGAAGGGATAAATGTGATGAATAAACAAATCATAGTAAGTCAACTGGCAGATGACACTACTTTATTTCTTAAAAATGAAGATCAAATTCCCTTAGCACTGCAGTTTATCAACCTATTCTCAAGAGCATCTGGCTTACAGTTGAATTTAAATAAATGTGAAATCTTAACACTACATGATTGCCATCTGCAATCCTTGTACAGCATTAAAATTAAAAAGGAGGTCAAATATTTAGGGATAGTTATTTCTAAGGAAAAAACAACAACTGAAAATATGAATATTTACAATAATGTGGACAAATGTAAGTCAATTCTAGACAGATGGCTACAGAGAGATATCTCAATTTTTGGTAGAGTTTTGTTGACAAAAATGGACAGTTTGTCTAGACTTATTTACCCAGCCTTTTCCTTGACCATCTCAGCAAGAATAATTAAAAAGATAAATACTATAAATTTTAAGTTCATATGGCGAAATAGATGTCAATATATAAGGAAGATGGACATGGTCAAAAGTTATGGGGATGGGGGATGAATGTGATTGATTTTGAGATTATGAATGGTGTATTGAAATTGAAATGGTTGAAATCCTTTCTTACAAACAGAGATTCTTTTTGGTTTATTATCCCAAATATGATTTTCAAAAAAATGGGTGGAATAGACTTTCTTCTGCGATGTGACTTTGAATGTAGGTCATTACCAGTTAAACATTCTGATTTCCATCAGCAAGTCCTCCTTTATTGGAAGTTAATCTACAACCATAATTTCACTCCACATAATACACCTGTTTGGAATAACAGGTACATATTGCTTAGTAGAAAATCTGTGCATTTTGAGGAATGGAGATCCAAGGGTGTCTGGGCTATTGCCCATTTTTTGGATGATACTGGAAACATTTTAAAACATGAAGATTTTTGTGTAAAGTACCATGTTCAATGTCATGTTAAACATTATGAAAGAATTGTAAAAGCCATACCAATTTCTCTGAGGTCCATGGTTAGTGAAGACATGAAGTACTCTAATGTCTCACCTGAACTGAGGCAGCTCTGCATTGGAGAAGTGGATTTTTTTGACTCCAAATGTAACAACAAAACGATCAGAAATATTTTGCTAAAAGAATTTTACCCTAACCCTGTTAAAAGAATGTATATTCTTAAAGAATTTGGAACCCAAAAAAATAAAAAAAATAAGAAAGAATTATGTTTCATACCCACTTCTGCCTAAAGTAAAAGAGATCAACTTCAAAATTTTAAACGAAATCTACCCTGCTAACGAATAGCTAAGACTAAGATTTAATTTTGATATGAATAGTTGTGCTTTCTGTGAAGAGGAAGTTGAAAGTTTGGAACATCTTTTCTTTTATTGTGACTCAGTGAAGTCTTTTTGGAATGAGATGCAGAGCTGGCTGCAGTCCAAAGGAATTGAGTTACCCTTAACAGTGAAAACTATTTTTTTTGTTTTTTTTGTTGATGATAAGAATGTGGACTTTGTTCTCAATGCAATGCTGATATTTAGTAAGTTTTTCATTCATAAATGTAGGCATTATAAACCCAAACCCACTGGAAGAATGAATTTAAACTCTGGAGTAAATCACTGAATCTTGTTAAAGAAAAGAAAGCCCTTAAACTATTCTCTCTTTTTGAAACATTTAAGTTATTATGAGATGGCCCCTGTGATGTATTTGATATGTTTTGTTTGTTTGTTTACTTGTTTGTTCTATTTTGTTGTTTTTATTTATTTGTACATTTATACAAATTCATAAGACATTTTTAGTCTCAGGTCTTGTTGTTTTTGCTCAATCTAAGGCAGAAGGATTGTGTTTTTGTATGAGCTTTTATGCCTTGAATGTTTGTATATACTTTCAATTAAAAAAAAAAAAAAAAAAAAAAAAAAAACAACATTCAGAGTGGTCCGTAGAGGATGATCAAGTTGTTGTTTTCGCACCTAAACGTGTGATTTTGCCAGTCAGCAAGAGACTTAAAAAAGCCTCTGACACCAGTCACGTGTGGTGAAAGTTGAACCGATACACCACATTTAGATACATGTGGAGGATTCATTCTCAAACTGAATTAATCTGAGGGGATGTTACTGAAAGGGTTTTGAGGCCTTGCTTGATTTGGCTGTCACATTATCAGCTGATTATTTGAACTCCTCTAATGACAGAAGCACAAATCTGGTTGGTTTAGCGATTCAAACTATGCAAAGTATAAAAAAAACCATGATCTATCTACTCTGAGTAATCCAAGTGAGTTACGGAGCCACAGAACCAATGACTGCCGTAGACCGACATGTTCCAGGAACTTTGCTCAATAGTTTGAGAGTGCGGGGCTCTTAAAAGAGCCGTTCTGGGTGTGCTTCAGCACTGCACGCCGACCCGCCACGGGGCACTTCCCCCTGAGGAGAAGAAGGATGCGAAGGCCTCCCTCACCCTGGCGGCCTCCCTCACCCTGGCGGCCTCCCTCACCCTGGCGGCCTCCCTCACCCTGGCGGCCTCCCTCACCCTGGCGGCCTCCCTCACCCTGGCGGCCTCCCTCACCCTGGCGGCCTCCCTCACCCTGGCGGCCTCCCTCACCCTGGCGGCCTCCCTCGCAGACTTCTTGGCAGCATCTGGTCCCGGACATGGGTTGGCTTGTCCCTTTGCAGGCATCTGCTGTGATGTCATCACAGGCTGCATCCATTGTACGAGGCATTACAGAAAGTGTGCGGCGTCACAGTGCAGTGCCCCTTGTTAGATTACATACCTGTTCTGTCCATCAAAAGGCCCAACCGTCGAGGACTTTTGGCCTTAATTGATACCAATTAAGTGTGGATCTCATACTTAGGAAGGTGGCACCGGCCTGAAATTTATCACACGCATTCTGCATGTGCCCCCTATGAACATACTGTAAAAGCAGCGTCCTAGATGAAAGCGTTGATTTTTGATTAATTTGAAGAGATTGAAGTACTTCAGTTCGAGCCCCACGTCTTCACTTTTCATACTTAGGAAGGCGGTGCCTGTCTGAAACTTGTCACGCTGATTCTACATGTGCCCACCGTTAAAATACTGTAAAATCAGCCTCCTGGGTCAAAGCGTCTAATTTTAATCAATCAAAAGCATAAGTTAGTTGACCTTTAGCCCCGTGTAGGTGTGTGTTTCGTACTTAGGAAGGCGGCGCCGCTTTGAAACTTCACACACTCATTGTACACCTGCTCAGGATGAACATAGTCCGATTTCAGCCTCCTAGCTCAAAGCGTTGAATTTTAAGGAATTTAAAGGGATTTCATTCTTCCCCTCTAACACTTTTATGTGACCTTTCACACTTGCGAAGGTCACACGGGTCCGAAACTTCTCACCCTGGTTCTGCATGTGCCCACGATGTACATACTCTGATTTCAGCCTCCTAGGTGAAAGCGTTGAATTTTAAGGAATAAAAAGGGATTTCTTTGCCTTTTTTTAAAGGTTTTTCAGCAATTTTGGGTACTTTTAGGCAGATCTCTTTTTTGGCCTCACGAGGCCCCTGATGATTGCACAGACCCCAAATTCGGCACAGGGCCAGTGCTGGACGCCCTCTACCAGCTCGTGAAAAAAGCAACTCCCTACATGTCTTTCTTTTCTTAATTGGTTGGTCAGGTTTCAGAGCAAAGGAGGGTGTGAGACCTGAGGCCACCAACACCCTCTGACAGGCAGGCAAGGCTGGAGCCAGATATTTTCCAAATGTGCTAGAAATCTGATTTTTTGACATGTTGTCGGGGGTCTGAAGGCGAGTCCGACAGCGTTTGTTTGGTGTAGATCGGACCTATACTTTTGCTACAGCGGTCCTTAAAAAAATCTCTCTTTTTTTTTCCACTTTTGGCCTTAATTGATACCAATTAAGTGTGGATCTCATACTTAGGAAGGTGGCACCGGCCTGAAATTTGTCACACGCATTCTGCATGTGCCCCCAATGAACATACTGTAAAAGCAGCATCCTAGATGAAGGCGTTGATTTTTTATTAATTTGAAGAGATTGAAGTACTTCAGTTCAAGCCCCATGTGTTGACTTATCATGCTTAGGAAGGTCGCTCCGACTTCAAACTTGTCACGCTGATTGTACATGTGGTCATGATGAACATACTGTAAAATCAGCCTCCTGAGTGAAAGCGCTGAATTTTAATGAATTAAAAGCATTTGATTAGAGAAACTTTAGCCCCGTGTAGGTGTGTGTTTCGTACTTAGGAAGGTGGCGCCGCTTTGAAACTTCACACACTCATTGTACACCAGCTCAGGATGAACGTTGTCCGATTTCAGCCTCCTAGCTCAAAGCGTTGAATTTTAAGGAATTTAAAGGGATTTCATTCTTCCCCTCTAACACTTTTATGTGACCTTTCACACTTGCGAAGGTCGCACGGGTCCGAAACTTCTCACCCTGGTTCTGCATGTGCCCACGATGTACATACTCTGATTTCAGCCTCCTAGGTGAAAGCGTTGAATTTTAAGGAATAAAAAGGGATTTCTTTGCCTTTTTTTAAAGGTTTTTCAGCAATTTTGGGTACTTTTAGGCAGATCTCTTTTTTGGCCTCACGAGGCCCCTGATGATTGCACAGACCCCAAATTCGGCACAGGGCCAGTGCTGGACGCCCTCTACCAGCTCGTGAAAAAAGCAACTCCCTACATGTCTTTCTTTTCTTAATTGGTTGGTCAGGTTTCAGAGCAAAGGAGGGTGTGAGACCTGAGGCCACCAACACCCTCTGACAGGCAGGCAAGGCTGGAGCCAGATATTTTCCAAATGTGCTAGAAATCTGATTTTTTGACATGTTGTCGGGGGTCTGAAGACGAGTCCGACAGCGTTTGTTTGGTGTAGATCGGACCTATACTTTTGCTACAGCGGTCCTTAAAAAAATCTCTCTTTTTTTTTCCACTTTTGGCCTTAATTGATACCAATTAAGTGTGGATTTCATACTTAGGAAGGTGGCACCGGCCTGAAATTTGTCACACGCATTCTGCATGTGCCCCCTATGAACATACTGTAAAAGCAGCATCCTAGATGTAAGCGTTGATTTTTTTATTATTTTGAAGAGATTGAAGTACTTCAGTTCAAGCCCCATGTGTTGACTTATCATGCTTAGGAAGGTCGCTCCGACTTCAAACTTGTCACGCTGATTGTACATGTGGTCATGATGAACATACTGTAAAATCAGCCTCCTGAGTGAAAGCGCTGAATTTTAATGAATTAAAAGCATTTGATAAGAGAAACTTTAGCCCCGTGTAGGTGTGTGTTTCATACTTAGGAAGGTGGCGCCGCTTTGAAACTTCACACACTCATTCTGCATGTGCTCAGGATGAGCATAGTCCGATTTCAGCCTCCTAGGACAAAGCGTTGAATTTTAAGGAATTTAAAGGTGTTAAATAAGTGTACCGTCAGCCCCACATAGATGTTTTATTATTATTATTATTAATTTAGTATTATTATTATTTTTATTATAATTATTGTTATTAATAATAATAATAATAATAATAATAATAATAATAATAATAATAATAATAATAATAATAATAACAATTAGAGAGAGAGAGAGAGAGAGAGAGCTCCTTATTTGTCTCTTCTAGACAGTACAAACAGGTTTTGTTTTTTTCCAACTGCAGCCCAGCTTTATTACATGTTTAAAAAAAACTCCTCGATAGGCGCTTTCTGAAGTTACTAATTTTAGTTACTACATGGACAAAACTATTACGTACAACGGCGTATTAGGGCCTCTTCAGGAAATAATATATATAAAGCCTATTTTTTTTTTTATTATTTATTAATTTTATTAAGTGAATCTAATACATCGTGGTAATTAATTAGGGGCCTTCATGGAAGGTTGCACAAGATGGACTCTGTTCACGGACCAGAACGTTCCATGGTTGCTATGGACGATCTCCAGGTGCATCATTTTGACACGGCGACATTTTAACCCGGAAATAGCTGCTAATCAGTCTGAGACGCACGCATTTGTTTTCTCTTCCCGAGATTTTGGATATTTCTTCAAGAAACCAAACAATTACCATGGACTTCCAACGACTTCTTCAGGATTTACCTCCATAAAGACAAAGTTCTTCTAAATAAAGGCTTTTCTGACGGTAATTTTGAGATTTTTGCACTTTTTAAACCATATAATTGTCGAGTTGTAGAGATGTTCTAATGATTTACAAACTAAGCTAGTTTTATCCATTGGCAAATGTAGCTAAATAAATTACATATTTCTTAATTAATATCTTTGAACGGGTCATGCATTAATTAGCAAGCAGTGTCGGGTATATTTATTATTATTACCAATACTAGCAAACACTGTCATGCTAGCAGTCATTTGTGCTGTTTAAGAATTTCAGCTTTCGTTATTTCTTTAAAACCAGACAGACAGCTCGTAACTCAGGGCATATTGTCGATGATACATGGATATTTTTCTGATACTTGTTAGATTTTTACATGCTATCCGCTAGCATATCAGTGCAATTTCCTGTAGACGTCTGCCTCAAGCTAGCGCTGTTTTCCGTAGCGTTAGCACTGACGTTATGATTTGGTTTGTTACCCGGATGCTCGAATGTAAACATTGAATGGACGGAGATAGACGTGCACAAGCAGATATTATTTTCAGATGTCTTATCCGCGAACAAATGTTGAAAAACACACAGAGCACACTAAAGCGTGCCGAGAAGGACTCAGACAGCAAGAGAAAGAGAGATACTGTGAGAAACTAGGGCTAACGGGCGAGAAAGACCCATACGACCTAGCATCAACTTGATGTAAACATGACGAATCTGCGGTTTGCCAATTATGGAGAACAGCACATTTATACCCCAAATGATTTGCGAATTTCAGTGGCATGTTTTTCTTTCAACTGTTGCCTTTCTGGTCACATTAAAAGTGGTTTCACTGGAAATAAACATGACACTGATAACATTAGTGAGCACCCCAGAAGCAGTAGCTATTAATACATAGAAGGACTAAGACGGGAAGGCTGCTGAAACATGAAGTCTCAATGTCAGCATGAGTGCTTGTAATGTACTGAGTGACTTTTTTACAGCAAGGTAGGGACTGAGGTGTAAAAAAGTGCTGTTTATGTATTTGGTGTGGTGAATGAAAAACAACAACCTCTCATCTTTATGATAAAGACACTTTGGTCATAAGATGAGGAGATGTACAACATGTTGAATGTTTTGACTAAGGAATCTCCATCTCATCTCTCTCTGCTGAACCAACTGAACGACTTCTTCGCTCGCTTTGAGGCAGACAACAGCACTCCGGCACAAAAGATCCCTCCACCTCCCGACGACCAGGTGCTGTTGCTATCTACGGACAGCGTGAGGAGATCACTCGGGAAGACTAATGTAAGGAAAGCCCCGGGCCCTGATGACATCCCCGGTCGTGTCCTGAGAGACTGTGCTGAGGAGCTCACGGATGTCTTCACAGACATCTTCAACGCCTCGCTGAGCCAAGCTGTTGTCCCGACATGCCTCAAAGCCACCGCCATCGTCCCGGTCCCGAAGAAGCCGTCTCCCTCCCGCCACAACGACTACCGCCCGATCGCACTCGCTCCCGTCATTATGAAGCGCTTTGAGCGGCTAGTCGTGCACCACATCAAATCTGCGCTCCCCCTGACACTGGACCCCTACCAGTTTGCGTATCGGTCCAACCGCTCGACCGACGATGCCATCTCCGCTGCACTCCAATCAGCCCTCACTCACCCGGAGACCAAAGACCCACATGTCAGAATGCTGTTCATCGACTTCAGCTCAGCATTCAACACGATCGTCCCTCAGCAGCTCATCCTCAAACTCGTCCAGCTGGGACTCAACACCTCCCTGTGCATTGTGCAACTGGCTGTTGGACTTTCTGACGGGGAGACCACGGGCAGTACGGGTCGGCAGCAACACCTCCAGCACCATCACGCCGAGCACAGGGGCCCCCCCCAAGGATGTGTGCTCGGCCCCCTCCTCTTCACTCTGCTAACCCAGGACTGCAAACCTACATCCAGCTCCAACCTCTTCATCCAGTTCGCAGACGACACGACCGTGGTGGCTCTCATCAACAGTAACGATGAGACAAACCACAGGAGCGAGGTGAGACGCCTGGCCGAGCGGTGTAAGGACAACAATCTCCTCCTAAATGTGGAGAAGACGAAGGAGATTGTAGTGGACGTCAGAAGAGAGCACACCCAGCGTTCCCCACTAACCATCGACGGCGCTGCAGTAGAGCGGGTGAGCAGCGCCAAGTTCCTGGGTGTACACATCTCCGAAGACCTGTCCTGGAACATCAACACCACATCTCTGGCCAAGAAAGCTCAACGGCGACTCTACTTCCTGCGGAAACCGAGAAGAGCAAGAGCGCCGACCCCCGTTATGTTCTCTTTTTATAGAGGCACCATCGAGAGCATCCTGACCAGCTGCATCACCGTGTGGTACGGCGCCTGCACCGTCTCCTGCCGCAAGACCCTGCAGCGCACTGTGAAAGCAGCTGAGAAGATCATCGGTGTCTCTCTTCCCTCCCTACTGGACATTTACAACACCCGCCTCACCCGCAAAGCCACAAGGATTGCGGGTGACCCCCACCCGACCATCCCACAGTCTCTTTAACCTGCTGCCGTCGGGAAGGAGGAGACTGCAGAGTCTCCGGGCCAAAACCAGCAGGCTCAAAGACAGTTTTTTCCACCAGGCAGTCAGGACTCTTAATTCCCTCCCTGTTCTGCCCCCACTCCCCCCCCACTGGCCCCCACCATCGACTCTGGGCCACAGACTCTGCCCATGCACATCCTTTCTCAGGACTGCACACTTCACTTTATGCACACTTCACTTTATACTCACTTTACACATGCTTATTTGCACTATTTGCATTATTTGCATTATTGCTCCAATACCTCATGTCTGTTCATTTCATTTTGTCCAGCTAAAATTTGCACTACTGCTTACCTCAGGTCTGTTTATGGTCTGGTTTGTTGGTTTGTTGGTTTGTTGGTTTGTTGGTTTGTTGGTTTGTTGGTTTGTTGGTTTGTTGGTTTGTTGGTGAGGTAGAAGAAGATGGACTAACTTTTGATGAACTGTGTTTCCAGTTTAAGCTTTATATTTTAGAGCACAGCACAGTATAGTGGTTGAGAAGGTAGCAGCAGTGGAGTCCAACAGAGCCTGATAAATCACTTCCTGCATTTATAGTCTTGATATGAACTTTGCCAGTCTGACTTTATTCTTTCCTGCTCTCGTCTCAGGTGTAAAAAGTCGATCCCAGATCACTTGGAGCATCACGTCTTGCAGCAAGGACTTTAAGGTCATCACAGGATGCGTCATCTCCTCCTTCTCTTCGGACTTTGTGGTGCGAGCTGTGCTGGGCAGCGGCTCCTTTGGAGAAGTTGCCCAGTGCAGAAAGATAGCCACTAATGAAACGGTGGCTTTCCGCAAAGAGGATGAACCTTTTTTTGTATATTTAGCTTTTTTTTTTGTCTTGTTTGTTTTTTAACCTTTGTTTGATTTTTAGGGTGATCCTTGACCCCTCTGCTTTTCCAAAGGGAGGGGTCAAGCAGGTAAGTATGACTTATGTTACTAATTTATTTCATAGTTTCTGTTTTGGTGGTAAGTTTAGGTGAGGAGAGGAGAGGAGAGGAGAGGAGAGGACAGGAGAGGACAGGAGAGGACAGGAGCTGAGGAAAAGAAGTAGAGGAGCAGAAGTGGAGGAAGAGAAGTAGAGGAGCAGAAGTGGAGGAGAGGAGGATTGGAAAAGGAGGGGACGTGGAGGAGAGGAGGGCCAGAGGAGGTTACAAATGTTACAAAAAAAAAACAAAAAAAAAAACACCTTACAAGTGCCACAGGATGATCGCTGCCCCAATGCACTGATGCAGAAACTCATGGAAAAGGAGCCCCAAGTATTGAGTGCATGTAAATGAACGTATGTTTCAGATGTCTAACATTTGTGTAAAACATTCTTTTAATTGCTCTAATGTAATATTCATTATTGAAGAAACTGAAAGTGGGGTTTTCATTAACTGCAAGGTGTAATGATCACAATAAAAAGAAAGAAATGCTTGAAATCTTTCACCCTGTGTACTGAATCAATAGAATGAAGTCATAAACCTAACTGGAGCGTTTGTTTGATGGCATTTAGTAATGTTCCTGATAGCATGAGAAAACACGTTGATGTTTTTCTTTTGTCTAAAATACACCTCTTTAAGAAATCAGAGCCAGACTTAATGTGTGAACAGCAAAATGTTTGAAACAGAAGGTCTTACCTCAGATCAGGGTTTTGTTTCAATCAGTCAAATTACCTCCAACATACAGATGCAGGTTCAGGCCAGCAGAGGGAGCATGACAACATTAAAAAGGAGTCTACTTTGAACTGGTCCTGTAGAATCACCGAATCACTGGATAGAATCACGATGGTCCTGAAAAAGTCAGCGCTACAGACACCGCTCATCAACGAGGGTTCAAACTATCCAGCCTGAAACTGAAAAATATGTCGATTCTGTTTTAAAGTCACGTGTGGTGAAAGTTGAACCGATACACCACATTTAGATACATGTGGAGGATTCATTCTCAAACTGAATTAATCTGAGGGGATGTTACTGAAAGGGTTTTGAGGCCTTGCTTGATTTGGCTGTCACATTATCAGCTGATTATTTGAACTCCTCTAATGACAGAAGCACAAATCTGGTTGGTTTAGCGATTCAAACTATGCAAAGTATAAAAAAAACCATGATCTATCTACTCTGAGTAATCCAAGTGAGTTACGGAGCCACAGAACCAATGACTGCCGTAGACCGACATGTTCCAGGAACTTTGCTCAATAGTTTGAGAGTGCGGGGCTCTTAAAAGAGCCGTTCTGGGTGTGCTTCAGCACTGCACGCCGACCCGCCACGGGGCACTTCCCCCTGAGGAGAAGAAGGATGCGAAGGCCTCCCTCACCCTGGCGGCCTCCCTCACCCTGGCGGCCTCCCTCACCCTGGCGGCCTCCCTCACCCTGGCGGCCTCCCTCACCCTGGCGGCCTCCCTCACCCTGGCGGCCTCCCTCGCAGACTTCTTGGCAGCATCTGGTCCCGGACATGGGTTGGCTTGTCCCTTTGCAGGCATCTGCTGTGATGTCATCACAGGCTGCATCCATTGTACGAGGCATTACAGAAAGTGTGCGGCGTCACAGTGCAGTGCCCCTTGTTAGATTACATACCTGTTCTGTCCATCAAAAGGCCCAACCGTCGAGGACTTTTGGCCTTAATTGATACCAATTAAGTGTGGATCTCATACTTAGGAAGGTGGCACCGGCCTGAAATTTATCACACGCATTCTGCATGTGCCCCCTATGAACATACTGTAAAAGCAGCGTCCTAGATGAAAGCGTTGATTTTTGATTAATTTGAAGAGATTGAAGTACTTCAGTTCGAGCCCCACGTCTTCACTTTTCATACTTAGGAAGGCGGTGCCTGTCTGAAACTTGTCACGCTGATTCTACATGTGCCCACCGTTAAAATACTGTAAAATCAGCCTCCTGGGTCAAAGCGTCTAATTTTAATCAATCAAAAGCATAAGTTAGTTGACCTTTAGCCCCGTGTAGGTGTGTGTTTCGTACTTAGGAAGGCGGCGCCGCTTTGAAACTTCACACACTCATTGTACACCTGCTCAGGATGAACATAGTCCGATTTCAGCCTCCTAGCTCAAAGCGTTGAATTTTAAGGAATTTAAAGGGATTTCATTCTTCCCCTCTAACACTTTTATGTGACCTTTCACACTTGCGAAGGTCGCACGGGTCCGAAACTTCTCACCCTGGTTCTGCATGTGCCCACGATGTACATACTCTGATTTCAGCCTCCTAGGTGAAAGCGTTGAATTTTAAGGAATAAAAAGGGATTTCTTTGCCTTTTTTTAAAGGTTTTTCAGCAATTTTGGGTACTTTTAGGCAGATCTCTTTTTTGGCCTCACGAGGCCCCTGATGATTGCACAGACCCCAAATTCGGCACAGGGCCAGTGCTGGACGCCCTCTACCAGCTCGTGAAAAAAGCAACTCCCTACATGTCTTTCTTTTCTTAATTGGTTGGTCAGGTTTCAGAGCAAAGGAGGGTGTGAGACCTGAGGCCACCAACACCCTCTGACAGGCAGGCAAGGCTGGAGCCAGATATTTTCCAAATGTGCTAGAAATCTGATTTTTTGACATGTTGTCGGGGGTCTGAAGACGAGTCCGACAGCGTTTGTTTGGTGTAGATCGGACCTATACTTTTGCTACAGCGGGTCCTTAAAAAAATCTCTCTTTTTTTTTCCACTTTTGGCCTTAATTGATACCAATTAAGTGTGGATCTCATACTTAGGAAGGTGGCACCGGCCTGAAATTTGTCACACGCATTCTGCATGTGCCCCCAATGAACATACTGTAAAAGCAGCATCCTAGATGAAGGCGTTGATTTTTTATTAATTTGAAGAGATTGAAGTACTTCAGTTCAAGCCCCATGTGTTGACTTTTCATACTTAGGAAGGTCGCTCCGACTTCAAACTTGTCACGCTGATTGTACATGTGGTCATGATGAACATACTGTAAAATCAGCCTCCTGAGTGAAAGCGCTGAATTTTAATGAATTAAAAGCATTTGATAAGAGAAACTTTAGCCCCGTGTAGGTGTGTGTTTCGTACTTAGGAAGGTGGCGCCGCTTTGAAACTTCACACACTCATTGTACACCAGCTCAGGATGAACGTTGTCCGATTTCAGCCTCCTAGCTCAAAGCGTTGAATTTTAAGGAATTTAAAGGGATTTCATTCTTCCCCTCTAACACTTTTATGTGACCTTTCACACTTGCGAAGGTCGCACGGGTCCGAAACTTCTCACCCTTGTTCTGCATGTGCCCACGATGTACATACTCTGATTTCAGCCTCCTAGGTGAAAGCGTTGAATTTTAAGGAATAAAAAGGGATTTCTTTGCCTTTTTTTAAAGGTTTTTCAGCAATTTTGGGTACTTTTAGGCAGATCTCTTTTTTGGCCTCACGAGGCCCCTGATGATTGCACAGACCCCAAATTCGGCACAGGGCCAGTGCTGGACGCCCTCTACCAGCTCGTGAAAAAAGCAACTCCCTACATGTCTTTCTTTTCTTAATTGGTTGGTCAGGTTTCAGAGCAAAGGAGGGTGTGAGACCTGAGGCCACCAACACCCTCTGACAGGCAGGCAAGGCTGGAGCCAGATATTTTCCAAATGTGCTAGAAATCTGATTTTTTGACATGTTGTCGGGGGTCTGAAGACGAGTCCGACAGCGTTTGTTTGGTGTAGATCGGACCTATACTTTTGCTACAGCGGTCCTTAAAAAAATCTCTCTTTTTTTTTCCACTTTTGGCCTTAATTGATACCAATTAAGTGTGGATTTCATACTTAGGAAGGTGGCACCGGCCTGAAATTTGTCACACGCATTCTGCATGTGCCCCCTATGAACATACTGTAAAAGCAGCATCCTAGATGTAAGCGTTGATTTTTTTATTATTTTGAAGAGATTGAAGTACTTCAGTTCAAGCCCCATGTGTTGACTTATCATGCTTAGGAAGGTCGCTCCGACTTCAAACTTGTCACGCTGATTGTACATGTGGTCATGATGAACATACTGTAAAATCAGCCTCCTGAGTGAAAGCGCTGAATTTTAATGAATTAAAAGCATTTAATAAGAGAAACTTCAGCCCCACATAGGTGTGTGTTTCATACTTAGGAAGGTGGCGCCGCTTTGAAACTTCACACACTCATTCTGCATGTGCTCAGGATGAGCATAGTCCGATTTCAGCCTCCTAGGACAAAGCGTTGAATTTTAAGGAATTTAAAGGTGTTAAATAAGTGTACCGTCAGCCCCACATAGATGTTTTATTATTATTATTATTAATTTAGTATTATTATTATTTTTATTATAATTATTGTTATTATTAATAATAATAATAATAATAATAATAATAATAACAATTAGAGAGAGAGAGAGAGAGAGCTCCTTATTTGTCTCTTCTAGACAGTACAAACAGGTTTTGTTTTTTTTCCAACTGCAGCCCAGCTTTATTACATGTTTAAAAAAAACTCCTCGATAGGCGCTTTCTGAAGTTACTAATTTTAGTTACTACATGGACAAAACTATTACGTACAACGGCGTATTAGGGCCTCTTCAGGAAATAATATATATAAAGCCTATTTTTTTTTTAATTATTTATTAATTTTATTAAGTGAATCTAATACATCGTGGTAATTAATTAGGGGCCTTCATGGAAAGTTGCACAAGATGGACTCTGTTCACGGACCAGAACGTTCCATGGTTGCTATGGACGATCTCCAGGTGCATCATTTTGACACGGCGACATTTTAACCCGGAAATAGCTGCTAATCAGTCTGAGACGCACGCATTTGTTTTCTCTTCCCGAGATTTTGGATATTTCTTCAAGAAACCAAACAATTACCATGGACTTCCAACGACTTCTTCAGGATTTACCTCCATAAAGACAAAGTTCTTCTAAATAAAGGCTTTTCTGACGGTAATTTTGAGATTTTTGCACTTTTTAAACCATATAATTGTCGAGTTGTAGAGATGTTCTAATGATTTACAAACTAAGCTAGTTTTATCCATTGGCAAATGTAGCTAAATAAATTACATATTTCTTAATTAATATCTTTGAACGGGTCATGCATTAATTAGCAAGCAGTGTCGGGTATATTTATTATTATTACCAATACTAGCAAACACTGTCATGCTAGCAGTCATTTGTGCTGTTTAAGAATTTCAGCTTTCGTTATTTCTTTAAAACCAGACAGACAGTTCGTAACTCAGGGCATATTGTCGATGATACATGGATATTTTTCTGATACTTGTTAGATTTTTACATGCTATCCGCTAGCATATCAGTGCAATTTCCTGTAGACGTCTGCCTCAAGCTAGCGCTGTTTTCCGTAGCGTTAGCACTGACGTTATGATTTGGTTTGTTACCCGGATGCTCGAATGTAAACATTGAATGGACGGAGATAGACGTGCACAAGCAGATATTATTTTCAGATGTCTTATCCGCGAACAAATGTTGAAAAACACACAGAGCACACTAAAGCGTGCCGAGAAGGACTCAGACAGCAAGAGAAAGAGAGATACTGTGAGAAACTAGGGCTAACGGGCGAGAAAGACCCATACGACCTAGCATCAACTTGATGTAAACATGACGAATCTGCGGTTTGCCAATTATGGAGAACAGCACATTTATACCCCAAATGATTTGCGAATTTCAGTGGCATGTTTTTCTTTCAACTGTTGCCTTTCTGGTCACATTAAAAGTGGTTTCACTGGAAATAAACATGACACTGATAACATTAGTGAGCACCCCAGAAGCAGTAGCTATTAATACATAGAAGGACTAAGACGGGAAGGCTGCTGAAACATGAAGTCTCAATGTCAGCATGAGTGCTTGTAATGTACTGAGTGACTTTTTTACAGCAAGGTAGGGACTGAGGTGTAAAAAAGTGCTGTTTATGTATTTGGTGTGGTGAATGAAAAACAACAACCTCTCATCTTTATGATAAAGACACTTTGGTCATAAGATGAGGAGATGTACAACATGTTGAATGTTTTGACTAAGGAATCTCCATCTCATCTCTCTCTGCTGAACCAACTGAACGACTTCTTCGCTCGCTTTGAGGCAGACAACAGCACTCCGGCACAAAAGATCCCTCCACCTCCCGACGACCAGGTGCTGTTGCTATCTACGGACAGCGTGAGGAGATCACTCGGGAAGACTAATGTAAGGAAAGCCCCGGGCCCTGATGACATCCCCGGTCGTGTCCTGAGAGACTGTGCTGAGGAGCTCACGGATGTCTTCACAGACATCTTCAACGCCTCGCTGAGCCAAGCTGTTGTCCCGACATGCCTCAAAGCCACCGCCATCGTCCCGGTCCCGAAGAAGCCGTCTCCCTCCCGCCACAACGACTACCGCCCGATCGCACTCGCTCCCGTCATTATGAAGCGCTTTGAGCGGCTAGTCGTGCACCACATCAAATCTGCGCTCCCCCTGACACTGGACCCCTACCAGTTTGCGTATCGGTCCAACCGCTCGACCGACGATGCCATCTCCGCTGCACTCCAATCAGCCCTCACTCACCCGGAGACCAAAGACCCACATGTCAGAATGCTGTTCATCGACTTCAGCTCAGCATTCAACACGATCGTCCCTCAGCAGCTCATCCTCAAACTCGTCCAGCTGGGACTAACACCTCCCTGTGCATTGTGCAACTGGCTGTTGGACTTTCTGACGGGGAGACCACGGGCAGTACGGGTCGGCAGCAACACCTCCAGCACCATCACGCCGAACACAGGGGCCCCCCCCAAGGATGTGTGCTCGGCCCCCTCCTCTTCACTCTGCTAACCCAGGACTGCAAACCTACATCCAGCTCCAACCTCTTCATCCAGTTCGCAGACGACACGACCGTGGTGGCTCTCATCAACAGTAACGATGAGACAAACCACAGGAGCGAGGTGAGACGCCTGGCCGAGCGGTGTAAGGACAACAATCTCCTCCTAAATGTGGAGAAGACGAAGGAGATTGTAGTGGACGTCAGAAGAGAGCGCACCCAGCGTTCCCCACTAACCATCGACGGCGCTGCAGTAGAGCGGGTGAGCAGCGCCAAGTTCCTGGGTGTACACATCTCCGAAGACCTGTCCTGGAACATCAACACCACATCTCTGGCCAAGAAAGCTCAACGGCGACTCTACTTCCTGCGGAAACCGAGAAGAGCAAGAGCGCCGACCCCCGTTATGTTCTCTTTTTATAGAGGCACCATCGAGAGCATCCTGACCAGCTGCATCACCGTGTGGTACGGCGCCTGCACCGTCTCCTGCCGCAAGACCCTGCAGCGCACTGTGAAAGCAGCTGAGAAGATCATCGGTGTCTCTCTTCCCTCCCTACTGGACATTTACAACACCCGCCTCACCCGCAAAGCCACAAGGATTGCGGGTGACCCCACCCGACCATCCCACAGTCTCTTTAACCTGCTGCCGTCGGGAAGGAGGAGACTGCAGAGTCTCCGGGCCAAAACCAGCAGGCTCAAAGACAGTTTTTTCCACCAGGCAGTCAGGACTCTTAATTCCCTCCCTGTTCTGCCCCCACTCCCCCCCCACTGGCCCCCACCATCGACTCTGGGCCACAGACTCTGCCCATGCACATCCTTTCTCAGGACTGCACACTTCACTTTATGCACACTTCACTTTATACTCACTTTACACATGCTTATTTGCACTATTTGCATTATTTGCATTATTGCTCCAATACCTCATGTCTGTTCATTTCATTTTGTCCAGCTAAAATTTGCACTACTGCTTACCTCAGGTCTGTTTATGGTCTGGTTTGTTGGTTTGTTGGTTTGTTGGTTTGTTGGTTTGTTGGTTTGTTGGTTTGTTGGTTTGTTGGTGAGGTAGAAGAAGATGGACTAACTTTTGATGAACTGTGTTTCCAGTTTAAGCTTTATATTTTAGAGCACAGCACAGTATAGTGGTTGAGAAGGTAGCAGCAGTGGAGTCCAACAGAGCCTGATAAATCACTTCCTGCATTTATAGTCTTGATATGAACTTTGCCAGTCTGACTTTATTCTTTCCTGCTCTCGTCTCAGGTGTAAAAAGTCGATCCCAGATCACTTGGAGCATCACGTCTTGCAGCAAGGACTTTAAGGTCATCACAGGATGCGTCATCTCCTCCTTCTCTTCGGACTTTGTGGTGCGAGCTGTGCTGGGCAGCGGCTCCTTTGGAGAAGTTGCCCAGTGCAGAAAGATAGCCACTAATGAAACGGTGGCTTTCCGCAAAGAGGATGAACCTTTTTTTGTATATTTAGCTTTTTTTTTTGTCTTGTTTGTTTTTTAACCTTTGTTTGATTTTTAGGGTGATCCTTGACCCCTCTGCTTTTCCAAAGGGAGGGGTCAAGCAGGTAAGTATGACTTATGTTACTAATTTATTTCATAGTTTCTGTTTTGGTGGTAAGTTTAGGTGAGGAGAGGAGAGGAGAGGAGAGGACAGGAGAGGACAGGAGAGGACAGGAGCTGAGGAAAAGAAGTAGAGGAGCAGAAGTGGAGGAAGAGAAGTAGAGGAGCAGAAGTGGAGGAGAGGAGGATTGGAAAAGGAGGGGACGTGGAGGAGAGGAGGGCCAGAGGAGGTTACAAATGTTACAAAAAAAAAACAAAAAAAAAAACACCTTACAAGTGCCACAGGATGATCGCTGCCCCAATGCACTGATGCAGAAACTCATGGAAAAGGAGCCCCAAGTATTGAGTGCATGTAAATGAACGTATGTTTCAGATGTCTAACATTTGTGTAAAACATTCTTTTAATTGCTCTAATGTAATATTCATTATTGAAGAAACTGAAAGTGGGGTTTTCATTAACTGCAAGGTGTAATGATCACAATAAAAAGAAAGAAATGCTTGAAATCTTTCACCCTGTGTACTGAATCAATAGAATGAAGTCATAAACCTAACTGGAGCGTTTGTTTGATGGCATTTAGTAATGTTCCTGATAGCATGAGAAAACACGTTGATGTTTTTCTTTTGTCTAAAATACACCTCTTTAAGAAATCAGAGCCAGACTTAATGTGTGAACAGCAAAATGTTTGAAACAGAAGGTCTTACCTCAGATCAGGGTTTTGTTTCAATCAGTCAAATTACCTCCAACATACAGATGCAGGTTCAGGCCAGCAGAGGGAGCATGACAACATTAAAAAGGAGTCTACTTTGAACTGGTCCTGTAGAATCACCGAATCACTGGATAGAATCACGATGGTCCTGAAAAAGTCAGCGCTACAGACACCGCTCATCAACGAGGGTTCAAACTATCCAGCCTGAAACTGAAAAATATGTCGATTCTGTTTTAAAGTCACGTGTGGTGAAAGTTGAACCGATACACCACATTTAGATACATGTGGAGGATTCATTCTCAAACTGAATTAATCTGAGGGGATGTTACTGAAAGGGTTTTGAGGCCTTGCTTGATTTGGCTGTCACATTATCAGCTGATTATTTGAACTCCTCTAATGACAGAAGCACAAATCTGGTTGGTTTAGCGATTCAAACTATGCAAAGTATAAAAAAAACCATGATCTATCTACTCTGAGTAATCCAAGTGAGTTACGGAGCCACAGAACCAATGACTGCCGTAGACCGACATGTTCCAGGAACTTTGCTCAATAGTTTGAGAGTGCGGGGCTCTTAAAAGAGCCGTTCTGGGTGTGCTTCAGCACTGCACGCCGACCCGCCACGGGGCACTTCCCCCTGAGGAGAAGAAGGATGCGAAGGCCTCCCTCACCCTGGCGGCCTCCCTCACCCTGGCGGCCTCCCTCACCCTGGCGGCCTCCCTCACCCTGGCGGCCTCCCTCACCCTGGCGGCCTCCCTCACCCTGGCGGCCTCCCTCACCCTGGCGGCCTCCCTCGCAGACTTCTTGGCAGCATCTGGTCCCGGACATGGGTTGGCTTGTCCCTTTGCAGGCATCTGCTGTGATGTCATCACAGGCTGCATCCATTGTACGAGGCATTACAGAAAGTGTGCGGCGTCACAGTGCAGTGCCCCTTGTTAGATTACATACCTGTTCTGTCCATCAAAAGGCCCAACCGTCGAGGACTTTTGGCCTTAATTGATACCAATTAAGTGTGGATCTCATACTTAGGAAGGTGGCACCGGCCTGAAATTTATCACACGCATTCTGCATGTGCCCCCTATGAACATACTGTAAAAGCAGCGTCCTAGATGAAAGCGTTGATTTTTGATTAATTTGAAGAGATTGAAGTACTTCAGTTCGAGCCCCACGTCTTCACTTTTCATACTTAGGAAGGCGGTGCCTGTCTGAAACTTGTCACGCTGATTCTACATGTGCCCACCGTTAAAATACTGTAAAATCAGCCTCCTGGGTCAAAGCGTCTAATTTTAATGAATTAAAAGCATAAGTTAGTTGATCTTTAGCCCCTTGTAGGTGTGTGTTTCGTACTTAGGAAGGTGGCGCCGCTTTGAAACTTCACACACTCATTGTACACCTGCTCAGGATGAACATAGTCCGATTTCAGCCTCCTAGCTCAAAGCGTTGAATTTTAAGGAATTTAAAGGGATTTCATTCTTCCCCTCTAACACTTTTATGTGACCTTTCACACTTGCGAAGGTCGCACGGGTCCGAAACTTCTCACCCTGGTTCTGCATGTGCCCACGATGTACATACTCTGATTTCAGCCTCCTAGGTGAAAGCGTTGAATTTTAAGGAATAAAAAGGGATTTCTTTGCCTTTTTTTAAAGGTTTTTCAGCAATTTTGGGTACTTTTAGGCAGATCTCTTTTTTGGCCTCACGAGGCCCCTGATGATTGCAC
This sequence comes from Labroides dimidiatus, assembly GCA_030710495.1. Taxonomy (NCBI): domain Eukaryota; kingdom Metazoa; phylum Chordata; class Actinopteri; order Labriformes; family Labridae; genus Labroides; species Labroides dimidiatus. The sequence goes on along the minus strand of CM061143.1, from coordinate 36,573,313 downwards.
AGACCCCAAATTCGGCACAGGGCCAGTGCTGGACGCCCTCTACCAGCTCGTGAAAAAAGCAACTCCCTACATGTCTTTCTTTTCTTAATTGGTTGGTCAGGTTTCAGAGCAAAGGAGGGTGTGAGACCTGAGGCCACCAACACCCTCTGACAGGCAGGCAAGGCTGGAGCCAGATATTTTCCAAATGTGCTAGAAATCTGATTTTTTGACATGTTGTCGGGGGTCTGAAGACGAGTCCGACAGCGTTTGTTTGGTGTAGATCGGACCTATACTTTTGCTACAGCGGTCCTTAAAAAAATCTCTCTTTTTTTTTCCACTTTTGGCCTTAATTGATACCAATTAAGTGTGGATCTCATACTTAGGAAGGTGGCACCGGCCTGAAATTTGTCACACGCATTCTGCATGTGCCCCCAATGAACATACTGTAAAAGCAGCATCCTAGATGAAGGCGTTGATTTTTTATTAATTTGAAGAGATTGAAGTACTTCAGTTCAAGCCCCATGTGTTGACTTTTCATACTTAGGAAGGTCGCTCCGACTTCAAACTTGTCACGCTGATTGTACATGTGGTCATGATGAACATACTGTAAAATCAGCCTCCTGAGTGAAAGCGCTGAATTTTAATGAATTAAAAGCATTTGATAAGAGAAACTTTAGCCCCGTGTAGGTGTGTGTTTCGTACTTAGGAAGGTGGCGCCGCTTTGAAACTTCACACACTCATTGTACACCAGCTCAGGATGAACGTTGTCCGATTTCAGCCTCCTAGCTCAAAGCGTTGAATTTTAAGGAATTTAAAGGGATTTCATTCTTCCCCTCTAACACTTTTATGTGACCTTTCACACTTGCGAAGGTCGCACGGGTCCGAAACTTCTCACCCTGGTTCTGCATGTGCCCACGATGTACATACTCTGATTTCAGCCTCCTAGGTGAAAGCGTTGAATTTTAAGGAATAAAAAGGGATTTCTTTGCCTTTTTTTAAAGGTTTTTCAGCAATTTTGGGTACTTTTAGGCAGATCTCTTTTTTGGCCTCACGAGGCCCCTGATGATTGCACAGACCCCAAATTCGGCACAGGGCCAGTGCTGGACGCCCTCTACCAGCTCGTGAAAAAAGCAACTCCCTACATGTCTTTCTTTTCTTAATTGGTTGGTCAGGTTTCAGAGCAAAGGAGGGTGTGAGACCTGAGGCCACCAACACCCTCTGACAGGCAGGCAAGGCTGGAGCCAGATATTTTCCAAATGTGCTAGAAATCTGATTTTTTGACATGTTGTCGGGGGTCTGAAGACGAGTCCGACAGCGTTTGTTTGGTGTAGATCGGACCTATACTTTTGCTACAGCGGTCCTTAAAAAAATCTCTCTTTTTTTTTTCCACTTTTGGCCTTAATTGATACCAATTAAGTGTGGATTTCATACTTAGGAAGGTGGCACCGGCCTGAAATTTGTCACACGCATTCTGCATGTGCCCCCTATGAACATACTGTAAAAGCAGCATCCTAGATGTAAGCGTTGATTTTTTTATTATTTTGAAGAGATTGAAGTACTTCAGTTCAAGCCCCATGTGTTGACTTATCATGCTTAGGAAGGTCGCTCCGACTTCAAACTTGTCACGCTGATTGTACATGTGGTCATGATGAACATACTGTAAAATCAGCCTCCTGAGTGAAAGCGCTGAATTTTAATGAATTAAAAGCATTTAATAAGAGAAACTTCAGCCCCACATAGGTGTGTGTTTCATACTTAGGAAGGTGGCGCCGCTTTGAAACTTCACACACTCATTCTGCATGTGCTCAGGATGAGCATAGTCCGATTTTAGCCTCCTAGGACAAAGCGTTGAATTTTAAGGAATTTAAAGGTGTTAAATAAGTGTACCGTCAGCCCCACATAGATGTTTTATTATTATTATTATTAATTTAGTATTATTATTATTTTTATTATAATTATTGTTATTATTAATAATAATAATAATAATAATAATAATAATAACAATTAGAGAGAGAGAGAGAGAGAGCTCCTTATTTGTCTCTTCTAGACAGTACAAACAGGTTTTGTTTTTTTCCAACTGCAGCCCAGCTTTATTACATGTTTAAAAAAAACTCCTCGATAGGCGCTTTCTGAAGTTACTAATTTTAGTTACTACATGGACAAAACTATTACGTACAACGGCGTATTAGGGCCTCTTCAGGAAATAATATATATAAAGCCTATTTTTTTTTTTATTATTTATTAATTTTATTAAGTGAATCTAATACATCGTGGTAATTAATTAGGGGCCTTCATGGAAAGTTGCACAAGATGGACTCTGTTCACGGACCAGAACGTTCCATGGTTGCTATGGACGATCTCCAGGTGCATCATTTTGACACGGCGACATTTTAACCCGGAAATAGCTGCTAATCAGTCTGAGACGCACGCATTTGTTTTCTCTTCCCGAGATTTTGGATATTTCTTCAAGAAACCAAACAATTACCATGGACTTCCAACGACTTCTTCAGGATTTACCTCCATAAAGACAAAGTTCTTCTAAATAAAGGCTTTTCTGACGGTAATTTTGAGATTTTTGCACTTTTTAAACCATATAATTGTCGAGTTGTAGAGATGTTCTAATGATTTACAAACTAAGCTAGTTTTATCCATTGGCAAATGTAGCTAAATAAATTACATATTTCTTAATTAATATCTTTGAACGGGTCATGCATTAATTAGCAAGCAGTGTCGGGTATATTTATTATTATTACCAATACTAGCAAACACTGTCATGCTAGCAGTCATTTGTGCTGTTTAAGAATTTCAGCTTTCGTTATTTCTTTAAAACCAGACAGACAGCTCGTAACTCAGGGCATATTGTCGATGATACATGGATATTTTTCTGATACTTGTTAGATTTTTACATGCTATCCGCTAGCATATCAGTGCAATTTCCTGTAGACGTCTGCCTCAAGCTAGCGCTGTTTTCCGTAGCGTTAGCACTGACGTTATGATTTGGTTTGTTACCCGGATGCTCGAATGTAAACATTGAATGGACGGAGATAGACGTGCACAAGCAGATATTATTTTCAGATGTCTTATCCGCGAACAAATGTTGAAAAACACACAGAGCACACTAAAGCGTGCCGAGAAGGACTCAGACAGCAAGAGAAAGAGAGATACTGTGAGAAACTAGGGCTAACGGGCGAGAAAGACCCATACGACCTAGCATCAACTTGATGTAAACATGACGAATCTGCGGTTTGCCAATTATGGAGAACAGCACATTTATACCCCAAATGATTTGCGAATTTCAGTGGCATGTTTTTCTTTCAACTGTTGCCTTTCTGGTCACATTAAAAGTGGTTTCACTGGAAATAAACATGACACTGATAACATTAGTGAGCACCCCAGAAGCAGTAGCTATTAATACATAGAAGGACTAAGACGGGAAGGCTGCTGAAACATGAAGTCTCAATGTCAGCATGAGTGCTTGTAATGTACTGAGTGACTTTTTTACAGCAAGGTAGGGACTGAGGTGTAAAAAAGTGCTGTTTATGTATTTGGTGTGGTGAATGAAAAACAACAACCTCTCATCTTTATGATAAAGACACTTTGGTCATAAGATGAGGAGATGTACAACATGTTGAATGTTTTGACTAAGGAATCTCCATCTCATCTCTCTCTGCTGAACCAACTGAACGACTTCTTCGCTCGCTTTGAGGCAGACAACAGCACTCCGGCACAAAAGATCCCTCCACCTCCCGACGACCAGGTGCTGTTGCTATCTACGGACAGCGTGAGGAGATCACTCGGGAAGACTAATGTAAGGAAAGCCCCGGGCCCTGATGACATCCCCGGTCGTGTCCTGAGAGACTGTGCTGAGGAGCTCACGGATGTCTTCACAGACATCTTCAACGCCTCGCTGAGCCAAGCTGTTGTCCCGACATGCCTCAAAGCCACCGCCATCGTCCCGGTCCCGAAGAAGCCGTCTCCCTCCCGCCACAACGACTACCGCCCGATCGCACTCGCTCCCGTCATTATGAAGCGCTTTGAGCGGCTAGTCGTGCACCACATCAAATCTGCGCTCCCCCTGACACTGGACCCCTACCAGTTTGCGTATCGGTCCAACCGCTCGACCGACGATGCCATCTCCGCTGCACTCCAATCAGCCCTCACTCACCCGGAGACCAAAGACCCACATGTCAGAATGCTGTTCATCGACTTCAGCTCAGCATTCAACACGATCGTCCCTCAGCAGCTCATCCTCAAACTCGTCCAGCTGGGACTCAACACCTCCCTGTGCATTGTGCAACTGGCTGTTGGACTTTCTGACGGGGAGACCACGGGCAGTACGGGTCGGCAGCAACACCTCCAGCACCATCACGCCGAACACAGGGGCCCCCCCCAAGGATGTGTGCTCAGCCCCCTCCTCTTCACTCTGCTAACCCAGGACTGCAAACCTACATCCAGCTCCAACCTCTTCATCCAGTTCGCAGACGACACGACCGTGGTGGCTCTCATCAACAGTAACGATGAGACAAACCACAGGAGCGAGGTGAGACGCCTGGCCGAGCGGTGTAAGGACAACAATCTCCTCCTAAATGTGGAGAAGACGAAGGAGATTGTAGTGGACGTCAGAAGAGAGCGCACCCAGCGTTCCCCACTAACCATCGACGGCGCTGCAGTAGAGCGGGTGAGCAGCGCCAAGTTCCTGGGTGTACACATCTCCGAAGACCTGTCCTGGAACATCAACACCACATCTCTGGCCAAGAAAGCTCAACGGCGACTCTACTTCCTGCGGAAACCGAGAAGAGCAAGAGCGCCGACCCCCGTTATGTTCTCTTTTTATAGAGGCACCATCGAGAGCATCCTGACCAGCTGCATCACCGTGTGGTACGGCGCCTGCACCGTCTCCTGCCGCAAGACCCTGCAGCGCACTGTGAAAGCAGCTGAGAAGATCATCGGTGTCTCTCTTCCCTCCCTACTGGACATTTACAACACCCGCCTCACCCGCAAAGCCACAAGGATTGCGGGTGACCCCCACCCGACCATCCCACAGTCTCTTTAACCTGCTGCCGTCGGGAAGGAGGAGACTGCAGAGTCTCCGGGCCAAAACCAGCAGGCTCAAAGACAGTTTTTTCCACCAGGCAGTCAGGACTCTTAATTCCCTCCCTGTTCTGCCCCCACTCCCCCCCCCACTGGCCCCCACCATCGACTCTGGGCCACAGACTCTGCCCATGCACATCCTTTCTCAGGACTGCACACTTCACTTTATGCACACTTCACTTTATACTCACTTTACACATGCTTATTTGCACTATTTGCATTATTTGCATTATTGCTCCAATACCTCATGTCTGTTCATTTCATTTTGTCCAGCTAAAATTTGCACTACTGCTTACCTCAGGTCTGTTTATGGTCTGGTTTGTTGGTTTGTTGGTTTGTTGGTTTGTTGGTTTGTTGGTTTGTTGGTTTGTTGGTTTGTTGGTTTGTTGGTGAGGTAGAAGAAGATGGACTAACTTTTGATGAACTGTGTTTCCAGTTTAAGCTTTATATTTTAGAGCACAGCACAGTATAGTGGTTGAGAAGGTAGCAGCAGTGGAGTCCAACAGAGCCTGATAAATCACTTCCTGCATTTATAGTCTTGATATGAACTTTGCCAGTCTGACTTTATTCTTTCCTGCTCTCGTCTCAGGTGTAAAAAGTCGATCCCAGATCACTTGGAGCATCACGTCTTGCAGCAAGGACTTTAAGGTCATCACAGGATGCGTCATCTCCTCCTTCTCTTCGGACTTTGTGGTGCGAGCTGTGCTGGGCAGCGGCTCCTTTGGAGAAGTTGCCCAGTGCAGAAAGATAGCCACTAATGAAACGGTGGCTTTCCGCAAAGAGGATGAACCTTTTTTTGTATATTTAGCTTTTTTTTTTTGTCTTGTTTGTTTTTTAACCTTTGTTTGATTTTTAGGGTGATCCTTGACCCCTCTGCTTTTCCAAAGGGAGGGGTCAAGCAGGTAAGTATGACTTATGTTACTAATTTATTTCATAGTTTCTGTTTTGGTGGTAAGTTTAGGTGAGGAGAGGAGAGGAGAGGAGAGGACAGGAGAGGACAGGAGAGGACAGGAGAGGACAGGAGCTGAGGAAAAGAAGTAGAGGAGCAGAAGTGGAGGAAGAGAAGTAGAGGAGCAGAAGTGGAGGAGAGGAGGATTGGAAAAGGAGGGGACGTGGAGGAGAGGAGGGCCAGAGGAGGTTACAAATGTTACAAAAAAAAAACAAAAAAAAAAACACCTTACAAGTGCCACAGGGTGATCGCTGCCCCAGTGCACTGATGCAGAAACTCATGGAAAAGGAGCCCCAAGTATTGAGTGCATGTAAATGAACGTATGTTTCAGATGTCTAACATTTGTGTAAAACATTCTTTTAATTGCTCTAATGTAATATTCATTATTGAAGAAACTGAAAGTGGGGTTTTCATTAACTGCAAGGTGTAATGATCACAATAAAAAGAAAGAAATGCTTGAAATCTTTCACCCTGTGTACTGAATCAATAGAATGAAGTCATAAACCTAACTGGAGCGTTTGTTTGATGGCATTTAGTAATGTTCCTGATAGCATGAGAAAACACGTTGATGTTTTTCTTTTGTCTAAAATACACCTCTTTAAGAAATCAGAGCCAGACTTAATGTGTGAACAGCAAAATGTTTGAAACAGAAGGTCTTACCTCAGATCAGGGTTTTGTTTCAATCAGTCAAATTACCTCCAACATACAGATGCAGGTTCAGGCCAGCAGAGGGAGCATGACAACATTAAAAAGGAGTCTACTTTGAACTGGTCCTGTAGAATCACCGAATCACTGGATAGAATCACGATGGTCCTGAAAAAGTCAGCGCTACAGACACCGCTCATCAACGAGGGTTCAAACTATCCAGCCTGAAACTGAAAAATATGTCGATTCTGTTTTAAAGTCACGTGTGGTGAAAGTTGAACCGATACACCACATTTAGATACATGTGGAGGATTCATTCTCAAACTGAATTAATCTGAGGGGATGTTACTGAAAGGGTTTTGAGGCCTTGCTTGTTTTGGCTGTCACATTATCAGCTGATTATTTGAACTCCTCTAATGACAGAAGCACAAATCTGGTTGGTTTAGCGATTCAAACTATGCAAAGTATAAAAAAAACCATGATCTATCTACTCTGAGTAATCCAAGTGAGTTACGGAGCCACAGAACCAATGACTGCCATAGACCGACATGTTCCAGGAACTTTGCTCAATAGTTTGAGAGTGCGGGGCTCTTAAAAGAGCCGTTCTGGGTGTGCTTCAGCACTGCACGCCGACCCGCCACGGGGCACTTCCCCCTGAGGAGAAGAAAGATGCGAAGGCCTCCCTCACCCTGGCGGCCTCCCTCACCCTGGCGGCCTCCCTCACCCTGGCGGCCTCCCTCACCCTGGCGGCCTCCCTCACCCTGGCGGCCTCCCTCACCCTGGCGGCCTCCCTCACCCTGGCGGCCTCCCTCACCCTGGCGGCCTCCCTCACCCTGGCGGCCTCCCTCGCAGACTTCTTGGCAGCATCTGGTCCCAGACCTGGGTTGGCTTGTCCCTTTGCAGGCATCTGCTGTGATGTCATCACAGGCTGCATCCATTGTACGAGGCATTACAGAAAGTGTGCGGCGTCACAGTGCAGTGCCCCTTGTTAGATTACATACCTGTTCTGTCCATCAAAAGGCCCAACCGTCGAGGACTTTTGGCCTTAATTGATACCAATTAAGTGTGGATCTCATACTTAGGAAGGTGGCACCGGCCTGAAATTTATCACACGCATTCTGCATGTGCCCCCTATGAACATACTGTAAAAGCAGCGTCCTAGATGAAAGCGTTGATTTTTGATTAATTTGAAGAGATTGAAGTACTTCAGTTCGAGCCCCACGTCTTCACTTTTCATACTTAGGAAGGCGGTGCCTGTCTGAAACTTGTCACGCTGATTCTACATGTGCCCACCGTTAAAATACTGTAAAATCAGCCTCCTGGGTCAAAGCGTCTAATTTTAATCAATCAAAAGCATAAGTTAGTTGACCTTTAGCCCCGTGTAGGTGTGTGTTTCGTACTTAGGAAGGCGGCGCCGCTTTGAAACTTCACACACTCATTGTACACCTGCTCAGGATGAACATAGTCCGATTTCAGCCTCCTAGCTCAAAGCGTTGAATTTTAAGGAATTTAAAGGGATTTCATTCTTCCCCTCTAACACTTTTATGTGACCTTTCACACTTGCGAAGGTCGCACGGGTCCGAAACTTCTCACCCTGGTTCTGCATGTGCCCACGATGTACATACTCTGATTTCAGCCTCCTAGGTGAAAGCGTTGAATTTTAAGGAATAAAAAGGGATTTCTTTGCCTTTTTTTAAAGGTTTTTCAGCAATTTTGGGTACTTTTAGGCAGATCTCTTTTTTGGCCTCACGAGGCCCCTGATGATTGCACAGACCCCAAATTCGGCACAGGGCCAGTGCTGGACGCCCTCTACCAGCTCGTGAAAAAAGCAACTCCCTACATGTCTTTCTTTTCTTAATTGGTTGGTCAGGTTTCAGAGCAAAGGAGGGTGTGAGACCTGAGGCCACCAACACCCTCTGACAGGCAGGCAAGGCTGGAGCCAGATATTTTCCAAATGTGCTAGAAATCTGATTTTTTGACATGTTGTCGGGGGTCTGAAGACGAGTCCGACAGCGTTTGTTTGGTGTAGATCGGACCTATACTTTTGCTACAGCGGTCCTTAAAAAAATCTCTCTTTTTTTTTCACTTTTGGCCTTAATTGATACCAATTAAGTGTGGATCTCATACTTAGGAAGGTGGCACCGGCCTGAAATTTATCACACGCATTCTGCATGTGCCCCCTATGAACATACTGTAAAAGCAGCATCCTAGATGAAGGCGTTGATTTTTTATTAATTTGAAGAGATTGAAGTACTTCAGTTCAAGCCCCATGTGTTGACTTTTCATACTTAGGAAGGTCGCTCCGACTTCAAACTTGTCACGCTGATTGTACATGTGGTCATGATGAACATACTGTAAAATCAGCCTCCTGAGTGAAAGCGCTGAATTTTAATGAATTAAAAGCATTTGATAAGAGAAACTTTAGCCCCGTGTAGGTGTGTGTTTCGTACTTAGGAAGGTGGCGCCGCTTTGAAACTTCACACACTCATTGTACACCTGCTCAGGATGAACGTAGTCCGATTTCAGCCTCCTAGCTCAAAGCGTTGAATTTTAAGGAATTTAAAGGGATTTCATTCTTCCCCTCTAACACTTTTATGTGACCTTTCACACTTGCGAAGGTCGCACGGGTCCGAAACTTCTCACCCTGGTTCTGCATGTGCCCACGATGTACATACTCTGATTTCAGCCTCCTAGGTGAAAGCGTTGAATTTTAAGGAATAAAAAGGGATTTCTTTGCCTTTTTTTAAAGGTTTTTCAGCAATTTTGGGTACTTTTAGGCAGATCTCTTTTTTGGCCTCACGAGGCCCCTGATGATTGCACAGACCCCAAATTCGGCACAGGGCCAGTGCTGGACGCCCTCTACCAGCTCGTGAAAAAAGCAACTCCCTACATGTCTTTTTTTTCTTAATTGGTTGGTCAGGTTTCAGAGCAAAGGAGGGTGTGAGACCTGAGGCCACCAACACCCTCTGACAGGCAGGCAAGGCTGGAGCCAGATATTTTCCAAATGTGCTAGAAATCTGATTTTTTGACATGTTGTCGGGGGTCTGAAGACGAGTCCGACAGCGTTTGTTTGGTGTAGATCGGACCTATACTTTTGCTACAGCGGTCCTTAAAAAAATCTCTCTTTTTTTTTCCACTTTTGGCCTTAATTGATACCAATTAAGTGTGGATTTCATACTTAGGAAGGTGGCACCGGCCTGAAATTTGTCACACGCATTCTGCATGTGCCCCCTATGAACATACTGTAAAAGCAGCATCCTAGATGTAAGCGTTGATTTTTTTATTATTTTGAAGAGATTGAAGTACTTCAGTTCAAGCCCCATGTGTTGACTTATCATGCTTAGGAAGGTCGCTCCGACTTCAAACTTGTCACGCTGATTGTACATGTGGTCATGATGAACATACTGTAAAATCAGCCTCCTGAGTGAAAGCGCTGAATTTTAATGAATTAAAAGCATTTAATAAGAGAAACTTCAGCCCCACATAGGTGTGTGTTTCATACTTAGGAAGGTGGCGCCGCTTTGAAACTTCACACACTCATTCTGCATGTGCTCAGGATGAGCATAGTCCGATTTCAGCCTCCTAGGACAAAGCGTTGAATTTTAAGGAATTTAAAGGTGTTAAATAAGTGTACCGTCAGCCCCACATAGATGTTTTATTATTATTATTATTAATTTAGTATTATTATTATTTTTATTATAATTATTGTTATTATTATTAATAATAATAATAATAATAATAATAATAATAATAATAACAATTAGAGAGAGAGAGAGAGAGAGAGAGCTCCTTATTTGTCTCTTCTAGACAGTACAAACAGGTTTTGTTTTTTTCCAACTGCAGCCCAGCTTTATTACATGTTTAAAAAAAACTCCTCGATAGGCGCTTTCTGAAGTTACTAATTTTAGTTACTACATGGACAAAACTATTACGTACAACGGCGTATTAGGGCCTCTTCAGGAAATAATATATATAAAGCCTATTTTTTTTATTATTATTTATTAATTTTATTAAGTGAATCTAATACATCGTGGTAATTAATTAGGGGCCTTCATGGAAGGTTGCACAAGATGGACTCTGTTCACGGACCAGAACGTTCCATGGTTGCTGCAAGAGAGAGGATCCAAGATGGCGGCGTGAGCAGCAGACTGGTTGCAGGCTCTTGAAAATGCATCGTATTATCCTTGAATAGTGAATTTTTGTGTAACAACCCGACATATAAAAGATAGAAACAAACTGTGGAAACTTTTTGGCAATTTTTTGAGTAAACAAAGCTAGCAATAATGTCCGACCACAACTACAATCTAACTGCTCTCCATGAGGCATGCGGGGACAGTGATATTGAAGACATTGAGGTAGAAAACGCTCCCAAAGTAAGCAGGGTTAACCCGGCTCATACTCCTATTAAAAGTCCAAACCCTAAGAAGATGAGAGGAAAAAGTGTCAGCAAGGAGGAAGAAAATATCAGTGCTGTCATTCTTGATGCAATTCAAGCATTGACCGGAAAAGTAGATAAACAAACTGAACTGCTAAAAAGTTTCGACAAGCGGATTGAAGCAAATGCGGCAGCTATAAATGAGAACAAAAAGGAAACTGCTCTCCTTCAGGAAAAAGTTGAAGAGCTCCACAAAAAGAATGTAGCCCTTCAAAATGCGTGTGAAGAGCAGGCTCGCTACAAGAGGAGGTGGAACCTACGACTGACAGGTCTCCCCGAGAAGGATGGTGAAAACACGAGAGAAGTTATCATAGGGATACTCACCAGAGTTGTGCCCTTGTCAGTGGAGCGTCTGCGGGACACCGTGGATATAGTTCACCGCCTGGGTAAGATCAACACTGCTGCACCAAATACACCGAGACCAATCATCATTCAATTCGGGATGAGAACCGTGCGGGATGAAGTGTGGAGAAAATCCAGAGATGCGCGAGTGTGCAGTGAGATGCATATTCGCTTTCGAGAGGACTTTTCTAAAGAGGACAGGGAGGCTCGTTCGAAGCTATGGCCATTCGTCCAGGAAGCAAGAAAGAAAGGTAAACGAGCGTTCCTGAAGGAAGGCTATGCTCTGATAGATGGTCGCCGTGTGGACCCTGATTAGACAACCGCTTGGACTTACCTTGCTCTATTTCAGGTATATTATCTATCTTAAAACTGAATTATGATCGTTAAAATGCTCAGAAGGGTGTTGCAACAATGTTAAAGTTAAATTGTGACATGGATAGTTCTGTTACTCATTCCTGCTCATCATGTTCTTTGTATCTTCATATATTATACTTAGTGAATGCTTTCTTTTATTACCTTAAATACCAGAGGGTTAAAGAATAATGTTAAGCGTAAGGCAATATTCCTTTTTTGCAAAGAGCAGAAGTGCAATTTTATTTTCTTACAAGAAACACATTCAGTGGAGGATGACACTTTATTTTGGAAACAACAGTGGGGAGACTTTGTGCTGTTTAGTCATGGGACATCACATTCAGCTGGAGTTATGATTCTGTTCAACAAGTTTTCTGGGAAGATAATCGACCATGTAAGTGACAAAAATGGTCATTGGCTATTGGTGGTGATTGAATTTAATAGTGTTAACTATATTCTGTTATGTTTATATGGCTACAATATAAAAGCAAAGAACAAGACCTTTTTTTCATCTCTGAGTAAACTGTTGGAGGAATGGAAAATCAAGCATAATACTGATAGGATCATAGTGGGAGGGGATTTCAATCTGGCCCCTGACCTCTGGATGGATCGTCTCCCTCCAAGGGGCCTTTGCCACAATTATGAGGAAATTATAGTTGACTTTATCTCTAAGGGGAGCCTAATTGATATTTGGAGAATGAGAAATACCAATATTATGCAATATACTTGGTACAATTCTGCTAATAATGGACAGTGCTCAAGGTTAGATTACTGGTTAATTTCTACAAGTTTGATTAATGCGGTACTTAAATGTGAAATATCAGCTTCACCTCTGACAGACCATTGTGCAATTACAATGTCCCTCCGTCCAGGTGGTTTTGATTCTGTTCCTAACCCCCTTTGGAAATTTAATAGCAATCTTCTGGAAAGCGAATCTTTCTGCAAGGAAACGAAAAACTTAGCTAAAGAAATTAATGAGTTAGATATGTCGTCTCTGTCAAAGTGGGAATGGTTTAAATTTAAAATAAAAGAAATTGCCATTAGCACAAGTAAAGTTATTTCTAAAGCTAAGAAACAAAAGCAACAAGATATTATCAAAGACATTAATAAACTATGCCAGAAATCAAACTTATTAATAGATGACCAAATCAAATTAAATAATTTGCAAAGCCAGTTAGATCAGCTATACTTGGAAAAAGCGAAAGGAGCTTTTGTACGCTCGAGAGCCAGGTGGTTAGAAGAAGGCGAAAAAAATTCTTCTTATTTTTTTAGTCTGGAAAAACAGAGACAAATAAAAAAGAAAATTACCAAGCTAGTTGTTAATAATATTTGTATTGATAACCAAGATTCGGTCAATGAAGAAATAAAAATGTTTTACAGTAGTCTATATATGTCCAAGTTTGCTCAAGAGGACTGTCAACTTTTCTTTGACAAAATTAGGGGTTCTGAAAAAACTTTGGATGTGAATTTTAAGCATATTATGGAAGATGCTCTTAGAATTGAAGAGTTGGATTTAGCAATCAAACGGATGCCCAAAGGAAAATCACCAGGAATTGACGGTCTAACCGTGGAATTTTATACCTTTTTTTGGAACGATATCAGAGAACTGCTCTATAAGGCCTTTTTAGAATGTATTTCATCTGGACAATTGTCCTCTACAATGAAACAAGGTATCATCACCTTGATCCCAAAGCCAAACAAGGATAAACTGTCTCTTGATAATTGGAGGCCTATTACCTTATTATGCAATGACTATAAATTGTTAGCACATGTTTACTCCAACAGATTAGATATGGGGTTAAAGAATTTAGTGGACGAGTGCCAATCAGCCTTTGTAAAAGGAAGAAACATCCATAACCACACCAGGTTGATTTTTGATGTGTTAGACTATAGAGAATACATTGATACAGACAGTTTCATATTGTTTTTAGACTTTTTCAAGGCATTTGATACTGTTGAACACCCCTTTCTGTTGAAAACGCTACAGTTCTTAGGCTTTGGGAAAAATTTCTGTAACATTATAAAGATGCTTTATACTGACATTAGCAGTTCAGTATCTCTGAACCCTGGAGTTACTCCTAGATTTAAGGTGCTCCGTGGTATTCGGCAGGGTTGCCCTATATCCCCGAAACTCTTCATTCTGGCAACTCAGTTATTAACACTGCATATAATTACTTTCAAAGAAATACAAGGAATAACAGTTTTTAACAAAGAGTTCAAAATAAGCCAGTTTGCGGATGACACAGTAATTTTCTTAAGGGATAAATCAATGGTGGCTAAAACAATTGACATCATCTCAATTTTTTCCAAAGCTTCTGGTTTATTCCTTAATATAAAAAAATGTGAATTACTCCCAATACATGTAAGCTCTGAATTCTCCATTGCCTCAATTGTTGTTAAAAATGAAGTTAAATATTTAGGAATGCTGATATCTAAAAATGCAATTAGAAGAGAAGACGTCAATATTTCTAACCGTATATTAGATATGAAAAAATCTTTGAGCTATTGGCTAACCAGGGATCTCACCATCTTTGGACGAAACATTTTATCTAAAGCAGAAGGTATTTCCAAGTTAATTTATCCTTGCCACTCCTCATTTGTTTCCTCAAAAAGCATAAAAACAGCCAACTCAGTTATTTTTCAGTTTTTGTGGAGAAATAAAACTCATTATTTAAGAAAATCTCAACTTGTTAAAGAATATGAAAACGGAGGCATTAAAGCCCCAGATTTTGAATCAATGATCGGCACCTTCAGGCTAAACTGGATTAAATCTTGCTTGTCTCAGCCTGACTCTATGTGGTTTCATATTCCAAGATCCTTGTTTAAGCGATTAGGAGGTTTAGAATTTTTACTGAAATGCGACTTTGAAGTGAATAGGATCCCCTTAAAGTTATCTGATTTTCATAAACAGGCCCTTCTTTTCTCCAAAATGGTGTTTACCCACAACTTCTCTCCTCATAACTCAACTCTTTGGAATAACAGAACCATAACTATTAACAAAAAAACTGTGTTTATTGACAGTTGGTTTAAACATAATATTGTATTTGTGACTGATTTAATGGATTGTAATGGTTCCTTTTTGAGTCACACTGACTGTATTGTCAAATATAATTTGAACTGTACACCAAAAGAATTTAAGCAAGTACTAAAAGCTGTTCCTTTACCCTTAATCCATTTAATCCAGAATTTCTTAAAATACAACAATACTCCATCAAAATTACCTACTCTTTTAGTTGAGGAACTTCATTTGTTGGATAAAAAATGTAATAACAAATATATTAGTTTTGTTCTTAAATCCAGAATTTTCCATGATTTTTGCAGAGGAATACGACAAAACCCAGAGCAAGTTAACTCTGTCACCTTGAATAAAGCATTTACTAGATTCATTAAATGGCCAATTCTTCCAAAAGTGAAAGAAACTCATTTCAAAATTATTAATAAGATCTATCCTGTTTCCAATTTCCTCAAAAAAAGATTTAATTTTGAGGTCGAATTATGCTCACTCTGCAATAACAATGATGAAACTCTGGAACATCTATTTTTTCTTTGTCCTGTATCTCAATCCTTTTGGTCTGATTTAAAAAGTTGGGTTTCACTTAAGATAAATGGTGTTCCTAACTTTGAATGTGATCACATTCTTTATTACGTGGACGGATTGGACAATTCCGTTTCAGAGATTATCAATATTATTCTATTGATGGGTAAATACCACATCCACTGTGCGAAGTGGAGAAATCACAGGCCCTCCTTTCCTGGCTTTCTGAATGAGTTTAAATCATTCTTTTTTAGCCTAAAAAGACTGAAGACAAAAAAAGCTGCAAGGATATGTTATGATTTAGCACATAATCTTTTATTTTAATCTAAAATTGTTAATATTTTTATCTACTAAGTATATGTAAGTGTATGTTTGCATTTACTGTATTTTTTTTTTTTGTATATTACAGATGGGCTAACATTCATCTTTTCCAAATGTTCTGCTACTTAAACTGAAAACCAAAGCATTTGTCCCCCCACCTCATATGTATTTATTTACATTAGAATTTCAGAGAACTGAAATTTTTATGTTTATTCTTTAAGTTTTCATATAGAATCATGTTTTGTCTGTAACTTTGCTTGATCTTTCATTTTATTTATGGATGCCTTACTGATTATGTAACCCTCTGTGTCCTATGATTGTTGCTATGTTCTATTCTTAATTTGTTTTTGTTTTATTATGCTATGGAACAGAAAATACTTTGTATTTACTATCCTCATTGAGAGTTTGTATTATTGTTAAATGTTGAGAGTTTGTATTATTGTTAAATGTTGAATAAATAAAAAAAAAAAAAAAAAAAAAAAAAAAAAAAAAAAAAAGTTCCATGGTTGCTATGGACGATCTCCAGGTGCATCATTTTGACACGGCGACATTTTAACCCGGAAATAGCTGCTAATCAGTCTGAGACGCACGCATTTGTTTTCTCTTCCCGAGATTTTGGATATTTCTTCAAGAAACCAAACAATTACCATGGACTTCCAACGACTTCTTCAGGATTTACCTCCATAAAGACAAAGTTCTTCTAAATAAAGGCTTTTCTGACGGTAATTTTGAGATTTTTGCACTTTTTAAACCATATAATTGTCGAGTTGTAGAGATGTTCTAATGATTTACAAACTAAGCTAGTTTTATCCATTGGCAAATGTAGCTAAATAAATTACATATTTCTTAATTAATATCTTTGAACGGGTCATGCATTAATTAGCAAGCAGTGTCGGGTATATTTATTATTATTACCAATACTAGCAAACACTGTCATGCTAGCAGTCATTTGTGCTGTTTAAGAATTTCAGCTTTCGTTATTTCTTTAAAACCAGACAGACAGCTCGTAACTCAGGGCATATTGTCGATGATACATGGATATTTTTCTGATACTTGTTAGATTTTTACATGCTATCCGCTAGCATATCAGTGCAATTTCCTGTAGACGTCTGCCTCAAGCTAGCGCTGTTTTCCGTAGCGTTAGCACTGACGTTATGATTTGGTTTGTTACCCGGATGCTCGAATGTAAACATTGAATGGACGGAGATAGACGTGCACAAGCAGATATTATTTTCAGATGTCTTATCCGCGAACAAATGTTGAAAAACACACAGAGCACACTAAAGCGTGCCGAGAAGGACTCAGACAGCGAGAGAAAGAGAGATACTGTGAGAAACTAGGGCTAACGGGCGAGAAAGACCCATACGACCTAGCATCAACTTGATGTAAACATGACGAATCTGCGGTTTGCCAATTATGGAGAACAGCACATTTATACCCCAAATGATTTGCGAATTTCAGTGGCATGTTTTTCTTTCAACTGTTGCCTTTCTGGTCACATTAAAAGTGGTTTCACTGGAAATAAACATGACAGTGATAACATTAGTGAGCACCCCAGAAGCAGTAGCTATTAATACATAGAAGGACTAAGACGGGAAGGCTGCTGAAACATGAAGTCTCAATGTCAGCATGAGTGCTTGTAATGTACTGAGTGACTTTTTTACAGCAAGGTAGGGACTGAGGTGTAAAAAAGTGCTGTTTATGTATTTGGTGTGGTGAATGAAAAACAACAACCTCTCATCTTTATGATAGAGACACTTTGGTCATAAGATGAGGAGATGTACAACATGTTGAATGTTTTGACTAAGGAATCTCCATCTCATCTCTCTCTGCTGAACCAACTGAACGACTTCTTCGCTCGCTTTGAGGCAGACAACAGCACTCCGGCACAAAAGATCCCTCCACCTCCCGACGACCAGGTGCTGTTGCTATCTACGGACAGCGTGAGGAGATCACTCGGGAAGACTAATGTAAGGAAAGCCCCGGGCCCTGATGACATCCCCGGTCGTGTCCTGAGAGACTGTGCTGAGGAGCTCACGGATGTCTTCACAGACATCTTCAACGCCTCGCTGAGCCAAGCTGTTGTCCCGACATGCCTCAAAGCCACCGCCATCGTCCCGGTCCCGAAGAAGCCGTCTCCCTCCCGCCACAACGACTACCGCCCGATCGCACTCGCTCCCGTCATTATGAAGCGCTTTGAGCGGCTAGTCGTGCACCACATCAAATCTGCGCTCCCCCTGACACTGGACCCCTACCAGTTTGCGTATCGGTCCAACCGCTCGACCGACGATGCCATCTCCGCTGCACTCCAATCAGCCCTCACTCACCCGGAGACCAAAGACCCACATGTCAGAATGCTGTTCATCGACTTCAGCTCAGCATTCAACACGATCGTCCCTCAGCAGCTCATCCTCAAACTCGTCCAGCTGGGACTCAACACCTCCCTGTGCATTGTGCAACTGGCTGTTGGACTTTCTGACGGGGAGACCACGGGCAGTACGGGTCGGCAGCAACACCTCCAGCACCATCACGCCGAACACAGGGGCCCCCCCCAAGGATGTGTGCTCAGCCCCCTCCTCTTCACTCTGCTAACCCAGGACTGCAAACCTACATCCAGCTCCAACCTCTTCATCCAGTTCGCAGACGACACGACCGTGGTGGCTCTCATCAACAATAACGATGAGACAAACCACAGGAGCGAGGTGAGACGCCTGGCCGAGCGGTGTAAGGACAACAATCTCCTCCTAAATGTGGAGAAGACGAAGGAGATTGTAGTGGACGTCAGAAGAGAGCGCACCCAGCGTTCCCCACTAACCATCGACGGCGCTGCAGTAGAGCGGGTGAGCAGCGCCAAGTTCCTGGGTGTACACATCTCCGAAGACCTGTCCTGGAACATCAACACCACATCTCTGGCCAAGAAAGCTCAACGGCGACTCTACTTCCTGCGGAAACCGAGAAGAGCAAGAGCGCCGACCCCCGTTATGTTCTCTTTTTATAGAGGCACCATCGAGAGCATCCTGACCAGCTGCATCACCGTGTGGTACGGCGCCTGCACCGTCTCCTGCCGCAAGACCCTGCAGCGCACTGTGAAAGCAGCTGAGAAGATCATCGGTGTCTCTCTTCCCTCCCTACTGGACATTTACAACACCCGCCTCACCCGCAAAGCCACAAGGATTGCGGGTGACCCCCACCCGACCATCCCGCAGTCTCTTTAACCTGCTGCCGTCGGGAAGGAGGAGACTGCAGAGTCTCCGGGCCAAAACCAGCAGGCTCAAAGACAGTTTTTTCCACCAGGCAGTCAGGACTCTTAATTCCCTCCCTGTTCTGCCCCCACTCCCCCCCCACTGGCCCCCACCATCGACTCTGGGCCACAGACTCTGCCCATGCACATCCTTTCTCAGGACTGCACACTTCACTTTATGCACACTTCACTTTATACTCACTTTACACATGCTTATTTGCACTATTTGCATTATTTGCATTATTGCTCCAATACCTCATGTCTGTTCATTTCATTTTGTCCAGCTAAAATTTGCACTACTGCTTACCTCAGGTCTGTTTATGGTCTGGTTTGTTGGTTTGTTGGTTTGTTGGTTTGTTGGTTTGTTGGTTTGTTGGTGAGGTAGAAGAAGATGGACTAACTTTTGATGAACTGTGTTTCCAGTTTAAGCTTTATATTTTAGAGCACAGCACAGTATAGTGGTTGAGAAGGTAGCAGCAGTGGAGTCCAACAGAGCCTGATAAATCACTTCCTGCATTTATAGTCTTGATATGAACTTTGCCAGTCTGACTTTATTCTTTCCTGCTCTCGTCTCAGGTGTAAAAAGTCGATCCCAGATCACTTGGAGCATCACGTCTTGCAGCAAGGACTTTAAGGTCATCACAGGATGCGTCATCTCCTCCTTCTCTTCGGACTTTGTGGTGCGAGCTGTGCTGGGCAGCGGCTCCTTTGGAGAAGTTGCCCAGTGCAGAAAGATAGCCACTAATGAAACGGTGGCTTTCCGCAAAGAGGATGAACCTTTTTTTGTATATTTAGCTTTTTTTTTTTGTCTTGTTTGTTTTTTAACCTTTGTTTGATTTTTAGGGTGATCCTTGACCCCTCTGCTTTTCCAAAGGGAGGGGTCAAGCAGGTAAGTATGACTTATGTTACTAATTTATTTCATAGTTTCTGTTTTGGTGGTAAGTTTAGGTGAGGAGAGGAGAGGAGAGGAGAGGAGAGGAGAGGACAGGAGAGGACAGGAGAGGACAGGAGAGGACAGGAGCTGAGGAAAAGAAGTAGAGGAGCAGAAGTGGAGGAAGAGAAGTAGAGGAGCAGAAGTGGAGGAGAGGAGGATTGGAAAAGGAGGGGACGTGGAGGAGAGGAGGGCCAGAGGAGGTTACAAATGTTACAAAAAAAAAACAAAAAAAAAAACACCTTACAAGTGCCACAGGATGATCGCTGCCCCAGTGCACTGATGCAGAAACTCATGGAAAAGGAGCCCCAAGTATTGAGTGCATGTAAATGAACGTATGTTTCAGATGTCTAACATTTGTGTAAAACATTCTTTTAATTGCTCTAATGTAATATTCATTATTGAAGAAACTGAAAGTGGGGTTTTCATTAACTGCAAGGTGTAATGATCACAATAAAAAGAAAGAAATGCTTGAAATCTTTCACCCTGTGTACTGAATCAATAGAATGAAGTCATAAACCTAACTGGAGCGTTTGTTTGATGGCATTTAGTAATGTTCCTGATAGCATGAGAAAACACGTTGATGTTTTTCTTTTGTCTAAAATACACCTCTTTAAGAAATCAGAGCCAGACTTAATGTGTGAACAGCAAAATGTTTGAAACAGAAGGTCTTACCTCAGATCAGGGTTTTGTTTCAATCAGTCAAATTACCTCCAACATACAGATGCAGGTTCAGGCCAGCAGAGGGAGCATGACAACATTAAAAAGGAGTCTACTTTGAACTGGTCCTGTAGAATCACCGAATCACTGGATAGAATCACGATGGTCCTGAAAAAGTCAGCGCTACAGACACCGCTCATCAACGAGGGTTCAAACTATCCAGCCTGAAACTGAAAAATATGTCGATTCTGTTTTAAAGTCACGTGTGGTGAAAGTTGAATCGATACACCACATTTAGATACATGTGGAGGATTCATTCTCAAACTGAATTAATCTGAGGGGATGTTACTGAAAGGGTTTTGAGGCCTTGCTTGTTTTGGCTGTCACATTATCAGCTGATTATTTGAACTCCTCTAATGACAGAAGCACAAATCTGGTTGGTTTAGCGATTCAAACTATGCAAAGTATAAAAAAAACCATGATCCATCTACTCTGAGTAATCCAAGTGAGTTACGGAGCCACAGAACCAATGACTGCCGTAGTCCGACATGTTCCAGGAACTTTGCTCAATAGTTTGAGAGTGCGGGGCTCTTAAAAGAGCCGTTCTGGGTGTGCTTCAGCACTGCACGCCGACCCGCCACGGGGCACTTCCCCCTGAGGAGAAGAAGGATGCGAAGGCCTCCCTCACCCTGGCGGCCTCCCTCACCCTGGCG
Source organism: Labroides dimidiatus (assembly GCA_030710495.1). Classification (NCBI taxonomy): domain Eukaryota; kingdom Metazoa; phylum Chordata; class Actinopteri; order Labriformes; family Labridae; genus Labroides; species Labroides dimidiatus. The sequence continues at coordinate 36,552,120 of CM061143.1, read as the reverse complement.
GCCTCCCTCACCCTGGCGGCCTCCCTCACCCTGGCGGCCTCCCTCACCCTGGCGGCCTCCCTCACCCTGGCGGCCTCCCTCGCAGACTTCTTGGCAGCATCTGGTCCCGGACATGGGTTGGCTTGTCCCTTTGCAGGCATCTGCTGTGATGTCATCACAGGCTGCATCCATTGTACGAGGCATTACAGAAAGTGTGCGGCGTCACAGTGCAGTGCCCCTTGTTAGATTACATACCTGTTCTGTCCATCAAAAGGCCCAACCGTCGAGGACTTTTGGCCTTAATTGATACCAATTAAGTGTGGATCTCATACTTAGGAAGGTGGCACCGGCCTGAAATTTATCACACGCATTCTGCATGTGCCCCCTATGAACATACTGTAAAAGCAGCGTCCTAGATGAAAGCGTTGATTTTTGATTAATTTGAAGAGATTGAAGTACTTCAGTTCGAGCCCCACGTCTTCACTTTTCATTCTTAGGAAGGCGGTGCCTGTCTGAAACTTGTCACGCTGATTCTACATGTGCCCACCGTTAAAATACTGTAAAATCAGCCTCCTGGGTCAAAGCGTCTAATTTTAATCAATCAAAAGCATAAGTTAGTTGACCTTTAGCCCCGTGTAGGTGTGTGTTTCGTACTTAGGAAGGCGGCGCCGCTTTGAAACTTCACACACTCATTGTACACCTGCTCAGGATGAACATAGTCCGATTTCAGCCTCCTAGCTCAAAGCGTTGAATTTTAAGGAATTTAAAGGGATTTCATTCTTCCCCTCTAACACTTTTATGTGACCTTTCACCCTTGCGAAGGTCGCACGGGTCCGAAACTTCTCACCCTGGTTCTGCATGTGCCCACGATGTACATACTCTGATTTCAGCCTCCTAGGTGAAAGCGTTGAATTTTAAGGAATAAAAAGGGATTTCTTTGCCTTTTTTTAAAGGTTTTTCAGCAATTTTGGGTACTTTTAGGCAGATCTCTTTTTTGGCCTCACGAGGCCCCTGATGATTGCACAGACCCCAAATTCGGCACAGGGCCAGTGCTGGACGCCCTCTACCAGCTCGTGAAAAAAGCAACTCCCTACATGTCTTTCTTTTCTTAATTGGTTGGTCAGGTTTCAGAGCAAAGGAGGGTGTGAGACCTGAGGCCACCAACACCCTCTAACAGGCAGGCAAGGCTGGAGCCAGATATTTTCCAAATGTGCTAGAAATCTGATTTTTTGACATGTTGTCGGGGGTCTGAAGACGAGTCCGACAGCGTTTGTTTGGTGTAGATCGGACCTATACTTTTGCTACAGCGGTCCTTAAAAAAATCTCTCTTTTTTTTTCCACTTTTGGCCTTAATTGATACCAATTAAGTGTGGATCTCATACTTAGGAAGGTGGCACCGGCCTGAAATTTATCACACGCATTCTGCATGTGCCCCCAATGAACATACTGTAAAAGCAGCATCCTAGATGAAGGCGTTGATTTTTTATTAATTTGAAGAGATTGAAGTACTTCAGTTCAAGCCCCATGTGTTGACTTTTCATACTTAGGAAGGTCGCTCCGACTTCAAACTTGTCACGCTGATTGTACATGTGGTCATGATGAACATACTGTAAAATCAGCCTCCTGAGTGAAAGCGCTGAATTTTAATGAATTAAAAGCATTTGATTAGAGAAACTTTAGCCCCGTGTAGGTGTGTGTTTCGTACTTAGGAAGGTGGCGCCGCTTTGAAACTTCACACACTCATTGTACACCAGCTCAGGATGAACGTTGTCCGATTTCAGCCTCCTAGCTCAAAGCGTTGAATTTTAAGGAATTTAAAGGGATTTCATTCTTCCCCTCTAACACTTTTATGTGACCTTTCACACTTGCGAAGGTCGCACGGGTCCGAAACTTCTCACCCTGGTTCTGCATGTGCCCACGATGTACATACTCTGATTTCAGCCTCCTAGGTGAAAGCGTTGAATTTTAAGGAATAAAAAGGGATTTCTTTGCCTTTTTTTAAAGGTTTTTCAGCAATTTTGGGTACTTTTAGGCAGATCTCTTTTTTGGCCTCACGAGGCCCCTGATGATTGCACAGACCCCAAATTCGGCACAGGGCCAGTGCTGGACGCCCTCTACCAGCTCGTGAAAAAAGCAACTCCCTACATGTCTTTCTTTTCTTAATTGGTTGGTCAGGTTTCAGAGCAAAGGAGGGTGTGAGACCTGAGGCCACCAACACCCTCTGACAGGCAGGCAAGGCTGGAGCCAGATATTTTCCAAATGTGCTAGAAATCTGATTTTTTGACATGTTGTCGGGGGTCTGAAGACGAGTCCGACAGCGTTTGTTTGGTGTAGATCGGACCTATACTTTTGCTACAGCGGTCCTTAAAAAAATCTCTCTTTTTTTTTCCACTTTTGGCCTTAATTGATACCAATTAAGTGTGGATTTCATACTTAGGAAGGTGGCACCGGCCTGAAATTTGTCACACGCATTCTGCATGTGCCCCCTATGAACATACTGTAAAAGCAGCATCCTAGATGTAAGCGTTGATTTTTTTATTATTTTGAAGAGATTGAAGTACTTCAGTTCAAGCCCCATGTGTTGACTTATCATGCTTAGGAAGGTCGCTCCGACTTCAAACTTGTCACGCTGATTGTACATGTGGTCATGATGAACATACTGTAAAATCAGCCTCCTGAGTGAAAGCGCTGAATTTTAATGAATTAAAAGCATTTAATAAGAGAAACTTCAGCCCCACATAGGTGTGTGTTTCATACTTAGGAAGGTGGCGCCGCTTTGAAACTTCACACACTCATTCTGCATGTGCTCAGGATGAGCATAGTCCGATTTCAGCCTCCTAGGACAAAGCGTTGAATTTTAAGGAATTTAAAGGTGTTAAATAAGTGTACCGTCAGCCCCACATAGATGTTTTATTATTATTATTATTAATTTAGTATTATTATTATTTTTATTATAATTATTGTTATTAATAATAATAATAATAATAATAATAATAATAATAATAATAATAACAATTAGAGAGAGAGAGAGAGAGAGCTCCTTATTTGTCTCTTCTAGACAGTACAAACAGGTTTTGTTTTTTTCCAACTGCAGCCCAGCTTTATTACATGTTTAAAAAAAACTCCTCGATAGGCGCTTTCTGAAGTTACTAATTTTAGTTACTACATGGACAAAACTATTACGTACAACGGCGTATTAGGGCCTCTTCAGGAAATAATATATATAAAGCCTATTTTTTTTTTTTTATTTATTAATTTTATTAAGTGAATCTAATACATCGTGGTAATTAATTAGGGGCCTTCATGGAAGGTTGCACAAGATGGACTCTGTTCACGGACCAGAACGTTCCATGGTTGCTATGGACGATCTCCAGGTGCATCATTTTGACACGGCGACATTTTAACCCGGAAATAGCTGCTAATCAGTCTGAGACGCACGCATTTGTTTTCTCTTCCCGAGATTTTGGATATTTCTTCAAGAAACCAAACAATTACCATGGACTTCCAACGACTTCTTCAGGATTTACCTCCATAAAGACAAAGTTCTTCTAAATAAAGGCTTTTCTGACGGTAATTTTGAGATTTTTGCACTTTTTAAACCATATAATTGTCGAGTTGTAGAGATGTTCTAATGATTTACAAACTAAGCTAGTTTTATCCATTGGCAAATGTAGCTAAATAAATTACATATTTCTTAATTAATATCTTTGAACGGGTCATGCATTAATTAGCAAGCAGTGTCGGGTATATTTATTATTATTACCAATACTAGCAAACACTGTCATGCTAGCAGTCATTTGTGCTGTTTAAGAATTTCAGCTTTCGTTATTTCTTTAAAACCAGACAGACAGCTCGTAACTCAGGGCATATTATCGATGATACATGGATATTTTTCTGATACTTGTTAGATTTTTACATGCTATCCGCTAGCATATCAGTGCAATTTCCTGTAGACGTCTGCCTCAAGCTAGCGCTGTTTTCCGTAGCGTTAGCACTGACGTTATGATTTGGTTTGTTACCCGGATGCTCGAATGTAAACATTGAATGGACGGAGATAGACGTGCACAAGCAGATATTATTTTCAGATGTCTTATCCGCGAACAAATGTTGAAAAACACACAGAGCACACTAAAGCGTGCCGAGAAGGACTCAGACAGCGAGAGAAAGAGAGATACTGTGAGAAACTAGGGCTAACGGGCGAGAAAGACCCATACGACCTAGCATCAACTTGATGTAAACATGACGAATCTGCGGTTTGCCAATTATGGAGAACAGCACATTTATACCCCAAATGATTTGCGAATTTCAGTGGCATGTTTTTCTTTCAACTGTTGCCTTTCTGGTCACATTAAAAGTGGTTTCACTGGAAATAAACATGACACTGATAACATTAGTGAGCACCCCAGAAGCAGTAGCTATTAATACATAGAAGGACTAAGACGGGAAGGCTGCTGAAACATGAAGTCTCAATGTCAGCATGAGTGCTTGTAATGTACTGAGTGACTTTTTTACAGCAAGGTAGGGACTGAGGTGTAAAAAAGTGCTGTTTATGTATTTGGTGTGGTGAATGAAAAACAACAACCTCTCATCTTTATGATAAAGACACTTTGGTCATAAGATGAGGAGATGTACAACATGTTGAATGTTTTGACTAAGGAATCTCCATCTCATCTCTCTCTGCTGAACCAACTGAACGACTTCTTCGCTCGCTTTGAGGCAGACAACAGCACTCCGGCACAAAAGATCCCTCCACCTCCCGACGACCAGGTGCTGTTGCTATCTACGGACAGCGTGAGGAGATCACTCGGGAAGACTAATGTAAGGAAAGCCCCGGGCCCTGATGACATCCCCGGTCGTGTCCTGAGAGACTGTGCTGAGGAGCTCACGGATGTCTTCACAGACATCTTCAACGCCTCGCTGAGCCAAGCTGTTGTCCCGACATGCCTCAAAGCCACCGCCATCGTCCCGGTCCCGAAGAAGCCGTCTCCCTCCCGCCACAACGACTACCGCCCGATCGCACTCGCTCCCGTCATTATGAAGCGCTTTGAGCGGCTAGTCGTGCACCACATCAAATCTGCGCTCCCCCTGACACTGGACCCCTACCAGTTTGCGTATCGGTCCAACCGCTCGACCGACGATGCCATCTCCGCTGCACTCCAATCAGCCCTCACTCACCCGGAGACCAAAGACCCACATGTCAGAATGCTGTTCATCGACTTCAGCTCAGCATTCAACACGATCGTCCCTCAGCAGCTCATCCTCAAACTCGTCCAGCTGGGACTCAACACCTCCCTGTGCATTGTGCAACTGGCTGTTGGACTTTCTGACGGGGAGACCACGGGCAGTACGGGTCGGCAGCAACACCTCCAGCACCATCACGCCGAACACAGGGGCCCCCCCCAAGGATGTGTGCTCGGCCCCCTCCTCTTCACTCTGCTAACCCAGGACTGCAAACCTACATCCAGCTCCAACCTCTTCATCCAGTTCGCAGACGACACGACCGTGGTGGCTCTCATCAACAATAACGATGAGACAAACCACAGGAGCGAGGTGAGACGCCTGGCCGAGCGGTGTAAGGACAACAATCTCCTCCTAAATGTGGAGAAGACGAAGGAGATTGTAGTGGACGTCAGAAGAGAGCGCACCCAGCGTTCCCCACTAACCATCGACGGCGCTGCAGTAGAGCGGGTGAGCAGCGCCAAGTTCCTGGGTGTACACATCTCCGAAGACCTGTCCTGGAACATCAACACCACATCTCTGGCCAAGAAAGCTCAACGGCGACTCTACTTCCTGCGGAAACCGAGAAGAGCAAGAGCGCCGACCCCCGTTATGTTCTCTTTTTATAGAGGCACCATCGAGAGCATCCTGACCAGCTGCATCACCGTGTGGTACGGCGCCTGCACCGTCTCCTGCCGCAAGACCCTGCAGCGCACTGTGAAAGCAGCTGAGAAGATCATCGGTGTCTCTCTTCCCTCCCTACTGGACATTTACAACACCCGCCTCACCCGCAAAGCCACAAGGATTGCGGGTGACCCCCACCCGACCATCCCGCAGTCTCTTTAACCTGCTGCCGTCGGGAAGGAGGAGACTGCAGAGTCTCCGGGCCAAAACCAGCAGGCTCAAAGACAGTTTTTTCCACCAGGCAGTCAGGACTCTTAATTCCCTCCCTGTTCTGCCCCCACTCCCCCCCCACTGGCCCCCACCATCGACTCTGGGCCACAGACTCTGCCCATGCACATCCTATCTCAGGACTGCACACTTCACTTTATGCACACTTCACTTTATACTCACTTTACACATGCTTATTTGCACTATTTGCATTATTTGCATTATTGCTCCAATACCTCATGTCTGTTCATTTCATTTTGTCCAGCTAAAATTTGCACTACTGCTTACCTCAGGTCTGTTTATGGTCTGGTTTGTTGGTTTGTTGGTTTGTTGGTTTGTTGGTTTGTTGGTTTGTTGGTTTGTTGGTGAGGTAGAAGAAGATGGACTAACTTTTGATGAACTGTGTTTCCAGTTTAAGCTTTATATTTTAGAGCACAGCACAGTATAGTGGTTGAGAAGGTAGCAGCAGTGGAGTCCAACAGAGCCTGATAAATCACTTCCTGCATTTATAGTCTTGATATGAACTTTGCCAGTCTGACTTTATTCTTTCCTGCTCTCGTCTCAGGTGTAAAAAGTCGATCCCAGATCACTTGGAGCATCACGTCTTGCAGCAAGGACTTTAAGGTCATCACAGGATGCGTCATCTCCTCCTTCTCTTCGGACTTTGTGGTGCGAGCTGTGCTGGGCAGCGGCTCCTTTGGAGAAGTTGCCCAGTGCAGAAAGATAGCCACTAATGAAACGGTGGCTTTCCGCAAAGAGGATGAACCTTTTTTTGTATATTTAGCTTTTTTTTTTTGTCTTGTTTGTTTTTTAACCTTTGTTTGATTTTTAGGGTGATCCTTGACCCCTCTGCTTTTCCAAAGGGAGGGGTCAAGCAGGTAAGTATGACTTATGTTACTAATTTATTTCATAGTTTCTGTTTTGGTGGTAAGTTTAGGTGAGGAGAGGAGAGGAGAGGAGAGGAGAGGAGAGGAGAGGAGAGGACAGGAGAGGACAGGAGAGGACAGGAGAGGACAGGAGCTGAGGAAAAGAAGTAGAGGAGCAGAAGTGGAGGAAGAGAAGTAGAGGAGCAGAAGTGGAGGAGAGGAGGATTGGAAAAGGAGGGGACGTGGAGGAGAGGAGGGCCAGAGGAGGTTACAAATGTTACAAAAAAAAACCAAAAAAAAAAAAACACCTTACAAGTGCCACAGGATGATCGCTGCCCCAGTGCACTGATGCAGAAACTCATGGAAAAGGAGCCCCAAGTATTGAGTGCATGTAAATGAACGTATGTTTCAGATGTCTAACATTTGTGTAAAACATTCTTTTAATTGCTCTAATGTAATATTCATTATTGAAGAAACTGAAAGTGGGGTTTTCATTAACTGCAAGGTGTAATGATCACAATAAAAAGAAAGAAATGCTTGAAATCTTTCACCCTGTGTACTGAATCAATAGAATGAAGTCATAAACCTAACTGGAGCGTTTGTTTGATGGCATTTAGTAATGTTCCTGATAGCATGAGAAAACACCTTGATGTTTTTCTTTTGTCTAAAATACACCTCTTTAAGAAATCAGAGCCAGACTTAATGTGTGAACAGCAAAATGTTTGAAACAGAAGGTCTTACCTCAGATCAGGGTTTTGTTTCAATCAGTCAAATTACCTCCAACATACAGATGCAGGTTCAGGCCAGCAGAGGGAGCATGACAACATTAAAAAGGAGTCTACTTTGAACTGGTCCTGTAGAATCACCGAATCACTGGATAGAATCACGATGGTCCTGAAAAAGTCAGCGCTACAGACACCGCTCATCAACGAGGGTTCAAACTATCCAGCCTGAAACTGAAAAATATGTCGATTCTGTTTTAAAGTCACGTGTGGTGAAAGTTGAATCGATACACCACATTTAGATACATGTGGAGGATTCATTCTCAAACTGAATTAATCTGAGGGGATGTTACTGAAAGGGTTTTGAGGCCTTGCTTGTTTTGGCTGTCACATTATCAGCTGATTATTTGAACTCCTCTAATGACAGAAGCACAAATCTGGTTGGTTTAGCGATTCAAACTATGCAAAGTATAAAAAAAACCATGATCTATCTACTCTGAGTAATCCAAGTGAGTTACGGAGCCACAGAACCAATGACTGCCGTAGTCCGACATGTTCCAGGAACTTTGCTCAATAGTTTGAGAGTGCGGGGCTCTTAAAAGAGCCGTTCTGGGTGTGCTTCAGCACTGCACGCCGACCCGCCACGGGGCACTTCCCCCTGAGGAGAAGAAGGATGCGAAGGCCTCCCTCACCCTGGCGGCCTCCCTCACCCTGGCGGCCTCCCTCACCCTGGCGGCCTCCCTCACCCTGGCGGCCTCCCTCACCCTGGCGGCCTCCCTCACCCTGGCGGCCTCCCTCACCCTGGCGGCCTCCCTCACCCTGGCGGCCTCCCTCGCAGACTTCTTGGCAGCATCTGGTCCCGGACATGGGTTGGCTTGTCCCTTTGCAGGCATCTGCTGTGATGTCATCACAGGCTGCATCCATTGTACGAGGCATTACAGAAAGTGTGCGGCGTCACAGTGCAGTGCCCCTTGTTAGATTACATACCTGTTCTGTCCATCAAAAGGCCCAACCGTCGAGGACTTTTGGCCTTAATTGATACCAATTAAGTGTGGATCTCATACTTAGGAAGGTGGCACCGGCCTGAAATTTATCACACGCATTCTGCATGTGCCCCCTATGAACATACTGTAAAAGCAGCGTCCTAGATGAAAGCGTTGATTTTTGATTAATTTGAAGAGATTGAAGTACTTCAGTTCGAGCCCCACGTCTTCACTTTTCATACTTAGGAAGGCAGTGCCTGTCTGAAACTTGTCACGCTGATTCTACATGTGCCCACCGTTAAAATACTGTAAAATCAGCCTCCTGGGTCAAAGCGTCTAATTTTAATCAATCAAAAGCATAAGTTAGTTGACCTTTAGCCCCGTGTAGGTGTGTGTTTCGTACTTAGGAAGGCGGCGCCGCTTTGAAACTTCACACACTCATTGTACACCTGCTCAGGATGAACGTTGTCCGATTTCAGCCTCCTAGCTCAAAGCGTTGAATTTTAAGGAATTTAAAGGGATTTCATTCTTCCCCTCTAACACTTTTATGTGACCTTTCACACTTGCGAAGGTCACACGGGTCCGAAACTTCTCACCCTGGTTCTGCATGTGCCCACGATGTACATACTCTGATTTCAGCCTCCTAGGTGAAAGCGTTGAATTTTAAGGAATAAAAAGGGATTTCTTTGCCTTTTTTTAAAGGTTTTTCAGCAATTTTGGGTACTTTTAGGCAGATCTCTTTTTTGGCCTCACGAGGCCCCTGATGATTGCACAGACCCCAAATTCGGCACAGGGCCAGTGCTGGACGCCCTCTACCAGCTCGTGAAAAAAGCAACTCCCTACATGTCTTTCTTTTCTTAATTGGTTGGTCAGGTTTCAGAGCAAAGGAGGGTGTGAGACCTGAGGCCACCAACACCCTCTGACAGGCAGGCAAGGCTGGAGCCAGATATTTTCCAAATGTGCTAGAAATCTGATTTTTTGACATGTTGTCGGGGGTCTGAAGACGAGTCCGACAGCGTTTGTTTGGTGTAGATCGGACCTATACTTTTGCTACAGCGGTCCTTAAAAAAATCTCTCTTTTTTTTTCCACTTTTGGCCTTAATTGATACCAATTAAGTGTGGATCTCATACTTAGGAAGGTGGCACCGGCCTGAAATTTGTCACACGCATTCTGCATGTGCCCCCAATGAACATACTGTAAAAGCAGCATCCTAGATGAAGGCGTTGATTTTTTATTAATTTGAAGAGATTGAAGTACTTCAGTTCAAGCCCCATGTGTTGACTTTTCATACTTAGGAAGGTCGCTCCGACTTCAAACTTGTCACGCTGATTGTACATGTGGTCATGATGAACATACTGTAAAATCAGCCTCCTGAGTGAAAGCGCTGAATTTTAATGAATTAAAAGCATTTGATAAGAGAAACTTTAGCCCCGTGTAGGTGTGTGTTTCGTACTTAGGAAGGTGGCGCCGCTTTGAAACTTCACACACTCATTCTGCATGTGCTCAGGATGAGCATAGTCCGATTTCAGCCTCCTAGGACAAAGCGTTGAATTTTAAGGAATTTAAAGGTGTTAAATAAGTGTACCGTCAGCCCCACATAGATGTTTTATTATTATTATTATTAATTTAGTATTATTATTATTTTTATTATAATTATTGTTATTATTAATAATAATAATAATAATAATAATAATAATAATAATAATAATAATAACAATTAGAGAGAGAGAGAGAGAGAGAGAGCTCCTTATTTGTCTCTTCTAGACAGTACAAACAGGTTTTGTTTTTTTCCAACTGCAGCCCAGCTTTATTACATGTTTAAAAAAAACTCCTCGATAGGCGCTTTCTGAAGTTACTAATTTTAGTTACTACATGGACAAAACTATTACGTACAACGGCGTATTAGGGCCTCTTCAGGAAATAATATATATAAAGCCTATTTTTTTTATTATTATTTATTAATTTTATTAAGTGAATCTAATACATCGTGGTAATTAATTAGGGGCCTTCATGGAAGGTTGCACAAGATGGACTCTGTTCACGGACCAGAACGTTCCATGGTTGCTGCAAGAGAGAGGATCCAAGATGGCGGCGTGAGCAGCAGACTGGTTGCAGGCTCTTGAAAATGCATCGTATTATCCTTGAATAGTGAATTTTTGTGTAACAACCCGACATATAAAAGATAGAAACAAACTGTGGAAACTTTTTGGCAATTTTTTGAGTAAACAAAGCTAGCAATAATGTCCGACCACAACTACAATCTAACTGCTCTCCATGAGGCATGCGGGGACAGTGATATTGAAGACATTGAGGTAGAAAACGCTCCCAAAGTAAGCAGGGTTAACCCGGCTCATACTCCTATTAAAAGTCCAAACCCTAAGAAGATGAGAGGAAAAAGTGTCAGCAAGGAGGAAGAAAATATCAGTGCTGTCATTCTTGATGCAATTCAAGCATTGACCGGAAAAGTAGATAAACAAACTGAACTGCTAAAAAGTTTCGACAAGCGGATTGAAGCAAATGCGGCAGCTATAAATGAGAACAAAAAGGAAACTGCTCTCCTTCAGGAAAAAGTTGAAGAGCTCCACAAAAAGAATGTAGCCCTTCAAAATGCGTGTGAAGAGCAGGCTCGCTACAAGAGGAGGTGGAACCTACGACTGACAGGTCTCCCCGAGAAGGATGGTGAAAACACGAGAGAAGTTATCATAGGGATACTCACCAGAGTTGTGCCCTTGTCAGTGGAGCGTCTGCGGGACACCGTGGATATAGTTCACCGCCTGGGTAAGATCAACACTGCTGCACCAAATACACCGAGACCAATCATCATTCAATTCGGGATGAGAACCGTGCGGGATGAAGTGTGGAGAAAATCCAGAGATGCGCGAGTGTGCAGTGAGATGCATATTCGCTTTCGAGAGGACTTTTCTAAAGAGGACAGGGAGGGTCGTTCGAAGCTATGGCCATTCGTCCAGGAAGCAAGAAAGAAAGGTAAACGAGCGTTCCTGAAGGAAGGCTATGCTCTGATAGATGGTCGCCGTGTGGACCCTGATTAGACAACCGCTTGGACTTACCTTGCTCTATTTCAGGTATATTATCTATCTTAAAACTGAATTATGATCGTTAAAATGCTCAGAAGGGTGTTGCAACAATGTTAAAGTTAAATTGTGACATGGATAGTTCTGTTACTCATTCCTGCTCATCATGTTCTTTGTATCTTCATATATTATACTTAGTGAATGCTTTCTTTTATTACCTTAAATACCAGAGGGTTAAAGAATAATGTTAAGCGTAAGGCAATATTCCTTTTTTGCAAAGAGCAGAAGTGCAATTTTATTTTCTTACAAGAAACACATTCAGTGGAGGATGACACTTTATTTTGGAAACAACAGTGGGGAGACTTTGTGCTGTTTAGTCATGGGACATCACATTCAGCTGGAGTTATGATTCTGTTCAACAAGTTTTCTGGGAAGATAATCGACCATGTAAGTGACAAAAATGGTCATTGGCTATTGGTGGTGATTGAATTTAATAGTGTTAACTATATTCTGTTATGTTTATATGGCTACAATATAAAAGCAAAGAACAAGACCTTTTTTTCATCTCTGAGTAAACTGTTGGAGGAATGGAAAATCAAGCATAATACTGATAGGATCATAGTGGGAGGGGATTTCAATCTGGCCCCTGACCTCTGGATGGATCGTCTCCCTCCAAGGGGCCTTTGCCACAATTATGAGGAAATTATAGTTGACTTTATCTCTAAGGGGAGCCTAATTGATATTTGGAGAATGAGAAATACCAATATTATGCAATATACTTGGTACAATTCTGCTAATAATGGACAGTGCTCAAGGTTAGATTACTGGTTAATTTCTACAAGTTTGATTAATGCGGTACTTAAATGTGAAATATCAGCTTCACCTCTGACAGACCATTGTGCAATTACAATGTCCCTCCGTCCAGGTGGTTTTGATTCTGTTCCTAACCCCCTTTGGAAATTTAATAGCAATCTTCTGGAAAGCGAATCTTTCTGCAAGGAAACGAAAAACTTAGCTAAAGAAATTAATGAGTTAGATATGTCGTCTCTGTCAAAGTGGGAATGGTTTAAATTTAAAATAAAAGAAATTGCCATTAGCACAAGTAAAGTTATTTCTAAAGCTAAGAAACAAAAGCAACAAGATATTATCAAAGACATTAATAAACTATGCCAGAAATCAAACTTATTAATAGATGACCAAATCAAATTAAATAATTTGCAAAGCCAGTTAGATCAGCTATACTTGGAAAAAGCGAAAGGAGCTTTTGTACGCTCGAGAGCCAGGTGGTTAGAAGAAGGCGAAAAAAATTCTTCTTATTTTTTTAGTCTGGAAAAACAGAGACAAATAAAAAAGAAAATTACCAAGCTAGTTGTTAATAATATTTGTATTGATAACCAAGATTCGGTCAATGAAGAAATAAAAATGTTTTACAGTAGTCTATATATGTCCAAGTTTGCTCAAGAGGACTGTCAACTTTTCTTTGACAAAATTAGGGGTTCTGAAAAAACTTTGGATGTGAATTTTAAGCATATTATGGAAGATGCTCTTAGAATTGAAGAGTTGGATTTAGCAATCAAACGGATGCCCAAAGGAAAATCACCAGGAATTGACGGTCTAACCGTGGAATTTTATACCTTTTTTTGGAACGATATCAGAGAACTGCTCTATAAGGCCTTTTTAGAATGTATTTCATCTGGACAATTGTCCTCTACAATGAAACAAGGTATCATCACCTTGATCCCAAAGCCAAACAAGGATAAACTGTCTCTTGATAATTGGAGGCCTATTACCTTATTATGCAATGACTATAAATTGTTAGCACATGTTTACTCCAACAGATTAGATATGGGGTTAAAGAATTTAGTGGACGAGTGCCAATCAGCCTTTGTAAAAGGAAGAAACATCCATAACCACACCAGGTTGATTTTTGATGTGTTAGACTATAGAGAATACATTGATACAGACAGTTTCATATTGTTTTTAGACTTTTTCAAGGCATTTGATACTGTTGAACACCCCTTTCTGTTGAAAACGCTACAGTTCTTAGGCTTTGGGAAAAATTTCTGTAACATTATAAAGATGCTTTATACTGACATTAGCAGTTCAGTATCTCTGAACCCTGGAGTTACTCCTAGATTTAAGGTGCTCCGTGGTATTCGGCAGGGTTGCCCTATATCCCCGAAACTCTTCATTCTGGCAACTCAGTTATTAACACTGCATATAATTACTTTCAAAGAAATACAAGGAATAACAGTTTTTAACAAAGAGTTCAAAATAAGCCAGTTTGCGGATGACACAGTAATTTTCTTAAGGGATAAATCAATGGTGGCTAAAACAATTGACATCATCTCAATTTTTTCCAAAGCTTCTGGTTTATTCCTTAATATAAAAAAATGTGAATTACTCCCAATACATGTAAGCTCTGAATTCTCCATTGCCTCAATTGTTGTTAAAAATGAAGTTAAATATTTAGGAATGCTGATATCTAAAAATGCAATTAGAAGAGAAGACGTCAATATTTCTAACCGTATATTAGATATGAAAAAATCTTTGAGCTATTGGCTAACCAGGGATCTCACCATCTTTGGACGAAACATTTTATCTAAAGCAGAAGGTATTTCCAAGTTAATTTATCCTTGCCACTCCTCATTTGTTTCCTCAAAAAGCATAAAAACAGCCAACTCAGTTATTTTTCAGTTTTTGTGGAGAAATAAAACTCATTATTTAAGAAAATCTCAACTTGTTAAAGAATATGAAAACGGAGGCATTAAAGCCCCAGATTTTGAATCAATGATCGGCACCTTCAGGCTAAACTGGATTAAATCTTGCTTGTCTCAGCCTGACTCTATGTGGTTTCATATTCCAAGATCCTTGTTTAAGCGATTAGGAGGTTTAGAATTTTTACTGAAATGCGACTTTGAAGTGAATAGGATCCCCTTAAAGTTATCTGATTTTCATAAACAGGCCCTTCTTTTCTCCAAAATGGTGTTTACCCACAACTTCTCTCCTCATAACTCAACTCTTTGGAATAACAGAACCATAACTATTAACAAAAAAACTGTGTTTATTGACAGTTGGTTTAAACATAATATTGTATTTGTGACTGATTTAATGGATTGTAATGGTTCCTTTTTGAGTCACACTGACTGTATTGTCAAATATAATTTGAACTGTACACCAAAAGAATTTAAGCAAGTACTAAAAGCTGTTCCTTTACCCTTAATCCATTTAATCCAGAATTTCTTAAAATACAACAATACTCCATCAAAATTACCTACTCTTTTAGTTGAGGAACTTCATTTGTTGGATAAAAAATGTAATAACAAATATATTAGTTTTGTTCTTAAATCCAGAATTTTCCATGATTTTTGCAGAGGAATACGACAAAACCCAGAGCAAGTTAACTCTGTCACCTTGAATAAAGCATTTACTAGATTCATTAAATGGCCAATTCTTCCAAAAGTGAAAGAAACTCATTTCAAAATTATTAATAAGATCTATCCTGTTTCCAATTTCCTCAAAAAAAGATTTAATTTTGAGGTCGAATTATGCTCACTCTGCAATAACAATGATGAAACTCTGGAACATCTATTTTTTCTTTGTCCTGTATCTCAATCCTTTTGGTCTGATTTAAAAAGTTGGGTTTCACTTAAGATAAATGGTGTTCCTAACTTTGAATGTGATCACATTCTTTATTACGTGGACGGATTGGACAATTCCGTTTCAGAGATTATCAATATTATTCTATTGATGGGTAAATACCACATCCACTGTGCGAAGTGGAGAAATCACAGGCCCTCCTTTCCTGGCTTTCTGAATGAGTTTAAATCATTCTTTTTTAGCCTAAAAAGACTGAAGACAAAAAAAGCTGCAAGGATATGTTATGATTTAGCACATAATCTTTTATTTTAATCTAAAATTGTTAATATTTTTATCTACTAAGTATATGTAAGTGTATGTTTGCATTTACTGTATTTTTTTTTTTTGTATATTACAGATGGGCTAACATTCATCTTTTCCAAATGTTCTGCTACTTAAACTGAAAACCAAAGCATTTGTCCCCCCACCTCATATGTATTTATTTACATTAGAATTTCAGAGAACTGAAATTTTTATGTTTATTCTTTAAGTTTTCATATAGAATCATGTTTTGTCTGTAACTTTGCTTGATCTTTCATTTTATTTATGGATGCCTTACTGATTATGTAACCCTCTGTGTCCTATGATTGTTGCTATGTTCTATTCTTAATTTGTTTTTGTTTTATTATGCTATGGAACAGAAAATACTTTGTATTTACTATCCTCATTGAGAGTTTGTATTATTGTTAAATGTTGAGAGTTTGTATTATTGTTAAATGTTGAATAAAAAAAAAAAAAAAAAAAAAAAAAAAAAAAAAAAAAAAAAAAAAAGTTCCATGGTTGCTATGGACGATCTCCAGGTGCATCATTTTGACACGGCGACATTTTAACCCGGAAATAGCTGCTAATCAGTCTGAGACGCACGCATTTGTTTTCTCTTCCCGAGATTTTGGATATTTCTTCAAGAAACCAAACAATTACCATGGACTTCCAACGACTTCTTCAGGATTTACCTCCATAAAGACAAAGTTCTTCTAAATAAAGGCTTTTCTGACGGTAATTTTGAGATTTTTGCACTTTTTAAACCATATAATTGTCGAGTTGTAGAGATGTTCTAATGATTTACAAACTAAGCTAGTTTTATCCATTGGCAAATGTAGCTAAATAAATTACATATTTCTTAATTAATATCTTTGAACGGGTCATGCATTAATTAGCAAGCAGTGTCGGGTATATTTATTATTATTACCAATACTAGCAAACACTGTCATGCTAGCAGTCATTTGTGCTGTTTAAGAATTTCAGCTTTCGTTATTTCTTTAAAACCAGACAGACAGCTCGTAACTCAGGGCATATTGTCGATGATACATGGATATTTTTCTGATACTTGTTAGATTTTTACATGCTATCCGCTAGCATATCAGTGCAATTTCCTGTAGACGTCTGCCTCAAGCTAGCGCTGTTTTCCGTAGCGTTAGCACTGACGTTATGATTTGGTTTGTTACCCGGATGCTCGAATGTAAACATTGAATGGACGGAGATAGACGTGCACAAGCAGATATTATTTTCAGATGTCTTATCCGCGAACAAATGTTGAAAAACACACAGAGCACACTAAAGCGTGCCGAGAAGGACTCAGACAGCGAGAGAAAGAGAGATACTGTGAGAAACTAGGGCTAACGGGCGAGAAAGACCCATACGACCTAGCATCAACTTGATGTAAACATGACGAATCTGCGGTTTGCCAATTATGGAGAACAGCACATTTATACCCCAAATGATTTGCGAATTTCAGTGGCATGTTTTTCTTTCAACTGTTGCCTTTCTGGTCACATTAAAAGTGGTTTCACTGGAAATAAACATGACACTGATAACATTAGTGAGCACCCCAGAAGCAGTAGCTATTAATACATAGAAGGACTAAGACGGGAAGGCTGCTGAAACATGAAGTCTCAATGTCAGCATGAGTGCTTGTAATGTACTGAGTGACTTTTTTACAGCAAGGTAGGGACTGAGGTGTAAAAAAGTGCTGTTTATGTATTTGGTGTGGTGAATGAAAAACAACAACCTCTCATCTTTATGATAAAGACACTTTGGTCATAAGATGAGGAGATGTACAACATGTTGAATGTTTTGACTAAGGAATCTCCATCTCATCTCTCTCTGCTGAACCAACTGAACGACTTCTTCGCTCGCTTTGAGGCAGACAACAGCACTCCGGCACAAAAGATCCCTCCACCTCCCGACGACCAGGTGCTGTTGCTATCTACGGACAGCGTGAGGAGATCACTCGGGAAGACTAATGTAAGGAAAGCCCCGGGCCCTGATGACATCCCCGGTCGTGTCCTGAGAGACTGTGCTGAGGAGCTCACGGATGTCTTCACAGACATCTTCAACGCCTCGCTGAGCCAAGCTGTTGTCCCGACATGCCTCAAAGCCACCGCCATCGTCCCGGTCCCGAAGAAGCCGTCTCCCTCCCGCCACAACGACTACCGCCCGATCGCACTCGCTCCCGTCATTATGAAGCGCTTTGAGCGGCTAGTCGTGCACCACATCAAATCTGCGCTCCCCCTGACACTGGACCCCTACCAGTTTGCGTATCGGTCCAACCGCTCGACCGACGATGCCATCTCCGCTGCACTCCAATCAGCCCTCACTCACCCGGAGACCAAAGACCCACATGTCAGAATGCTGTTCATCGACTTCAGCTCAGCATTCAACACGATCGTCCCTCAGCAGCTCATCCTCAAACTCGTCCAGCTGGGACTCAACACCTCCCTGTGCATTGTGCAACTGGCTGTTGGACTTTCTGACGGGGAGACCACGGGCAGTACGGGTCGGCAGCAACACCTCCAGCACCATCACGCCGAGCACAGGGGCCCCCCCCAAGGATGTGTGCTCGGCCCCCTCCTCTTCACTCTGCTAACCCAGGACTGCAAACCTACATCCAGCTCCAACCTCTTCATCCAGTTCGCAGACGACACGACCGTGGTGGCTCTCATCAACAGTAACGATGAGACAAACCACAGGAGCGAGGTGAGACGCCTGGCCGAGCGGTGTAAGGACAACAATCTCCTCCTAAATGTGGAGAAGACGAAGGAGATTGTAGTGGACGTCAGAAGAGAGCACACCCAGCGTTCCCCACTAACCATCGACGGCGCTGCAGTAGAGCGGGTGAGCAGCGCCAAGTTCCTGGGTGTACACATCTCCGAAGACCTGTCCTGGAACATCAACACCACATCTCTGGCCAAGAAAGCTCAACGGCGACTCTACTTCCTGCGGAAACCGAGAAGAGCAAGAGCGCCGACCCCCGTTATGTTCTCTTTTTATAGAGGCACCATCGAGAGCATCCTGACCAGCTGCATCACCGTGTGGTACGGCGCCTGCACCGTCTCCTGCCGCAAGACCCTGCAGCGCACTGTGAAAGCAGCTGAGAAGATCATCGGTGTCTCTCTTCCCTCCCTACTGGACATTTACAACACCCGCCTCACCCGCAAAGCCACAAGGATTGCGGGTGACCCCCACCCGACCATCCCGCAGTCTCTTTAACCTGTTGCCGTCGGGAAGGAGGAGACTGCAGAGTCTCCGGGCCAAAACCAGCAGGCTCAAAGACAGTTTTTTCCACCAGGCAGTCAGGACTCTTAATTCCCTCCCTGTTCTGCCCCCACTCCCCCCCCACTGGCCCCCACCATCGACTCTGGGCCACAGACTCTGCCCATGCACATCCTTTCTCAGGACTGCACACTTCACTTTATGCACACTTCACTTTATACTCACTTTACACATGCTTATTTGCACTATTTGCATTATTTGCATTATTGCTCCAATACCTCATGTCTGTTCATTTCATTTTGTCCAGCTAAAATTTGCACTACTGCTTACCTCAGGTCTGTTTATGGTCTGGTTTGTTGGTTTGTTGGTTTGTTGGTTTGTTGGTTTGTTGGTTTGTTGGTTTGTTGGTTTGTTGGTGAGGTAGAAGAAGATGGACTAACTTTTGATGAACTGTGTTTCCAGTTTAAGCTTTATATTTTAGAGCACAGCACAGTATAGTGGTTGAGAAGGTAGCAGCAGTGGAGTCCAACAGAGCCTGATAAATCACTTCCTGCATTTATAGTCTTGATATGAACTTTGCCAGTCTGACTTTATTCTTTCCTGCTCTCGTCTCAGGTGTAAAAAGTCGATCCCAGATCACTTGGAGCATCACGTCTTGCAGCAAGGACTTTAAGGTCATCACAGGATGCGTCATCTCCTCCTTCTCTTCGGACTTTGTGGTGCGAGCTGTGCTGGGCAGCGGCTCCTTTGGAGAAGTTGCCCAGTGCAGAAAGATAGCCACTAATGAAACGGTGGCTTTCCGCAAAGAGGATGAACCTTTTTTTGTATATTTAGCTTTTTTTTTTGTCTTGTTTGTTTTTTAACCTTTGTTTGATTTTTAGGGTGATCCTTGACCCCTCTGCTTTTCCAAAGGGAGGGGTCAAGCAGGTAAGTATGACTTATGTTACTAATTTATTTCATAGTTTCTGTTTTGGTGGTAAGTTTAGGTGAGGAGAGGAGAGGAGAGGAGAGGAGAGGACAGGAGAGGACAGGAGAGGACAGGAGCTGAGGAAAAGAAGTAGAGGAGCAGAAGTGGAGGAAGAGAAGTAGAGGAGCAGAAGTGGAGGAGAGGAGGATTGGAAAAGGAGGGGACGTGGAGGAGAGGAGGGCCAGAGGAGGTTACAAATGTTACAAAAAAAAAACAAAAAAAAAAACACCTTACAAGTGCCACAGGATGATCGCTGCCCCAGTGCACTGATGCAGAAACTCATGGAAAAGGAGCCCCAAGTATTGAGTGCATGTAAATGAACGTATGTTTCAGATGTCTAACATTTGTGTAAAACATTCTTTTAATTGCTCTAATGTAATATTCATTATTGAAGAAACTGAAAGTGGGGTTTTCATTAACTGCAAGGTGTAATGATCACAATAAAAAGAAAGAAATGCTTGAAATCTTTCACCCTGTGTACTGAATCAATAGAATGAAGTCATAAACCTAACTGGAGCGTTTGTTTGATGGCATTTAGTAATGTTCCTGATAGCATGAGAAAACACGTTGATGTTTTTCTTTTGTCTAAAATACACCTCTTTAAGAAATCAGAGCCAGACTTAATGTGTGAACAGCAAAATGTTTGAAACAGAAGGTCTTACCTCAGATCAGGGTTTTGTTTCAATCAGTCAAATTACCTCCAACATACAGATGCAGGTTCAGGCCAGCAGAGGGAGCATGACAACATTAAAAAGGAGTCTACTTTGAACTGGTCCTGTAGAATCACCGAATCACTGGATAGAATCACGATGGTCCTGAAAAAGTCAGCGCTACAGACACCGCTCATCAACGAGGGTTCAAACTATCCAGCCTGAAACTGAAAAATATGTCGATTCTGTTTTAAAGTCACGTGTGGTGAAAGTTGAACCGATACACCGCATTTAGATACATGTGGAGGATTCATTATCAAACTGAATTAATCTGAGGGGATGTTACTGAAAGGGTTTTGAGGCCTTGCTTGTTTTGGCTGTCACATTATCAGCTGATTATTTGAACTCCTCTAATGACAGAAGCACAAATCTGGTTGGTTTAGCGATTCAAACTATGCAAAGTATAAAAAAAACCATGATCTATCTACTCTGAGTAATCCAAGTGAGTTACGGAGCCACAGAACCAATGACTGCCATAGACCGACATGTTCCAGGAACTTTGCTCAATAGTTTGAGAGTGCGGGGCTCTTAAAAGAGCCGTTCTGGGTGTGCTTCAGCACTGCACGCCGACCCGCCACGGGGCACTTCCCCCTGAGGAGAAGAAGGACGCGAAGGCCTCCCTCACCCTGGCGGCCTCCCTCGCAGACTTCTTGGCAGCATCTGGTCCCAGACCTGGGTTGGCTTGTCCCTTTGCAGGTATCTGCTGTGATGTCATCACACGCTGAATCAATCAATCAATCAATCAATCAATCAATCAATCAATCATTAATTGTATAGCACCAATTCATAACAAGTGTTATCTCAAGACACTTTACAATAGAGCACAAAGCTCTTCATTTTGAGGATACACATATATGCATAGATACATATATACATATAAAGATACACATATACATATATATACACATATATACATCCAACACCCAACATGAATCCATATAGCCAATCATGTATCTCTCCATCATGGCGGCAAGAAAAAACCTTCTGTTAAGCGGCAGGAAATCTGGAATGTGGACCCCGGTCTCATGATGAACAGCAAATCCACAACATGCTGTGTTGGGTGTGTGGGCGAAGGAAGGGAGGTAAGAGGAGACAAGTGGACTAAAGTAAGAACTAAAGTTAGTGACAGATCCATGAACCATAGACCTGTCGTCTGATTTGTTAGAGGTTAGCCTCTTGAGATGCTACATCTCGTTTTCGGGAGGGACCTCATGTCTGAATAGTAATAATCAATGGCATAATCAATGATGTTCTGACTGAAAATAAAAATTGATGGTATTGATGAACTCATGGATGCCCAGACCACGAGTGCATCCCTACCAGAGATGTGCCATCCCATTTTCAGAGGGACCTCATGCCTATGTGCTGATTAAAAATAGATACTGTAGATGTATTGATCATGGATAAGGAGATCATGCTAATATCTACATTAGAAGCTATATGATAGAAGGAATGAATGTTCCTAATTAAATGGCCAAATAATGCGTCATGTCCACAGGTGCAGTTAATGAGTCTTCATGACTCCACAGCAGCAGGCAGTCTCCACCAAGGATCCACGGCCACCTACAAGACGAGAGCCAGAGACGAGCACAGGAGCAGACAAAAGGGGCAAAAGCAGATACGGAGAGAGATGAAGACAGAGAGACAGAGTCCAAACTGATCAAACTGCATGATCCTGTTCACACGCAGTGGTTATAGAACTCATATGTAGCGCTGCTAACAGTTTCTGAGTCATGTTACACTAATGTTACACTAATGTTACACTAATGTTACACTAATGTTACACTAATGTTACACTAATGTTACATAGTTCACCCAACAAAACAGAGCCTGACTTTTCTTTTCTTGCGTGTGACCCGTTTCTGAGTCCTGACGGCCGTGGCTCCGGTGGACGGCACGTGCAGTTTCTGAGTGCTAAGATCGCTGCCATTATCAATGACTATTAAAGACTCTCCTGGAAGCTGTCGGCTCAATAACGCGCTTCCATTCTATCTGCAGCTTTCCCAGGGTTTGAGCTCCCTCTGCTGGTCAGAGGCTGTAACTTCTACATGAAAAATTTTATGAGTTTTTTATTTTATGAGTGAAGAAAGCCAGATTCCAACGAATGATCGATTTCAAGCGTATCTTTTTAATTCATGATGTAACTGTTCCCGTGATGGTCTCGGTGGTTGAAATCAAGTTTAGCATGTAGCTCTGCTTTATGACTTTACTGTCACTGCTGGAGTCCCAGAGAGCAGATCGCTTGCCGAGCACCGCTCTGAAGCTGGTCCGTGCTCGTCCGTCCGGCTCATCTGCTCCAGAACGGTCCTCTCTCCGTGTCCGCTCGGACTCCTCGTGAATTTTCACCTCATTTGGTGGTTTGGCAGGTGTTAATTTAGGGCCCTGGTGAGCAGGTAGTTATGGGAAACGGAACCCCTTCAGGGTGTGACACGCTAACCGTAAACTGTAAAACCCACATGTTCTCAACCTGTCCTTGAGTTCGGAGCGTGCGTGAACAGTAAGCGCTAAGCTAGTGGAAGTGAACGGGGCCTTCACATGTTTACACTTAAACCACAGTTTGAAAAACCACAACGGAACCAGTCAACTGTGACATCATGACCTTCAACTGTGACATCGTGACCTTCATCATTCAGTCTCTACACTATAGGAGGCTGCAGCTCAGGGTATTTTGATCGTTTCAGACCTTTCAGCGAGCGAGCACAGTGCGAGCGAATACGAAAGCGAGAAATACGAGAAGTTCCAACAAACACTTTTTGAGCAGACGCAGAGCAGGAAGACTCTTACCTCACAAAAACATCATGTCAGAGGCAAAGAAGAACCAGTCTCCTCAAGAAGAACTGGAGGAACTGCGAGCTGCTTACCAAGAGCTTGGCGCCAGGTACCAGCACCTTCGGGATGAGCACCAAAAACAACAGGAGGCTCACGAGTACAGGGTCGCCAAAGACCAGGCTGTGATTTCATCCCTGACGGCAGAAGTCAACGCCCTCCGTCAGAGGATGGATGAACACCTGGCAGGTGTCCACACAGATGGACAAACTGTAGAGGCACAGGAGCAGACTGCCGTAACACCTTCAGCAGCTGAACACCGTGCCCTACAGGAGAAGCTGGAGGAGGCCACCCAGAGGTACCAGACTGACATCAAGACTGCCTTTTGGATGGTGGACCGACTCCAGCACGACCTGGTGGAGGAAAGGCGTCGGTTCGCTCAGGACAAAGCCGTCATCATGTCCTTGAAGGCCGAACGCGAGGAGGAGAACGAGAAACACCAGGAGGATGTGCGAAAAGCCGGACAGATGATTCAGAGCCTTCAGCGTGAGCTGAAAAAACACCAGCAGCTCATCACTGTCCAGGCATCCAAAGAGAGATCTGTTGTCGCGATGTTAAAGTCAGAACAACAACTCCGCCTGAAGATCGCACAGGACAACAACAAGTTCCAGGCAGACATCAAGAGAGCCGGACAGACGGTGGAGACTCTGAGGAGTGAGCTGCAGAAACAGCAGCAGCTCATCTCCCATCACGACTCTGTCATGAAGAGCGTGGAACATTACAGAGCGCTCGTTCTGGAGGAGAGAAAGAGGGCCGACTCACTTGAAGTGGAAGTGGAGCGGTTTAGATCGGCACACCAGAGGCTCCTGAAAAGACACCTGACAGGGAATACCATCTGATCCCATGGTGCCGGTGCCAGTGCCCCGCCCCCCCCCCCACCCCCCCAAAACCATTCATTCATTCATTGTAAATACATGAATTGTACATAAATTGTAAATAGACTGTAAATAAATTGTACATGAATTGTACATAAATTGTACATGAATTGTACATGAATTGTACATAAATTGTACATGAATTGTACATAAATTGTAAATAAATTGTACATGAATTGTACATAAATTGTACATGAATTGTACATGAATTGTACATGAATTGTAAATAAATTGTACATAAATGAAACACAAAGTAGTGCTTCATTTCAACAGAACACTCAATGCTTTTGTAGGGTTCAGCAAATAAAGAAATCGTGCACAGCAACAACATATAACACAAACTATTCAGCAGAGGTCGGGTTTATAGGCGTAGCCAATGAATGTGTTCAAACTGTACTGCACCCGGATCTGGACTTGGATTAGAACAGTTTGAAGTTGAGTAGTCAGGTGTGACGGGGCTTTGGTCCCTGAAGACCTGCTACAGCTTCGCCTTCAGAAAAGACACAACAGTCTGTGGCAACTCACGCTCCCTAAAAATAACGCTCTATTTTCTTTAGCGATGCTGTGCTCACTGACGTCAGCCAGATCAGCTGCACCTGCGTGCTAAGCTTAAAGCTGGTTGCTTCATAAAACATTAGATCAGGGAAATTCTGATTGAATTTGACCTTTTAACTGAGCCGTCTTGGATTTTTTGAAATCAAATGTGCTAATCATATCTGTTAAAGTTGGACAAATCTGAGTTCAGACTGGAAATGATCTACAAACACGTCTCTGTGCGTTTGACGATGAATGTCGGACCGACCTCTGTTCTATTCCCATTTGGATGTTTTAATGTGAAGTGTTCAGTTAAGAAGAAGCAAGAAAGTCTTTGTACCTTGGATCTGAAGTACCTCCCGCGTCCTTCGGCCGTTCGTATCCAAACCGGTCGAGGATGCTGAGCGCCAGCATAGGAGCCAGAGACTGAGCGGGCTTCACGAACAGGGGGTTTGTCCCAAACACCACGGAGGAGAGTGGGGAACTTCAGAGGAGGAGGAAAAAAAGAAAACAATAGGAACCACCGAAAAAATCACATATGTAAATAAAAGGGCTTTTTGAATCTGGTTAAAGGTAATGAGAACACGGTTTCATTAGAAATATTTGTGATTTGGTCATTTGGTGATTCATGTTTGGTTACATGTTTGGGTGCTGCTCCCTTATTTTCTTTTTTCATGCACTAAATGTTCAAATGAAAACACAAAATAATAAATAATACTTTTATCATCACTCGTCGCTTTACCTGGGCTTGTTCTCCTGTACGTCTGTGTCAATGATGTCAGCCAAAGGTAAGACGAAAAGACCGAAGGCTGCTCGGACAATGACCCCGTGTAGGAGATCACGAAGGCGATAAACATTAAACTCCATCGAAGTGGCGCTTTTTTTTTTTCCTTTTTGCAAATGAAAGCATGCTCTTACATGTTTACAGTCATGACAAACGCCAGGACGTAGTAGTGCTGAGGTCACAGTAAGAGCATCGCCGCTGCCATCGCAGCCTCTGTGTAGAAGGTGAGGAGGATGATCCCGTTGTAGCCAAGAACGCGGAGCAGACTCTGACAGCTCAAGATTAACAGCTGATGATGGAGACAAAGCAGAATGAAGCAGTCATACAAAGTTTACTTCAAAACAAGTCGCTTAACATCTTCTCTCTGATGGTAAATGTGCAGAGCACGTGTTTTTGAGTAAACTGCTTCATTAACTGCCTGACAAAAACACACACACACACACACACACACACACACACACACACACACACACACACACACTGCATGATGAGTAAAGTTGTAACTAACAGAAATCCTCTGTAAAATAGATTTGGACTGACTACCACCAGATTTGGTAACAAAGCATCAGTTGAGCTCACTTTAATTCATAAACAAAGTCTACGGCACCAGGAGAAATCACCTGTGGGCGGAGGAATCCAGCTCCACACGGGACGCTCTTGGCCCATACACAGTCGGCTTAGCGTCACGGTCGCGTCATAGTGAGGGGCGGGGAATTTTAAGGGGGAAAACAATCCTTCCCCCTCGTCCTCAAGATTGTAAACACGCCGATTTCAAAATCAGATTTCCGTGCCGATTACTAAAGTGTCATACATTGATTCACTGGAGCCAGTTCAAAAGGCTAGATACTGAAAAAAAATGACTCAAGTGGGTTTAGATTCTTGTCCGTATGTTATTAAAGAGTGGAGGAATGATCCTACTGAATGGCCTGATGTGTCATTCCTGACACCTTCTGCTACCTGGTTGAATCACCTGGTAAGAGGCAAAATCAGGTTCGCTGATGAATCAAACCTCACATCATTTCAACGTCTGACAAGGAAATGAAGATGTTTTAGTGAGTTTGTGCTCCACACAGTGGTTGTTATTGCTCAATAGCCCCCATGAGCTGCCTATATATAGCTTATTGATGAGCCGCTATATCACACAGGGATTTACACACACAGCAGCCTAAAGAACTATCGCTCCCTGGAGGCACAGAACTTTTTTTACAAGTGCTTTTGTTGGAGTTGTGCTTCATCAGAAAATACCTGCCTCTGATACCTACCTGTTCAGGTGTGATGCTTTTACAACTAGCCACTGAACGTTCACGTGAAGTACAAAACAATCGAACACTGATTGAATAAGATGAAGATACTGTTATCGTACCTGTCATGAAGTGCAGACTACAGACGTACACGTCTTGATTTTAGAGCTCAAAGGCGGTCAAACTCATCCTCCCGTCGGATCGCTTGTAGCCACTGCGTTCTTCCCCTCGGCTCTGTGCACCTTGGAGTAACCTTGAAGATATCCAAAGAGTGGATCATTGACTGTATTCCACACCATGTACACCATGTGCACCATGTACACCATGTGCACCATGTACACCATGTGCACCATGTACACCATGTGCACCATGTACACCATGTGCACCATGTACACCATGTGCACCATGTACACCATGTGCACCATGTACACCATGTGCACCATGTACACCACCTAAAGAGACTAGTGGCTCATGAGTTTAACATTTAAAATAGGTTTCATTGCATCAACTAAATGAAAGAATGTAAAGCTCTGATTTTGCTGCTCTTTTGAGAGCTACACAAAGACGAGACAAATGTCATCAGACTTCTGGCACAACATGCTGAGTGAAGACAAGACCACAACTGCAAACAAGAAACTATTACTAATACCACACATTTGGAAGAGAAATATATTTTTGACTTAACTAAACTTATAGTTTTCGTTTCTCACCAATTTTTTTTTTTTTTTTGATCCATGTGAAAATAAATAGAAAGTTTCAAGAATTTTTTAAAGATCATTTTTAAAACTAAATTATTCAGAAAGCAGGTACTTCAAGTATTCAATTCAAGTAACATTTTGACAGTGCAACTTTCACTTGTACCTTAGTAATATGATGTAGCTTTGTCTATAATTACTGACTCAAATTCACCTGCAGCAGGTTTCTCTGCTGTGACCAACACAATCCAGGCAACCGAAAACCTCTGGGTCGAGACAAAGCGGACGCTTGCAACATACAACGTTCCCTGGCGCTCCAGTTTAACATTGCTTTATATAAAACCTGGCTCTCAAACAAAGCTGAGCGATATGATTTCTATATCTGAGCAAAGAGACATTGGGAATGTCTAAGGATGTCCGGGTAGCATCCTCCTGGACTTGTCAAATTAAGCTAAACTCGATTTTCATGTCTACCGGGTTGGGCGGGTTTCAGAATGAGAAAACAAATCTCTGATTGGCTAAGGATAAGAAAACAAATCTCTGATTGGCTAAGAGATTGCAGTTTCTGCTTTGTGATTGGATAATAAAAATGTTTGTCAACAAAAGTAGGAAGAGTCACCAATTACTGTGTTAACTTTTGGAGAATATTTCCAATGGGATATTAAACAGTGTTTAAGAATTGAGTGCAAAACAAACCAAGCCTATCTATCTATCTATCTATCTATCTATCTATCTATCTATCTATCTATCTATCTATCTATCTATCTATCTATCTATCTATCTATCTATCTATCTATCTATTTGGGGAGTGGGGGTTGCTCGTTATTACTGCCACCTACCGGATGTTAGAGAATATTTAAGTATTTAAGAATATTTAAGAATATTTAAGTATTGCCAAATAAATAAATAAAATTAATTTTAATTTTAATAAAAATTTAATTTTTAATAAAAATTTATTAATTTACAGAGATTGAAATACTTCACTTCAACCCCCATGTGTTGACTTTTCATACTTAGGAAGGTGGTGCCTGTCTGAAACTTGTCACGCTGAATCTACATGCGCCCACCATTAAAATACTGTAAAATCAGCCTCCTGGGTCAGAGCATCTAATTTTAATGAATTAAAAGCATTAGTTAGTTGACCTGTAACCCCACGTAGGTGTGTGTTTCATATTTAGGAAGGTTGCTCCGACTTGAAACTTGTCACACTGATTCTACATGTGCTCATGATGAACATACTGTAAAATCAGCCTCCTGAGTGAAAGCGCTGAATTTTAATGAATTAAAAGCATTTAATAAGATAAACTTTAGCCCCATGTAGGTGTGTGTTTCATACTTAGGAAGGTGGCACCGCTTTGAAACTTCACACACTCATTGTACACCTGCTCAGGATGAACGTAGTCCAATTTCAGCCTCCTAGGTCAAAGCGTTGAATTTTAAGGAATTTAAAGGGATTTTATTCTTCCCCTCTAACACTTTTATGTGACCTTTCACCCTTGCGAAGGTCGCACGGGTCCGAAACTTCTCACCCTGGTTCTGCATGTGCCCACGATGAACATACTGTGATTTCAGCCTCCTAGGTCAAAGCGTTGAATTTTAAGGAATAAAAAGGGATTTCTTTCCTTTTTTTAAAGGTTTTTCAGCAATTTCGGGTACTTTTAGGCAGATCTCTTTTGTGGCTTCACGAGGCCCCTGATGATTGCATACACCCCAAATTCGGCACAGGGCCAGTGCTGGACGCCCTCTACCAGCTCGTGAAAAAAGCAACTCCCTACATGTCTTACTTTTCTTAATTGGTTGGTCAGGTTTCAGAGCAAAGGAGGGTGTGAGACCTGAGGCCACCAACACCCTCTGACAGGCAGGCAAGGCTGGAGCCAGATATTTTCCAAACGTGCTAGAAATCTGATTTTTTGATATGTTGTCGGGGGTCTGAAGACGAGTCCGACAGCGTTTGTTTGGTGTAGATCGGACCTATACTTTTGCTATAGCGGTCCTTAAAAAAATCACCTCTTTTTTTTTCACTTTTGGCCTTAATTGATACCAATTAAGTGTGGATCTCATACTTAGGAAGGTGGCACCGGCCTGAAATTTATCACACGCATTCTGCATGTGCCCCCTATGAACATACTGTAAAACCAGCGTCCTAGATGAAGGCGTTGATTTTTTATTAATTTAAAGAGATTTAAGAACTTCACTTCAAGCCCCATGTGTTGACTTTTCATACTTAGGAGGGTCGCCCTGACCTGAAACTTGTCACGCTGATTGTACATGTGGTCATGATGAACATACTGTAAAATCAGCCTCCTGAGTGAAAGTGCTGAATTTTAATGAATTAAAAGCATTTAATAAGATAAACTTTAGCCCCGTGTAGGTGTGTGTTTCATACTTAGGAAGGTGGCGCCGCTTTGAAACTTCACACACTCATTGTACACCTGCTCAGGATGAGCATAGTCCGATTTCAGCCTCCTAGGTCAAAGCGTTGAATTTTAAGGAATTTAAAGGCATTAAATAAGTTTACCGTCAGCCCCCCACATAGATGTTTTATTATTATTGTTAATTTATTATCATCATTATTATTATTGTTATTATTATTATTATTATTAATTTATAATAATAATGATAATAATAATAATAATAATAATAATAATAATAATAACAATAATAATAATAATAATTAGAGAGAGAGAGAGAGAAAGAGAGAGAGAGAGAGAGAGAGAGATCCTTATTTGTCTCTTCTAGACAGTACAAACAGGTTTTGTTTTTTTCCAACTGCAGCCCAGCTTTATCACATGGGTCTGAAAACTCCTCGATAGGCGCTTTCTGAAGTTACTAATTTTAGTTACTACATGGACAAAACTATTACGTACAATGGCGTATTAGGGCCTCTTCAGGAAATAATATATATAAAGCCTATTATTATTTTTTTTATTTATTAATTTTATTAAGTGAATCTAATACATCGTGGTAATTAATTAGGGGCCTTCGTGGAAGGTTGCACAAGATGGACTCTGTTCACGGACCAGAACGTTCCATGGTTGCTATGGACGATCTCCAGGTGCATCATTTTGACACGGGCGACATTTTAACCCGGAAATAGCTGCTGATCAGTCTGAGACGCACGCATTTGTTTTCTCTTCCCGAGATTTTGGATATTTCTTCAAGAAACCAAACAATTACCATGGACTTCCAACGACTTCTTCAGGATTTACGTCCATAAAGACAAAGTTCTTCTAAATAAAGGCTTTTCTGACGGTAATTTTGAGATTTTTGCACTTTTTAAGCCATATAATTGTCCAGTTGTAGAGATGTTGTAATGATTTACAAACTAAGCAAGTTTTATCCATTGGCAAATGTAGCTAAATAAATAACATATTTCTTAATTAATATCTTTGAACGGGTCATGCATTAATTAGCAAGCAGTGTCGGGTATATTTATTATTATTACCAATACTAGCAAACACTGTCATGCTAGCAGTCATTTGTGCTGTTTAAGAATTTCAGCTTTCGTTATTTCTTTAAAACCAGACAGACAGCTCGTAACTCAGGGCATATTGTCGATGATACATGGATATTTTTCTGATACTTGTTAGATTTTTACATGCTATCCGCTAGCATATCAGTGCAATTTCCTGTAGACGTCTGCCTCAAGCTAGCGCTGTTTTCCGTAGCGTTAGCACTGACGTTATGATTTGGTTTGTTACCCGGATGCTCAAATGTAAACACTGAATGGACGGAGATAGACGTGCACAAGCAGATATTATTTTCAGATGTCTTATCCGCGAACAAATGTTGAAAAACACACAGAGCACACTAAAGCGTGCCGAGAAGGACTCAGACAGCAAGAGAAAGAGAGATACTGTGAGAAACTAGGGCTAACGGGCGAGAAAGACCCATACGACCTAGCATCAACTTGATGTAAACATGACGAATCTGCGGTTTGCCAATTATGGAGAAAAGCACATTTATACCCCAAATGATTTGCGAATTTCAGTGGCATGTTTTTTCTTTCAACTGTTGCCTTTCTGGTCACATTAAAAGTGGTTTCACTGGAAATAAACATGACACTGATAACATTAGTGAGCACCCCAGAAGCAGTAGCTATTAATACAGAGAAGGACTAAGACGGGAAGGCTGCTGAAACATGAAGTCTCAATGTCAGCATGAGTGCTTGTAATGTACTGAGTGACTTTTTTACAGCAAGGTAGGGACTGAGGTGTAAAAAAAGTGCTGTTTATGTATTTGGTGTGGTGAATGAAAAACAACAACCTCTCATCTTTATGATAAAGACACTTTGGTCATAAGATGAGGAGATGTACAACATGTTGAATGTTTTGACTAAGGAATCTCCATCTCATCTCTCTCTGCTGAACCAACTGAACGACTTCTTCGCTCGCTTTGAGGCAGACAACAGCACTCCGGCACAAAAGATCCCTCCACCTCCCGACGACCAGGTGCTGTTGCTATCTACGGACAGCGTGAGGAGATCACTCGGGAAGACTAATGTAAGGAAAGCCCCGGGCCCTGATGACATCCCCGGTCGTGTCCTGAGAGACTGTGCTGAGGAGCTCACGGATGTCTTCACAGACATCTTCAACGCCTCGCTGAGCCAAGCTGTTGTCCCGACATGCCTCAAAGCCACCGCCATCGTCCCGGTCCCGAAGAAGCCGTCTCCCTCCCGCCACAACGACTACCGCCCGATCGCACTCGCTCCCGTCATTATGAAGCGCTTTGAGCGGCTAGTCGTGCACCACATCAAATCTGCGCTCCCCCTGACACCGGACCCCTACCAGTTTGCGTATCGGTCCAACCGCTCGACCGACGATGCCGTCTCCACTGCACTCCAATCAGCCCTCACTCACCCGGAGACCAAAGACCCACATGTCAGAATGCTGTTCATCGACTTCAGCTCAGCATTCAACACGATCGTCCCTCAGCAGCTCATCCTCAAACTCGTCCAGCTGGGACTCAACACCTCCCTGTGCATTGTGCAACTGGCTGTTGGACTTTCTGACGGGGAGACCACGGGCAGTACGGGTCGGCAGCAACACCTCCAGCACCATCACGCCGAACACAGGGGCCCCCCCCAAGGATGTGTGCTCGGCCCCCTCCTCTTCACTCTGCTAACCCACGACTGCAAACCTACATCCAGCTCCAACCTCTTCATCCAGTTCGCAGACGACACGACCGTGGTGGCTCTCATCAACAATAACGATGAGACAAACCACAGGAGCGAGGTGAGACGCCTGGCCGAGCGGTGCAAGGACAACAATCTCCTCCTAAATGTGGAGAAGACGAAGGAGATTGTAGTGGACGTCAGAAGAGAGCGCACCCAGCGTTCCCCACTAACCATCGACGGCGCTGCAGTAGAGCGGGTGAGCAGCGCCAAGTTCCTGGGTGTACACATCTCCGAAGACCTGTCCTGGAACATCAACACCACATCTCTGGCCAAGAAAGCTCAACGGCGACTCTACTTCCTGCGGAAACCGAGAAGAGCAAGAGCGCCGACCCCCGTTATGTTCTCTTTTTATAGAGGCACCATCGAGAGCATCCTGACCAGCTGCATCACCGTGTGGTACGGCGCCTGCACCGTCTCCTGCCGCAAGACCCTGCAGCGCACTGTGAAAGCAGCTGAGAAGATCATCGGTGTCTCTCTTCCCTCCCTACTGGACATTTACAACACCCGCCTCACCCGCAAAGCCACAAGGATTGCGGGTGACCCCCACCCGACCATCCCGCAGTCTCTTTAACCTGCTGCCGTCGGGAAGGAGGAGACTGCAGAGTCTCCGGGCCAAAACCAGCAGGCTCAAAGACAGTTTTTTTCCACCAGGCAGTCAGGACTCTTAATTCCCTCCCTGTTCTGCCCCCACCCCCCCCCCCACTGGCCCCCACCATCGACTCTGGGCCACAGACTCTGCCCATGCACATCCTATCTCAGGACTGCACACTTCACTTTATGCACACTTCACTTTATACTCACTTTACACATGCTTATTTGCACTATTTGCATTATTTGCATTATTGCTCCAAAACCTCATGTCTGTTCATTTCATTTTGTCCAGCTAAAATTTGCACTACTGCTTACCTCAGGTCTGTTTATGGTCTGGTTTGTTGGTTGGTTTGTTGGTTTGTTGGTTTGTTGGTTTGTTGGTTTGTTGGTTTGTTGGTTTGTTGGTTTGTTGGTTTGTTGGTGAGGTAGAAGAAGATGGACTAACTTTTGATGAACTGTGTTTCCAGTTTAAGCTTTATATTTTAGAGCACAGCACAGTATAGTGGTTGAGAAGGTAGCAGCAGTGGAGTCCAACAGAGCCTGATAAATCACTTCCTGCATTTATAGTCTTGATATGAACTTTGCCAGTCTGACTTTATTCTTTCCTGCTCTCGTCTCAGGTGTAAAAAGTCGATCCCAGATCACTTGGAGCATCATGTCTTGCAGCAAGGACTTTAAGGTCATCACAGGATGCGTCATCTCCTCCTTCTCTTCGGACTTTGTGGTGCAAGCTGTGCTGGGCAGCGGCTCCTTTGGAGAAGTTGCCCAGTGCAGAAAGATAGCCACTAACGAAACGGTGGCTTTCCGCAAAGAGGATGAACCTTTTTTTGTATATTTAGCTTTTTTTTTTTGTCTTGTTTGTTTTTTAACCTTTGTTTGATTTTTAGGGTGATCCTTGACCCCTCTGCTTTTCCAAAGGGAGGGGTCAAGCAGGTAAGTATGACTTATGTTACTAATTTATTTCATAGTTTCTGTTTTGGTGGTAAGTTTAGGTGAAGAGAGGAGAGGAGAGGACAGGACAGGAGAGGACAGGAGCTGAGGAAGAGAAGTAGAGGAGCAGAAGTGGAGGAAGAGAAGTAGAGGAGCAGAAGTGGAGGAGAGGAGGATTGGAAAAGGAGGGGACGTGGAGGAGAGGAGGGGCAGAGGAGGTTACAAATGTTACAAAAAAAAAAAAAAAAAAAACACCTTACAAGTGCCACAGGATGATCGCTGCCCCAATGCACTGATGGAGAAACTCATGGAAAAGGAGCCCCAAGTATTGAGTGCATGTAAATGAACGTATGTTTCAGATGTCCAACATTTGTGTAAAACATTCTTTTAATTGCTCTAATGTAATATTCATTATTGAAGAAACTGAAAGTGGGGTTTTCATTAACTGTAAGGTGTAATGATCACAATAAAAAGAAAGAAATGCTTGAAATCTTTCACCCTGTGTACTGAATCAATAGAATGAAGTCATAAACCTAACTGGAGCGTTTCTTTGATGGCATTTAGTAATGTTCCTGATAGCATGAGAAAACACGTTGATGTTTTTCTTTTGTCTAAAATACACCTCTTTAAGAAATCAGAGCCAGACTTGATGTGTGAACAGCAAAATGTTTGAAACAGAAGGTCTTACCTCAGATCAGGGTTTTGTTTCAATCAGTCAAATGACCTCCAACATACAGATGCAGGTTCAGGCCAGCAGAGGGAGCATGACAACATTAAAAAGGAGTCTACTTTGAACTGGTCCTGTAGAATCACCGAATCACTGGATAGAATCACGATGGTCCTGAAAAAGTCAGCGCTACAGACACCGCTCATCAACGAGGGTTCAAACTATCCAGCCTGAAACTGAAAAATATGTCGATTCTGTTTTAAAGTCACGTGTGGTGAAAGTTGAACCGATACACCACATTTAGATACATGTGGAGGATTCATTATCAAACTGAATTAATCTGAGGGGATGTTACTGAAAGGGTTTTGAGGCCTTGCTTGTTTTGGCTGTCACATTATCAGCTGATTATTTGAACTCCTCTAATGACAGAAGCACAAATCTGGTTGGTTTAGCGATTCAAACTATGCAAAGTATAAAAAAAAACCATGATCTATCTACTCTGAGTAATCCAAGTGAGTTACGGAGCCACAGAACCAATGACTGCCGTAGACCGACATGTTCCAGGAACTTTGCTCAATAGTTTGAGAGTGCGGGGCTCTTAGAAGAGCCGTTCTGGGTGTGCTTCAGCACTGCACGCCGACCCGCCACGGGGCACTTCCCCCTGAGGAGAAGAAGGACGCGAAGGCCTCCCTCACCCTGGCGGCCTCCCTCGCAGACTTCTTGGCAGCATCTGGTCCCAGACCTGGGTTGGCTTGTCCCTCTGCAGGCATCTGCTGTGATGTCATCACACGCTGAATCAATCAATCAATCAATCAATCAATCAATCAATCAATCAATCAATCAATCAATCAATCAATCAATCAATCAATCAATCAATCAATCAATCATTAATTGTATAGCGCCAATTCATAACAAGTGTTATCTCAAGACACTTTACAATAGAGCACAAAGCTCTTCATTTTAAGGATACACATATATGCATAGATACATATATACATATAAAGATACACATATACATATATATACAAATATATACATCCAACACCCAACATGAATCCATATAGCCAATCATGTATCCCTCCATCATGGCGGCAAGAAAAAACCTTCTGTTAAGCAGCAGGAAATCTGGAATGTGGACCCCGGTCTCATGATGAACAGCAAATCCACAACATGCTGTGTTGGGTGTGTGGGCGAAGGAAGGGAGGTAAGAGGAGACAAGTGGACTAAAGTAAGAACTAAAGTTAGTGACAGATCCATGAACCATAGACCTGTCGTCTGATTTGTTAGAGGTTAGCCTCTTGAGATGCTACATCTCGTTTTCGGGAGGGACCTCATGTCTGAATAGTAATAATCAATGGCATAATCAATGATGTTCTGACTGAAAATAAAAATTGATGGTATTGATGAACTCATGGATGCCCAGACCACGAGTGCATCCCTACCAGAGATGTGACATCCCATTTTCAGAGGGACCTCATGCCTATGTGCTGATTAAAAATAGATACTGTAGATGTATTGATCATGGATAAGGAGATCATGCTAATATCTACATTAGAAGCTATATGATAGAAGGAATGAATGTTCCTAATTAAATGGCCAAATAATGCGTCATGTCCATAGGTGCAGTTAATGAGTCTTCATGACTCCACAGCAGCAGGCAGTCTCCACCAAGGATCCACGGCCACCTACAAGACGAGAGCCAGAGACGAGCACAGGAGCAGACAAAAGGGGCAAAAGCAGATACGGAGAGAGATTAAGACAGAGAGACAGAGTCCAAACTGATCAAACTGCATGATCCTGTTCACACGCAGTGGTTATAGAACTCATATGTAGCGCTGCTAACAGTTTCTGAGTCATGTTACACTAATGTTACACTAATGTTACACTAATGTTACACTAATGTTACACTAATGTTACACTAATGTTACACTAATGTTACATAGTTCACCCAACAAAACAGAGCCTGACTTTTCTTTTCTTGCGTGTGACCCGTTTCTGAGTCCTGACGGCCGTGGCTCCGGTGGATGGCATGTGCAGTTTCTGAGTGCTAAGATCGCTGCCATTATTAATGACTATTAAAGACGCGCTTCCATTCTATCTGCAGCTTTCCCAGGGTTTGAGCTCCCTCTGCTGGTCAGAGGCTGTAACTTCTACATGAAAAATTTTATGAGTTTTTTATTTTATGAGTGAAGAAAGCCAGATTCCAACGAATGATCGATTTCAAGCGTATCTTTTTAATTCATGATGTAACTGTTCCCGTGATGGTCTCGGTGGTTGAAATCAAGTTTAGCATGTAGCTCTGCTTTATGACTTTACTGTCACTGCTGGAGTCCCAGAGAGCAGATCGCTTGCCGAGCACCGCTCTGAAGCTGGTCCGTGCTCGTCCGTCCGGCTCATCTGCTCCAGAACGGTCCTCTCTCCGTGTCCGCTCGGACTCCTCGTGAATTTTCACCTCATTTGGTGGTTTGGCAGGTGTTAATTTAGGGCCCTGGTGAGCAGGTAGTTATGGGAAACGGAACCCTTTCAGGGTGTGACACGCTAACCGTAAACTGTAAAACCCACATTTTCTCAACCTGTCCTTGAGTTCGGAGCGTGCGTGAACAGTAAGCGCTAAGCTAGTGGAAGTGAACGGGGCCTTCACATGTTTACACTTAAACCACAGTTTGAAAAACCACAACGGAACCAGTCAACTGTGACATCATGACCTTCATCTGTGACATCGTGACCTTCATCATTCAGTCTCTACACTATAGGAGGCTGCAGCTCAGGGTATTTTGATCGTTTCAGACCTTTCAGCGAGCGAGCACAGTGCGAGCGAATACGAAAGCGAGAAATACGAGAAGTTCCAACAAACACTTTTTGAGCAGACGCAGAGCAGGAAGACTCTTACCTCACAAAAACATCATGTCAGAGGCAAAGAAGAACCAGTCTCCTCAAGAAGAACTGGAGGAACTGCGAGCTGCTTATCAAGAGCTTGGCGCCAGGTACCAGCACCTTCGGGATGAGCACCAAAAACAACAGGAGGCTCACGAGTACAGGGTCGCCAAAGACCAGGCTGTGATTTCATCCCTGACGGCAGAAGTCAACACCCTCCGTCAGAGGATGGATGAACACCTGGCAGGTGTCCACACAGATGGACAAACTGTAGAGGCACAGGAGCAGACTGCCATAACACCTTCAGCAGCTGAACACCGTGCCCTACAGGAGAAGCTGGAGGAGGCCACCCAGAGGTACCAGTCCGACATCAAGACTGCCTTTTGGATGGTGGACCGACTCCAGCACGACCTGGTGGAAGAAAGGCGTCGGTTCGCTCAGGACAAAGCTGTCATCATGTCCTTGAAGGCCGAACGCGAGGAGGAGAACGAGAAACACCAGGAGGATGTGCGAAAAGCCGGACAGATGATTCAGAGCCTTCAGCGTGAGCTGAAAAAACAACAGCAGCTCATCACTGTCCAGGCATCCAAAGAGAGATCTGTTGTCGCGACCTTAAAGTCAGAACAACAACTCCGCCTGAAGATCGCACAGGACAACAACAAGTTCCAGGCAGACATCAAGAGAGCCGGACAGACGGTGGAGACTCTGAGGAGTGAGCTGCAGAAACAGCAGCAGCTCATCTCCCATCACGACTCTGTCATGAAGAGCGTGGAACATTACAGAGCGCTCGTTCTGGAGGAGAGAAAGAGGGCCGACTCACTTGAAGTGGAAGTGGAGCGGTTTAGATCGGCACACCAGAGGCTCCTGAAAAGACACCTGACAGGGAGAACCATCTGATCCCATGGTGCCGGTGCCAGTGCCCCGCCCCCCCCACCCCCCCAAAACCATTCATTCATTCATTGTAAATACATGAATTGTACATAAATTGTAAATAGACTGTACATAAATTGTACATGAATTGTACATAAATTGTACATAAATTGTAAATAAATTGTACATAAATGAAACACAAAGTAGTGCTTCATTTCAACAGAACACTCAATGCTTTTGTAGGGTTCAGCAAATAAAGAAATCGTGCACAGCAACAACATATAACACAAACTATTCAGCAGAGGTCGGGTTTATAGGCGTAGCCAATGAATGTGTTCAAACTGTACTGCACCCGGATCTGGACTTGGATTAGAACAGTTTGAAGTTGAGTAGTCAGGTGTGACGGGGCTTTGGTCCCTGAAGACCTGCTACAGCTTCGCCTTCAGAAAAGACACAACAGTCTGTGGCAACTCACGCTCCCTAAAAATAACGCTCTATTTTCTTTAGCGATGCTGTGCTCACTGACGTCAGCCAGATCAGCTGCATCTGCGTGCTAAGCTTAAAGCTGGTTGCTTCATAAAACATTAGATCAGGGAAATTCTGATTGAATTTGACCTTTTAACTGAACCGTCTTGGATTTTTTGAAATCAAATGTGCTAATCATATCTGTTAAAGTTGGACAAATCTGAGTTCAGACTGGAAACGATCTACAAACACGTCTCTGTGCGTTTGATGATGAATGTCGGACCGACCTCTGTTCTATTCCGATTTGGATGTTTTAATGTGAAGTGTTCAGTTAAGAAGAAGCAAGAAAGTCTTTGTACCTTGGATCTGAAGTACCTCCCGCGTCCTTCGGCCGTTCGTATCCAAACCGGTCGAGGATGCTGAGCGCCAGCATAGGAGCCAGAGACTGAGCGGGCTTCACGAACAGGGGGTTTGTCCCAAACACCACGGAGGAGAGTGGGGAACTTCAGAGGAGGAGGAAAAAAAGAAAACAATAGGAACCACCGAAAAAATCACATATGTAAATAAAAGGGCTTTTTGAATCTGGTTAAAGGTAATGAGAACACGGTTTCATTAGAAATATTTGTGATTTGGTCATTTGGTGATTCATGTTTGGTTACATGTTTGGGTGCTGCTCCCTTATTTTCTTTTTTCATGCACTAAATGTTCAAATGAAAACACAAAATAATAAATAATACTTTTATCATCACTCGTCGCTTTACCTGGGCTTGTTCTCCTGTACGTCTGTGTCAATGATGTCAGCCAAAGGTAAGACGAAAAGACCGAAGGCTGCTCGGACAATGACCCCGTGTAGGAGATCACGAAGGCGATAAACATTAAACTCCATCGAAGTGGCGCTTTTTTTTTTTCCTTTTTGCAAATGAAAGCATGCTCTTACATGTTAACAGTCATGACAAACGCCAGGACGTAGTAGTGCTGAGGTCACAGTAAGAGCATCGCCGCTGCCATCGCAGCCTCTGTGTAGAAGGTGAGGAGGATGATCCCGTTGTAGCCAAGAACGCGGAGCAGACTCTGACAGCTCAAGATTAACAGCTGATGATGGAGACAAAGCAGAATGAAGCAGTCATACAAAGTTTACTTCAAAACAAGTCGCTTAACATCTTCTCTCTGATGGTAAATGTGCAGAGCACGTGTTTTTGAGTAAACTGCTTCATTAACT
This sequence comes from Labroides dimidiatus, assembly GCA_030710495.1. Lineage (NCBI taxonomy): Eukaryota > Metazoa > Chordata > Actinopteri > Labriformes > Labridae > Labroides > Labroides dimidiatus. Next base: position 36,511,874 of record CM061143.1, on the reverse strand, counting down.
GCCTGACAAAAACACACACACACACACACACACACACACACACACACACACACACACACACACACACACACACACACACACACACACTGCATGATGAGTAAAGTTGTAACTAACAGAAATCCTCTGTAAAATAGATTTGGACTGACTACCACCAGATTTGGTAACAAAGCATCAGTTGAGCTCACTTTAATTCATAAACAAAGTCTACGGCACCAGGAGAAATCACCTGTGGGCGGAGGAATCCAGCTCCACACGGGACGCTCTTGGCCCATACACAGTCGGCTTAGCGTCACGGTCGCGTCATAGTGAGGGGCGGGGAATTTTAAGGGGGAAAACAATCCTTCCCCCTCGTCCTCAAGATTGTAAACACGCCGATTTCAAAATCAGATTTCCGTGCCGATTACTAAAGTGTCATACATTGATTCACTGGAGCCAGTTCAAAAGGCTACATACTGAAAAAAAATGACTCAAGTGGGTTTAGATTCTTGTCCGTATGTTATTAAAGAGTGGAGGAATGATCCTACTGAATGGCCTGATGTGTCATTCCTGACACCTTCTGCTACCTGGTTGAATCACCTGGTAAGAGGCAAAATCAGGTTCGCTGATGAATCAAACCTCACATCATTTCAACGTCTGACAAGGAAATGAAGATGTTTTAGTGAGTTTGTGCTCCACACAGTGGTTGTTATTGCTCAATAGCCCCCATGAGCTGCCTATATATAGCTTATTGATGAGCCGCTATATCACACAGGGATTTACACACACAGCAGCCTAAAGAACTATCGCTCCCTGGAGGCACAGAACTTTTTTTACAAGTGCTTTTGTTGGAGTTGTGCTTCATCAGAAAATACCTGCCTCTGATACCTACCTGTTCAGGTGTGATGCTTTTACAACTAGCCACTGAACGTTCACGTGAAGTACAAAACAATCGAACACTGATTGAATAAGATGAAGATACTGTTATCGTACCTGTCATGAAGTGCAGACTACAGACGTACACGTCTTGATTTTAGAGCTCAAAGGCGGTCAAACTCATCCTCCCGTCGGATCGCTTGTAGCCACTGCGTTCTTCCCCTCGGCTCTGTGCACCTTGGAGTTACCTTGAAGATATCCAAAGAGTGGATCATTGACTGTATTCCACACCATGTACACCATGTACACCATGTACACCATGTGCACCATGTGCACCATGTGCACCATGTGCACCATGTGCACCATGTACACCATGTGCACCATGTGCACCATGTACACCATGTGCACCATGTGCACCATGTGCACCATGTGCACCATGTACACCATGTGCACCATGTACACCATGTACACCATGTACACCATGTACACCATGTACACCATGTACACCATGTACACCATGTACACCACCTAAAGAGACTAGTGGCTCATGAGTTTAACATTTAAAATAGGTTTCATTGCATCAACTAAATGAAAGAATGTAAAGCTCTGATTTTGCTGCTCTTTTGAGAGCTACACAAAGACGAGACAAATGTCATCAGACTTCTGGCACAACATGCTGAGTGAAGACAAGACCACAACTGCAAACAAGAAACTATTACTAATACCACACATTTGGAAGAGAAATATATTTTTGACTTAACTAAACTTATAGTTTTCGTTTCTCACCAATTTTTTTTTTTTTTTTTTTGATCCATGTGAAAATAAATAGAAAGTTTCAAGAATTTTTTAAAGATCATTTTTAAAACTAAATTATTCAGAAAGCAGGTACTTCAAGTATTCAATTCAAGTAACATTTTGACAGTGCAACTTTCACTTGTACCTTAGTAATATGATGTAGCTTTGTCTATAATTACTGACTCAAATTCACCTGCAGCAGGTTTCTCTGCTGTGACCAACACAATCCAGGCAACCGAAAACCTCTGGGTCGAGACAAAGCGGACGCTTGCAACATACAACGTTCCCTGGCGCTCCAGTTTAACATTGCTTTATATAAAACCTGGCTCTCAAACAAAGCTGAGCGATATGATTTCTATATCTGAGCAAAGAGACATTGGGAATGTCTAAGGATGTCCGGGTAGCATCCTCCTGGACTTGTCAAATTAAGCTAAACTCGATTTTCATGTCTACCGGGTTGGGCGGGTTTCAGAATGAGAAAACAAATCTCTGATTGGCTAAGGATAAGAAAACAAATCTCTGATTGGCTAAGAGATTGCAGTTTCTGCTTTGTGATTGGATAATAAAAATGTTTGTCAACAAAAGTAGGAAGAGTCACCAATTACTGTGTTAACTTTTGGAGAATATTTCCAATGGGATATTAAACAGTGTTTAAGAATTGAGTGCAAAACAAACCAAGCCTATCTATCTATCTATCTATCTATCTATCTATCTATCTATCTATCTATCTATCTATCTATCTATCTATCTATCTATCTATCTATCTATCTATTTGGGGAGTGGGGGTTGCTCGTTATTACTGCCACCTACCGGATGTTAGAGAATATTTAAGTATTTAAGAATATTTAAGAATATTTAAGTATTGCCAAATAAATAAATAAAATTAATTTTAATTTTAATAAAAATTTAATTTTTAATAAAAATTTATTAATTTACAGAGATTGAAATACTTCACTTCAACCCCCATGTGTTGACTTTTCATACTTAGGAAGGTGGTGCCTGTCTGAAACTTGTCACGCTGAATCTACATGCGCCCACCATTAAAATACTGTAAAATCAGCCTCCTGGGTCAGAGCATCTAATTTTAATGAATTAAAAGCATTAGTTAGTTGACCTGTAACCCCATGTAGGTGTGTGTTTCATATTTAGGAAGGTTGCTCCGACTTGAAACTTGTCACACTGATTCTACATGTGCTCATGATGAACATACTGTAAAATCAGCCTCCTGAGTGAAAGCGCTGAATTTTAATGAATTAAAAGCATTTAATAAGATAAACTTTAGCCCCATGTAGGTGTGTGTTTCATACTTAGGAAGGTGGCACCGCTTTGAAACTTCACACACTCATTGTACACCTGCTCAGGATGAACGTAGTCCGATTTCAGCCTCCTAGGTCAAAGCGTTGAATTTTAAGGAATTTAAAGGGATTTTATTCTTCCCCTCTAACACTTTTATGTGACCTTTCACCCTTGCGAAGGTCGCACGGGTCCGAAACTTCTCACCCTGGTTCTGCATGTGCCCACGATGAACATACTGTGATTTCAGCCTCCTAGGTCAAAGCGTTGAATTTTAAGGAATAAAAAGGGATTTCTTTCCTTTTTTTAAAGGTTTTTCAGCAATTTCGGGTACTTTTAGGCAGATCTCTTTTGTGGCTTCACGAGGCCCCTGATGATTGCATACACCCCAAATTCGGCACAGGGCCAGTGCTGGACGCCCTCTACCAGCTCGTGAAAAAAGCAACTCCCTACATGTCTTACTTTTCTTAATTGGTTGGTCAGGTTTCAGAGCAAAGGAGGGTGTGAGACCTGAGGCCACCAACACCCTCTGACAGGCAGGCAAGGCTGGAGCCAGATATTTTCCAAACGTGCTAGAAATCTGATTTTTTGATATGTTGTCGGGGGTCTGAAGACGAGTCCGACAGCGTTTGTTTGGTGTAGATCGGACCTATACTTTTGCTATAGCGGTCCTTAAAAAAATCACCTCTTTTTTTTTCACTTTTGGCCTTAATTGATACCAATTAAGTGTGGATCTCATACTTAGGAAGGTGGCACCGGCCTGAAATTTATCACACGCATTCTGCATGTGCCCCCTATGAACATACTGTAAAACCAGCGTCCTAGATGAAGGCGTTGATTTTTTATTAATTTAAAGAGATTTAAGTACTTCACTTCAAGCCCCATGTGTTGACTTTTCATACTTAGGAGGGTCGCCCTGACCTGAAACTTGTCACGCTGATTGTACATGTGGTCATGATGAACATACTGTAAAATCAGCCTCCTGAGTGAAAGTGCTGAATTTTAATGAATTAAAAGCATTTAATAAGATAAACTTTAGCCCCGTGTAGGTGTGTGTTTCATACTTAGGAAGGTGGCGCCGCTTTGAAACTTCACACACTCATTGTACACCTGCTCAGGATGAGCATAGTCCGATTTCAGCCTCCTAGGACAAAGCGTTGAATTTTAAGGAATTTAAAGGCATTAAATAAGTTTACCGTCAGCCCCCCACATAGATGTTTTATTATTATTGTTAATTTATTATCATCATTATTATTATTATTATTATTATTATTATTATTAATTTATAATAATAATAATAATAATAATAATAACAATAATAATAATAATAATTAGAGAGAGAGAGAGAGAGAGAGAGAGAGAGAGAGAGAGAGAGAGAGAGATCCTTATTTGTCTCTTCTAGACAGTACAAACAGGTTTTGTTTTTTTCCAACTGCAGCCCAGCTTTATTACATGGGTCTGAAAACTCCTCGATAGGCGCTTTCTGAAGTTACTAATTTTAGTTACTACATGGACAAAACTATTACGTACAATGGCGTACTAGGGCCTCTTCAGGAAATAATATATATAAAGCCTATTATTATTTTTTTTATTTATTAATTTTATTAAGTGAATCTAATACATCGTGGTAATTAATTAGGGGCCTTCATGGAAGGTTGCACAAGATGGACTCTGTTCACGGACCAGAACGTTCCATGGTTGCTATGGACGATCTCCAGGTGCATCATTTTGACACGGGCGACATTTTAACCCGGAAATAGCTGCTGATCAGTCTGAGACGCACGCATTTGTTTTCTCTTCCCGAGATTTTGGATATTTCTTCAAGAAACCAAACAATTACCATGGACTTCCAACGACTTCTTCAGGATTTACCTCCATAAAGACAAAGTTCTTCTAAATAAAGGCTTTTCTGACGGTAATTTTGAGATTTTTGCACTTTTTAAGCCATATAATTGTCGAGTTGTAGAGATGTTGTAATGATTTACAAACTAAGCAAGTTTTATCCATTGGCAAATGTAGCTAAATAAATTACATATTTCTTAATTAATATCTTTGAACGGGTCATGCATTAATTAGCAAGCAGTGTCGGGTATATTTATTATTATTACCAATACTAGCAAACACTGTCATGCTAGCAGTCATTTGTGCTGTTTAAGAATTTCAGCTTTCGTTATTTCTTTAAAACCAGACAGACAGCTCGTAACTCAGGGCATATTGTCGATGATACATGGATATTTTTCTGATACTTGTTAGATTTTTACATGCTATCCGCTAGCATATCAGTGCAATTTCCTGTAGACGTCTGCCTCAAGCTAGCGCTGTTTTCCGTAGCATTAGCACTGACGTTATGATTTGGTTTGTTACCCGGATGCTCAAATGTAAACATTGAATGGACGGAGATAGACGTGCACAAGCAGATATTATTTTCAGATGTCTTATCCGCGAACAAATGTTGAAAAACACACAGAGCACACTAAAGCGTGCCGAGAAGGACTCAGACAGCAAGAGAAAGAGAGATACTGTGAGAAACTAGGGCTAACGGGCGAGAAAGACCCATACGACCTAGCATCAACTTGATGTAAACATGACGAATCTGCGGTTTGCCACTTATGGAGAAAAGCACATTTATACCCCAAATGATTTGCGAATTTCAGTGGCATGTTTTTTCTTTCAACTGTTGCCTTTCTGGTCACATTAAAAGTGGTTTCACTGGAAATAAACATGACACTGATAACATTAGTGAGCACCCCAGAAGCAGTAGCTATTAATACAGAGAAGGACTAAGACGGGAAGGCTGCTGAAACATGAAGTCTCAATGTCAGCATGAGTGCTTGTAATGTACTGAGTGACTTTTTTACAGCAAGGTAGGGACTGAGGTGTAAAAAAAGTGCTGTTTATGTATTTGGTGTGGTGAATGAAAAACAACAACCTCTCATCTTTATGATAAAGACACTTTGGTCATAAGATGAGGAGATGTACAACATGTTGAATGTTTTGACTAAGGAATCTCCATCTCATCTCTCTCTGCTGAACCAACTGAACGACTTCTTCGCTCGCTTTGAGGCAGACAACAGCACTCCGGCACAAAAGATCCCTCCACCTCCCGACGACCAGGTGCCGTTGCTATCTACGGACAGCGTGAGGAGATCACTCGGGAAGACTAATGTAAGGAAAGCCCCGGGCCCTGATGACATCCCCGGTCGTGTCCTGAGAGACTGTGCTGAGGAGCTCACGGATGTCTTCACAGACATCTTCAACGCCTCGCTGAGCCAAGCTGTTGTCCCGACATGCCTCAAAGCCACCGCCATCGTCCCGGTCCCGAAGAAGCCGTCTCCCTCCCGCCACAACGACTACCGCCCGATCGCACTCGCTCCCGTCATTATGAAGCGCTTTGAGCGGCTAGTCGTGCACCACATCAAATCTGCGCTCCCCCTGACACCGGACCCCTACCAGTTTGCGTATCGGTCCAACCGCTCGACCGACGATGCCATCTCCGCTGCACTCCAATCAGCCCTCACTCACCCGGAGACCAAAGACCCACATGTCAGAATGCTGTTCGTCGACTTCAGCTCAGCATTCAACACGATCGTCCCTCAGCAGCTCATCCTCAAACTCGTCCAGCTGGGACTCAACACCTCCCTGTGCATTGTGCAACTGGCTGTTGGACTTTCTGACGGGGAGACCACGGGCAGTACGGGTCGGCAGCAACACCTCCAGCACCATCACGCCGAACACAGGGGCCCCCCCCAAGGATGTGTGCTCGGCCCCCTCCTCTTCACTCTGCTAACCCACGACTGCAAACCTACATCCAGCTCCAACCTCTTCATCGAGTTCGCAGACGACACGACCGTGGTGGCTCTCATCAACAATAACGATGAGACAAACTACAGGAGCGAGGTGAGACGCCTGGCCGAGCGGTGCAAGGACAACAATCTCCTCCTAAATGTGGAGAAGACGAAGGAGATTGTAGTGGACGTCAGAAGAGAGCGCACCCAGCGTTCCCCACTAACCATCGACGGCGCTGCAGTAGAGCGGGTGAGCAGCGCCAAGTTCCTGGGTGTACACATCTCCGAAGACCTGTCCTGGAACATCAACACCACGTCTCTGGCCAAGAAAGCTCAACGGCGACTCTACTTCCTGCGGAAACCGAGAAGAGCAAGAGCGCCGACCCCCGTTATGTTCTCTTTTTATAGAGGCACCATCGAGAGCATCCTGACCAGCTGCATCACCGTGTGGTACGGCGCCTGCACCGTCTCCTGCCGCAAGACCCTGCAGCGCGCTGTGAAAGCAGCTGAGAAGATCATCGGTGTCTCTCTTCCCTCCCTACTGGACATTTACAACACCCGCCTCACCCGCAACGCCACAAGGATTGCGGGTGACCCCACCCACCCATCCCACAGTCTCTTTAACCTGCTGCCGTCGGGAAGGAGGAGACTGCAGAGTCTCCGGGCCAAAACCAGCAGGCTCAAAGACAGTTTTTTTCCACCAGGCAGTCAGGACTCTTAATTCCCTCCCTGTTCTGCCCCCACTCCCCCCCACTGGCCCCCACCATCGACTCTGGGCCACAGACTCTGCCCATGCACATCCTATCTCAGGACTGCACACGTCACTTTATGCACACTTCACTTTATACTCACTTTACACATGCTTATTTGCACTATTTGCATTATTTGCATTATTGCTCCAAAACCTCATGTCTGTTCATTTCATTTTGTCCAGCTAAAATTTGCACTACTGCTTACCTCAGGTCTGTTTATGGTCTGGTTTGTTGGTTTGTTGGTTTGTTGGTTTGTTGGTTTGTTGGTTTGTTGGTTTGTTGGTTTGTTGGTTTGTTGGTTTGTTGGTTTGTTGGTTTGTTGGTGAGGTAGAAGAAGATGGACTAACTTTTGATGAACTGTGTTTCCAGTTTAAGCTTTATATTTTAGAGCACAGCACAGTATAGTGGTTGAGAAGGTAGCAGCAGTGGAGTCCAACAGAGCCTGATAAATCACTTCCTGCATTTATAGTCTTGATATGAACTTTGCCAGTCTGACTTTATTCTTTCCTGCTCTCGTCTCAGGTGTAAAAAGTCGATCCCAGATCACTTGGAGCATCATGTCTTGCAGCAAGGACTTTAAGGTCATCACAGGATGCGTCATCTCCTCCTTCTCTTCGGACTTTGTGGTGCAAGCTGTGCTGGGCAGCGGCTCCTTTGGAGAAGTTGCCCAGTGCAGAAAGATAGCCACTAATGAAACGGTGGCTTTCCGCAAAGAGGATGAACCTTTTTTTGTATATTTAGCTTTTTTTTTTTGTCTTGTTTGTTTTTTAACCTTTGTTTGATTTTTAGGGTGATCCTTGACCCCTCTGCTTTTCCAAAGGGAGGGGTCAAGCAGGTAAGTATGACTTATGTTACTAATTTATTTCATAGTTTCTGTTTTGGTGGTAAGTTTAGGAGAGGAGAGGAGAGGAGAGGAGAGGACAGGAGAGGACAGGACAGGAGAGGAGAGGACAGGAGCGGAGGAAGAGAAGTAGAGGAGCAGAAGTGGAGGAAGAGAAGTAGAGGAGCAGAAGTGGAGGAAGAGAAGTAGAGGAGCAGAAGTGGAGGAGTGGAGGAGAGGAGGATTGGAAAAGGAGGGGACGTGGAGGAGAGGAGGGGCAGAGGAGGTTCCAAATGTTACAAAAAAAAAAAAAAAAAAAAAAAAACACCTTACAAGTGCCACAGGATGATCGCTGCCCCAATGCACTGATGCAGAAACTCATGGAAAAGGAGCCCCAAGTATTGAGTGCATGTAAATGAACGTATGTTTCAGATGTCCAACATTTGTGTAAAACATTCTTTTAATTGCTCTAATGTAATATTCATTATTGAAGAAACTGAAAGTGGGGTTTTCATTAACTGTAAGGTGTAATGATCACAATAAAAAGAAAGAAATGCTTGAAATCTTTCACCCTGTGTACTGAATCAATAGAATGAAGTCATAAACCTAACTGGAGCGTTTGTTTGATGGCATTTAGTAATGTTCCTGATAGCATGAGAAAACACGTTGATGTTTTTCTTTTGTCTAAAATACACCTCTTTAAGAAATCAGAGCCAGACTTGATGTGTGAACAGCAAAATGTTTGAAACAGAAGGTCTTACCTCAGATCAGGGTTTTGTTTCAATCAGTCAAATTACCTCCAACATACAGATGCAGGTTCAGGCCAGCAGAGGGAGCATGACAGCATTAAAAAGGAGTCTACTTTGAACTGGTCCTGTAGAATCACTGGATAGAATCACGATGGTCCTGAAAAAGTCAGCGCTACAGACACCGCTCATCAACGAGGGTTCAAACTATCCAGCCTGAAACTGAAAAATATGTCGATTCTGTTTTAAAGTCACGTGTGGTGAAAGTTGAACCGATACACCACATTTAGATACATGTGGAGGATTCATTATCAAACTGAATTAATCTGAGGGGATGTTACTGAAAGGGTTTTGAGGCCTTGCTTGTTTTGGCTGTCACATTATCAGCTGATTATTTGAACTCCTCTAATGACAGAAGCACAAATCTGGTTGGTTTAGCGATTCAAACTATGCAAAGTATAAAAAAAAACCATGATCTATCTACTCTGAGTAATCCAAGTGAGTTACGGAGCCACAGAACCAATGACTGCCGTAGACCGACATGTTCCAGGAACTTTGCTCAATAGTTTGAGAGTGCGGGGCTCTTAGAAGAGCCGTTCTGGGTGTGCTTCAGCACTGCACGCCGACCCGCCACGGGGCACTTCCCCCTGAGGAGAAGAAGGACGCGAAGGCCTCCCTCACCCTGGCGGCCTCCCTCGCAGACTTCTTGGCAGCATCTGGTCCCAGACCTGGGTTGGCTTGTCCCTCTGCAGGCATCTGCTGTGATGTCATCACACGCTGAATCAATCAATCAATCAATCAATCAATCAATCAATCAATCAATCAATCAATCAATCAATCAATCAATCAATCAATCAATCAATCAATCAATCAATCAATCATTAATTGTATAGCGCCAATTCATAACAAGTGTTATCTCAAGACACTTTACAATAGAGCACAAAGCTCTTCATTTTAAGGATACACATATATGCATAGATACATATATACATATAAAGATACACATATACATATATATACAAATATATACATCCAACACCCAACATGAATCCATATAGCCAATCATGTATCCCTCCATCATGGCGGCAAGAAAAAACCTTCTGTTAAGCGGCAGGAAATCTGGAATGTGGACCCCGGTCTCATGATGAACAGCAAATCCACAACATGCTGTGTTGGGTGTGTGGGCGAAGGAAGGGAGGTAAGAGGAGACAAGTGGACTAAAGTAAGAACTAAAGTTAGTGACAGATCCATGAACCATAGACCTGTCGTCTGATTTGTTAGAGGTTAGCCTCTTGAGATGCTACATCTCGTTTTCGGGAGGGACCTCATGTCTGAATAGTAATAATCAATGGCATAATCAATGATGTTCTGACTGAAAATAAAAATTGATGGTATTGATGAACTCATGGATGCCCAGACCACGAGTGCATCCCTACCAGAGATGTGACATCCCATTTTCAGAGGGACCTCATGCCTATGTGCTGATTAAAAATAGATACTGTAGATGTATTGATCATGGATAAGGAGATCATGCTAATATCTACATTAGAAGCTATATGATAGAAGGAATGAATGTTCCTAATTAAATGGCCAAATAATGCGTCATGTCCATAGGTGCAGTTAATGAGTCTTCATGACTCCACAGCAGCAGGCAGTCTCCACCAAGGATCCACGGCCACCTACAAGACGAGAGCCAGAGACGAGCACAGGAGCAGACAAAAGGGGCAAAAGCAGATACGGAGAGAGATTAAGACAGAGAGACAGAGTCCAAACTGATCAAACTGCATGATCCTGTTCACACGCAGTGGTTATAGAACTCATATGTAGCGCTGCTAACAGTTTCTGAGTCATGTTACACTAATGTTACACTAATGTTACACTAATGTTACACTAATGTTACACTAATGTTACACTAATGTTACATAGTTCACCCAACAAAACAGAGCCTGACTTTTCTTTTCTTGCGTGTGACCCGTTTCTGAGTCCTGACGGCCGTGGCTCCGGTGGATGGCACGTGCAGTTTCTGAGTGCTAAGATCGCTGCCATTATTAATGACTATTAAAGACGCGCTTCCATTCTATCTGCAGCTTTCCCAGGGTTTGAGCTCCCTCTGCTGGTCAGAGGCTGTAACTTCTACATGAAAAATTTTATGAGTTTTTTATTTTATGAGTGAAGAAAGCCAGATTCCAACGAATGATCGATTTCAAGCGTATCTTTTTAATTCATGATGTAACTGTTCCCGTGATGGTCTCGGTGGTTGAAATCAAGTTTAGCATGTAGCTCTGCTTTATGACTTTACTGTCACTGCTGGAGTCCCAGAGAGCAGATCGCTTGCCGAGCACCGCTCTGAAGCTGGTCCGTGCTCGTCCGTCCGGCTCATCTGCTCCAGAACGGTCCTCTCTCCGTGTCCGCTCGGACTCCTCGTGAATTTTCACCTCATTTGGTGGTTTGGCAGGTGTTAATTTAGGGCCCTGGTGAGCAGGTAGTTATGGGAAACGGAACCCTTTCAGGGTGTGACACGCTAACCGTAAACTGTAAAACCCACATTTTCTCAACCTGTCCTTGAGTTCGGAGCGTGCGTGAACAGTAAGCGCTAAGCTAGTGGAAGTGAACGGGGCCTTCACATGTTTACACTTAAACCACAGTTTGAAAAACCACAACGGAACCAGTCAACTGTGACATCATGACCTTCATCTGTGACATCGTGACCTTCATCATTCAGTCTCTACACTATAGGAGGCTGCAGCTCAGGGTATTTTGATCGTTTCAGACCTTTCAGCGAGCGAGCACAGTGCGAGCGAATACGAAAGCGAGAAATACGAGAAGTTCCAACAAACACTTTTTGAGCAGACGCAGAGCAGGAAGACTCTTACCTCACAAAAACATCATGTCAGAGGCAAAGAAGAACCAGTCTCCTCAAGAAGAACTGGAGAAACTGCGAGCTGCTTATCAAGAGCTTGGCGCCAGGTACCAGCACCTTCGGGATGAGCACCAAAAACAACAGGAGGCTCACGAGTACAGGGTCGCCAAAGACCAGGCTGTGATTTCATCCCTGACGGCAGAAGTCAACACCCTCCGTCAGAGGATGGATGAACACCTGGCAGGTGTCCACACAGATGGACAAACTGTAGAGGCACAGGAGCAGACTGCCATAACACCTTCAGCAGCTGAACACCGTGCCCTACAGGAGAAGCTGGAGGAGGCCACCCAGAGGTACCAGTCCGACATCAAGACTGCCTTTTGGATGGTGGACCGACTCCAGCACGACCTGGTGGAAGAAAGGCGTCGGTTCGCTCAGGACAAAGCTGTCATCATGTCCTTGAAGGCCGAACGCGAGGAGGAGAACGAGAAACACCAGGAGGATGTGCGAAAAGCCGGACAGATGATTCAGAGCCTTCAGCGTGAGCTGAAAAAACAACAGCAGCTCATCACTGTCCAGGCATCCAAAGAGAGATCTGTTGTCGCGACCTTAAAGTCAGAACAACAACTCCGCCTGAAGATCGCACAGGACAACAACAAGTTCCAGGCAGACATCAAGAGAGCCGGACAGACGGTGGAGACTCTGAGGAGTGAGCTGCAGAAACAGCAGCAGCTCATCTCCCATCACGACTCTGTCATGAAGAGCGTGGAACATTACAGAGCGCTCGTTCTGGAGGAGAGAAAGAGGGCCGACTCACTTGAAGTGGAAGTGGAGCGGTTTAGATCGGCACACCAGAGGCTCCTGAAAAGACACCTGACAGGGAGAACCATCTGATCCCATGGTGCCGGTGCCAGTGCCCCGCCCCCCCCCACCCCCCCAAAACCATTCATTCATTCATTGTAAATACATGAATTGTACATAAATTGTAAATAGACTGTACATAAATTGTACATGAATTGTACATAAATTGTACATAAATTGTAAATAAATTGTACATAAATGAAACACAAAGTAGTGCTTCATTTCAACAGAACACTCAATGCTTTTGTAGGGTTCAGCAAATAAAGAAATCGTGCACAGCAACAACATATAACACAAACTATTCAGCAGAGGTCGGGTTTATAGGCGTAGCCAATGAATGTGTTCAAACTGTACTGCACCCGGATCTGGACTTGGATTAGAACAGTTTGAAGTTGAGTAGTCAGGTGTGACGGGGCTTTGGTCCCTGAAGACCTGCTACAGCTTCGCCTTCAGAAAAGACACAACAGTCTGTGGCAACTCACGCTCCCTAAAAATAACGCTCTATTTTCTTTAGCGATGCTGTGCTCACTGACGTCAGCCAGATCAGCTGCATCTGCGTGCTAAGCTTAAAGCTGGTTGCTTCATAAAACATTAGATCAGGGAAATTCTGATTGAATTTGACCTTTTAACTGAACCGTCTTGGATTTTTTGAAATCAAATGTGCTAATCATATCTGTTAAAGTTGGACAAATCTGAGTTCAGACTGGAAACGATCTACAAACACGTCTCTGTGCGTTTGATGATGAATGTCGGACCGACCTCTGTTCTATTCCGATTTGGATGTTTTAATGTGAAGTGTTCAGTTAAGAAGAAGCAAGAAAGTCTTTGTACCTTGGATCTGAAGTACCTCCCGCGTCCTTCGGCCGTTCGTATCCAAACCGGTCGAGGATGCTGAGCGCCAGCATAGGAGCCAGAGACTGAGCGGGCTTCACGAACAGGGGGTTTGTCCCAAACACCACGGAGGAGAGTGGGGAACTTCAGAGGAGGAGGAAAAAAAGAAAACAATAGGAACCACCGAAAAAATCACATATGTAAATAAAAGGGCTTTTTGAATCTGGTTAAAGGTAATGAGAACACGGTTTCATTAGAAATATTTGTGATTTGGTCATTTGGTGATTCATGTTTGGTTACATGTTTGGGTGCTGCTCCCTTATTTTCTTTTTTCATGCACTAAATGTTCAAATGAAAACACAAAATAATAAATAATACTTTTATCATCACTCGTCGCTTTACCTGGGCTTGTTCTCCTGTACGTCTGTGTCAATGATGTCAGCCAAAGGTAAGACGAAAAGACCGAAGGCTGCTCGGACAATGACCCCGTGTAGGAGATCACGAAGGCGATAAACATTAAACTCCATCGAAGTGGCGCTTTTTTTTTTTCCTTTTTGCAAATGAAAGCATGCTCTTACATGTTAACAGTCATGACAAACGCCAGGACGTAGTAGTGCTGAGGTCACAGTAAGAGCATCGCCGCTGCCATCGCAGCCTCTGTGTAGAAGGTGAGGAGGATGATCCCGTTGTAGCCAAGAACGCGGAGCAGACTCTGACAGCTCAAGATTAACAGCTGATGATGGAGACAAAGCAGAATGAAGCAGTCATACAAAGTTTACTTCAAAACAAGTCGCTTAACATCTTCTCTCTGATGGTAAATGTGCAGAGCACGTGTTTTTGAGTAAACTGCTTCATTAACTGCCTGACAAAAACACACACACACACACACACACACACACACACACACACACACACACACACACACACACTGCATGATGAGTAAAGTTGTAACTAACAGAAATCCTCTGTAAAATAGATTTGGACTGACTACCACCAGATTTGGTAACAAAGCATCAGTTGAGCTCACTTTAATTCATAAACAAAGTCTACGGCACCAGGAGAAATCACCTGTGGGCGGAGGAATCCAGCTCCACACGGGACGCTCTTGGCCCATACACAGTCGGCTTAGCGTCACGGTCGCGTCATAGTGAGGGGCGGGGAATTTTAAGGGGGAAAACAATCCTTCCCCCTCGTCCTCAAGATTGTAAACACGCCGATTTCAAAATCAGATTTCCGTGCCGATTACTAAAGTGTCATACATTGATTCACTGGAGCCAGTTCAAAAGGCTACATACTGAAAAAAAATGACTCAAGTGGGTTTAGATTCTTGTCCGTATGTTATTAAAGAGTGGAGGAATGATCCTACTGAATGGCCTGATGTGTCATTCCTGACACCTTCTGCTACCTGGTTGAATCACCTGGTAAGAGGCAAAATCAGGTTCGCTGATGAATCAAACCTCACATCATTTCAACGTCTGACAAGGAAATGAAGATGTTTTAGTGAGTTTGTGCTCCACACAGTGGTTGTTATTGCTCAATAGCCCCCATGAGCTGCCTATATATAGCTTATTGATGAGCCGCTATATCACACAGGGATTTACACACACAGCAGCCTAAAGAACTATCGCTCCCTGGAGGCACAGAACTTTTTTTACAAGTGCTTTTGTTGGAGTTGTGCTTCATCAGAAAATACCTGCCTCTGATACCTACCTGTTCAGGTGTGATGCTTTTACAACTAGCCACTGAACGTTCACGTGAAGTACAAAACAATCGAACACTGATTGAATAAGATGAAGATACTGTTATCGTACCTGTCATGAAGTGCAGACTACAGACGTACACGTCTTGATTTTAGAGCTCAAAGGCGGTCAAACTCATCCTCCCGTCGGATCGCTTGTAGCCACTGCGTTCTTCCCCTCGGCTCTGTGCACCTTGGAGTTACCTTGAAGATATCCAAAGAGTGGATCATTGACTGTATTCCACACCATGTACACCATGTACACCATGTACACCATGTACACCATGTGCACCATGTGCACCATGTGCACCATGTGCACCATGTGCACCATGTGCACCATGTACACCATGTGCACCATGTGCACCATGTACACCATGTGCACCATGTACACCATGTACACCATGTACACCATGTACACCATGTACACCATGTACACCACCTAAAGAGACTAGTGGCTCATGAGTTTAACATTTAAAATAGGTTTCATTGCATCAACTAAATGAAAGAATGTAAAGCTCTGATTTTGCTGCTCTTTTGAGAGCTACACAAAGACGAGACAAATGTCATCAGACTTCTGGCACAACATGCTGAGTGAAGACAAGACCACAACTGCAAACAAGAAACTATTACTAATACCACACATTTGGAAGAGAAATATATTTTTGACTTAACTAAACTTATAGTTTTCGTTTCTCACCAATTTTTTTTTTTTTTTTTTTGATCCATGTGAAAATAAATAGAAAGTTTCAAGAATTTTTTAAAGATCATTTTTAAAACTAAATTATTCAGAAAGCAGGTACTTCAAGTATTCAATTCAAGTAACATTTTGACAGTGCAACTTTCACTTGTACCTTAGTAATATGATGTAGCTTTGTCTATAATTACTGACTCAAATTCACCTGCAGCAGGTTTCTCTGCTGTGACCAACACAATCCAGGCAACCGAAAACCTCTGGGTCGAGACAAAGCGGACGCTTGCAACATACAACGTTCCCTGGCGCTCCAGTTTAACATTGCTTTATATAAAACCTGGCTCTCAAACAAAGCTGAGCGATATGATTTCTATATCTGAGCAAAGAGACATTGGGAATGTCTAAGGATGTCCGGGTAGCATCCTCCTGGACTTGTCAAATTAAGCTAAACTCGATTTTCATGTCTACCGGGTTGGGCGGGTTTCAGAATGAGAAAACAAATCTCTGATTGGCTAAGGATAAGAAAACAAATCTCTGATTGGCTAAGAGATTGCAGTTTCTGCTTTGTGATTGGATAATAAAAATGTTTGTCAACAAAAGTAGGAAGAGTCACCAATTACTGTGTTAACTTTTGGAGAATATTTCCAATGGGATATTAAACAGTGTTTAAGAATTGAGTGCAAAACAAACCAAGCCTATCTATCTATCTATCTATCTATCTATCTATCTATCTATCTATCTATCTATCTATCTATCTATCTATCTATCTATCTATCTATCTATCTATCTATCTATCTATTTGGGGAGTGGGGGTTGCTCGTTATTACTGCCACCTACCGGATGTTAGAGAATATTTAAGTATTTAAGAATATTTAAGAATATTTAAGTATTGCCAAATAAATAAATAAAATTAATTTTAATTTTAATAAAAATTTAATTTTTAATAAAAATTTATTAATTTACAGAGATTGAAATACTTCACTTCAACCCCCATGTGTTGACTTTTCATACTTAGGAAGGTGGTGCCTGTCTGAAACTTGTCACGCTGAATCTACATGCGCCCACCATTAAAATACTGTAAAATCAGCCTCCTGGGTCAGAGCATCTAATTTTAATGAATTAAAAGCATTAGTTAGTTGACCTGTAACCCCACGTAGGTGTGTGTTTCATATTTAGGAAGGTTGCTCCGACTTGAAACTTGTCACACTGATTCTACATGTGCTCATGATGAACATACTGTAAAATCAGCCTCCTGAGTGAAAGCGCTGAATTTTAATGAATTAAAAGCATTTAATAAGATAAACTTTAGCCCCATGTAGGTGTGTGTTTCATACTTAGGAAGGTGGCACCGCTTTGAAACTTCACACACTCATTGTACACCTGCTCAGGATGAACGTAGTCCGATTTCAGCCTCCTAGGTCAAAGCGTTGAATTTTAAGGAATTTAAAGGGATTTTATTCTTCCCCTCTAACACTTTTATGTGACCTTTCACCCTTGCGAAGGTCGCACGGGTCCGAAACTTCTCACCCTGGTTCTGCATGTGCCCACGATGAACATACTGTGATTTCAGCCTCCTAGGTCAAAGCGTTGAATTTTAAGGAATAAAAAGGGATTTCTTTCCTTTTTTTAAAGGTTTTTCAGCAATTTCGGGTACTTTTAGGCAGATCTCTTTTGTGGCTTCACGAGGCCCCTGATGATTGCATACACCCCAAATTCGGCACAGGGCCAGTGCTGGACGCCCTCTACCAGCTCGTGAAAAAAGCAACTCCCTACATGTCTTACTTTTCTTAATTGGTTGGTCAGGTTTCAGAGCAAAGGAGGGTGTGAGACCTGAGGCCACCAACACCCTCTGACAGGCAGGCAAGGCTGGAGCCAGATATTTTCCAAACGTGCTAGAAATCTGATTTTTTGATATGTTGTCGGGGGTCTGAAGACGAGTCCGACAGCGTTTGTTTGGTGTAGATCGGACCTATACTTTTGCTATAGCGGTCCTTAAAAAAATCACCTCTTTTTTTTTCACTTTTGGCCTTAATTGATACCAATTAAGTGTGGATCTCATACTTAGGAAGGTGGCACCGGCCTGAAATTTATCACACGCATTCTGCATGTGCCCCCTATGAACATACTGTAAAACCAGCGTCCTAGATGAAGGCGTTGATTTTTTATTAATTTAAAGAGATTTAAGTACTTCACTTCAAGCCCCATGTGTTGACTTTTCATACTTAGGAGGGTCGCCCTGACCTGAAACTTGTCACGCTGATTGTACATGTGGTCATGATGAACATACTGTAAAATCAGCCTCCTGAGTGAAAGTGCTGAATTTTAATGAATTAAAAGCATTTAATAAGATAAACTTTAGCCCCGTGTAGGTGTGTGTTTCATACTTAGGAAGGTGGCGCCGCTTTGAAACTTCACACACTCATTGTACACCTGCTCAGGATGAGCATAGTCCGATTTCAGCCTCCTAGGACAAAGCGTTGAATTTTAAGGAATTTAAAGGCATTAAATAAGTTTACCGTCAGCCCCCCACATAGATGTTTTATTATTATTGTTAATTTATTATCATCATTATTATTATTATTATTATTATTATTATTATTAATTTATAATAATAATAATAATAATAATAATAATAACAATAATAATAATAATAATTAGAGAGAGAGAGAGAGAGAGAGAGAGAGAGAGAGAGAGAGAGAGAGAGAGAGAGATCCTTATTTGTCTCTTCTAGACAGTACAAACAGGTTTTGTTTTTTTCCAACTGCAGCCCAGCTTTATTACATGGGTCTGAAAACTCCTCGATAGGCGCTTTCTGAAGTTACTAATTTTAGTTACTACATGGACAAAACTATTACGTACAATGGCGTACTAGGGCCTCTTCAGGAAATAATATATATAAAGCCTATTATTATTTTTTTTATTTATTAATTTTATTAAGTGAATCTAATACATCGTGGTAATTA